>CM053789.1:199584725-200112225 GCA_028749045.1 Cupressus sempervirens | reverse complement strand
TGATACTCATGCTTGTTATGTTAGAACATTATTGGATACATTGAAAATTGTTATGCTATTTTGCGATGTGTGATGCTTACTTCAGTTAGTTGATTTTTGCCATTTAATGCTTATAAATATGTATAATGATGAAAGAAAATGTATGCAAGCTAACACATTTGGTTATGCAAGTCGAAAGGCTAGAAATATGAGTAGAATTAGATAAACAACTAATTATTAAGAAGTAAATGCTTTAAATTATATATATATAATTTCCTTTAGCATGTTATTCACATTATGCACGTGATTTTTTTTTGGACCTACTGATGTGTGCAATGAGTGTGTAGGAAAATCAGCCAAGATAACCCAATGGAAGAAACGGAGTTAAATTTCTTGTTAATTTTGTGCTAATTTATATTGTAATTCTTTAAAGGTTGTAATTTGATCTTACTATTCTACTAACTTGTAATTATTCCTAATAAGCCTTTAAAGGCTTAGAAGCATTAAATTTAAGTACCCCTATGGGTAAGGGTATGGGTGGGGGTACTTTCCAACCCATTAGCCTCCTAGGTTGACTCTTAGGGTCTCTTAAAAATCCTATTATAGTCTGATTTCGAAAATGGGGTTGCTCTTTACTTGGGTTAGTGAAACCAAACCTCCATCTTGAGTTACTGGAAGCTTAGTGGGGTTAGGGACCATACTTAGAGGCTTTTGGGGGGAGTTTAGTTTTTTTTTGTCACCCAATTCTCTAGTTTTGGAGGAAGCCTTGAAGATTGAAGAAAGAAAAAGGGAAGCTCTTCTCAAACCACCATTGCCATAACTCTTTTATGAAGGTAGGAGTTCTTCACTCCATGAATGGTTCTTTGTGTGTGTTCATGTTTTGAATCTTGTTGAATCATGTTGGAGAAATTGTGTAGATATGCATTCCTTGCTTGTGTGTTGAGGGTGGTATTGGGAGAGATTTTATCTTGTTTTCTTTGATGTTATGCCTTCTTGGTGTGTTGATTGTTTTTTTTTGAGAGATTTTCATGGGGGATTTATTTGGCAACACTCACCCTTGGATAGGGAAGAAGTGGCCATACTTGGGGAAAGAGCTTTAGTTGGACCTCAATAGTGTAGAGTCTCCTCTCATGGAGAGAGGAGGGAAAAAAGGGTAGGGTGTATGGGCCCCTACTTGTCATCCCATACCTTGTTGTTATTGAGAATTCTTGAATGTGGTAAAGAATGAAAATCATTGTGAATATACTCCTGAAAGGGCCTTGAGAAAGAATGGAAATTCTTGAAGTTTTAAGCCCCGAAAGGGCTAAGTGAAGGTATGGTGATTGACTTCTCCTATTGAGAAAATCCACCTTTCCCCTATATTGGTTCATTGTTGGACCTATTGTGCAACTAGGTGGGAATGTATGTTCATTTTTCTTATCTCCTTGTGTTGTTATCCCCATGTTGTTTCTTGTATTTTCCATGTTTACTCTTGATGCAATGAAGTCATTTGATAAAAGTTCTATTGTGGAATCCTTGAAGAAAATCTCATTGAATTGTAAAATTATGTAAATTGTAATTGAATTTGATGTAGTGGCAAAGACATCGGGTTTTCTTACTGGTTCTTTCCCGATGGAGCCTTGAACCAGGATGAATAATAGAAGAAAGAAAAGATTATGAAAATTCGCTTGCATTGCTCTCATGTGGTTTCAAATTTTGGCATATGTATGTGAGAAGCTAGAATGATAGTTAATGTCTTGAATTGGGAAATTCTGAGTTTCAATTATGAAGATGAAAGGCAAATGGATGTGTTGAAGTTTCAATTCAATATTTTGAACATTAACATGTTATAGTATCAATCCTAAATTGGGATCACCAAGCTAGCACTTTCATTGTTAAGTTACAATAGTGATACAATTAAATTTGATAAGGATTAATTCATCACCTTTTTGAATTTTGAATATTGGTTCATAATCCCTTGCTAAGATTCCTAAGAACAAGAGCAATTGATTAAGAGGCTTGAATTTCTCTGATTTTAAATAATGAAGAAAGAACACACACCTTACTATGATGACTATAGATAAAACATACAACCTTGCCTTTAGATGATTGAATTAACATGAACTATTATAGAAGGATAATTATAATCCCTTGTGTCCTTTTGGCTTTAGTGTGCTTGTTCATAGGAACTCTATTAACTCTAGAATTGTTTAAATTCATCTTGCATATTAAAGAACCTAAGCAAGAAAGCATGCCAACACTTAGCCAAAATTGGCTTTCAAATTTTTTTTTTGCATCTCTAGGCTTAAAAGGCTCACTGGAAAATGCATGAGAAAAGAATTTTAATTTCCCTAGTGACAGAGAATATTCCCTAAATTATTCTATTAGAATTTTAATTAAAATTATTGCTAGTTCTATAAATAATATAAATCAAATGAAATAATGAAAATAAGAATTATTATACACATATCGTATCTATCCTACCTAATTATCTTTATGCAATTACTACCCTGCCTTCTATCTTAAATACCCTATAGTCTACCTATAAAACTTTAAACTTAATCTTCTTTCCCCTTGGCGCAGGCTTATTGACAACAACAATTACATGTTGCATTGATGGAGTATGGGACTAATTCCCTACGTGCTCATGTACTGGTCTACCATGGTAATGACATTGTGTGTGGCAGAGAGTGAGCTTACATTGCTTAAAAGTTAGCAAGCAACTCAATTTAACTTAACCTTTTTACCACCCCCCCTTTCCACCTAGCGCTCTCATTGGATGGCGTCCCATGCTCAGTGAGGTGTAATCATACTTCCCAACTGCCTCTGTACACATGGTACAAGGATGGTCAAATCAAAGTAGAAACTTAGGCCTTTTTCCATGAGAAACCTGGGCATTGGAAATATCTTCTCACCTGCCATTGGTTGTACATTTACTTGTACCAAGCTCTAACCCTTGTCACATCAAAAGAGGGGGACAAGAGAGTTGTGAAGTAAATCTTCCCTTGCTAAGACTTTATTCCCCATGTATTTCTAAACCCATGTGTATGCTTTCTTGCTGGGCACTGCTCACGCAAGGGGGAGAGTGCAGGTCTGCGCTGACAAACCTTGGTCAGCGTGAAAGACCATGGGGCAGCATGGTATTAATGTAGGGAAGCCAAGTGGTGGCTAGGCCACTTGTCTAGGGAGTAGGGTTAGGTAATGAAGCTAGGGGTTAAGAGGGTTGGGGTTGAGCCTTTAGTTGTTTAGGCTAGTGCAGTAGTAGTTAGTTTAGTATAGGCTAGTTTAGATTTTATTAAAATTAGTTTTATGTCATGCATTAATGTTTTAAAATTGTGTAGTTGTTATTATTTTAAGTTTTAATTAGGTTAGTAACCATTTAAGGGTAGTTTTAAGTTATCAATTGGTTAGTTTGTATTTGTAGTTTAAACTACATGTTTAGATATTAACTGCCTAAGTTATTTTAATTGTTAATAGAAGTAGGAAATATGTGTTCATTTAGATTATAAAGTTTGCAGTATAATTAGTTTTAGTTTAATTATGGTTAGTTTTAATTTTTAAGTGATTAATATGTTTTGTAGCTTAGTTATGTTTTAGATATATATATTATTAAAGTTTAAAGTTTTAGATTTAATGTTAAGATTAATGGAATTAATTAATTAAAATGAATTAAAAGCTTAAGTTAGTGTTAGCGTAGGACACTAGTTAATTTTTGGGAATATTAATTAGTTCCAATTTGATTGTGTAAGATTTAATGTAGTATATAATTTAAGCAAAGTTTGGGTTTAGATTGTATTTAATTTAGTTAATAATAATTTTAAGATAGTTTGCGTTAATTCGGTTTTAAACTAAGGATCGTCGATTTTTGAATTAGCTTAAGTTTTATTATGATGAAAGTTAGATTAATGACTAATTCACGTGTGAAGATTATAAACCTAAGCTTAAATATAGAGAACCTTTGCTTTAATTGTGAACACAAGCATACCAAACTTTGAGCATTTTTATTTAAAAAAAAAAAAATTTGTTGTGTGTGTTTTTGCCCTTACTTTTGGGCATGACATATCACCCAGAGCTATCCTAGATAATGTTCAGGCCTTTCTTAAATAGGCAATTTTGTGCTGCTTAGGAAGGTTCTAGATGCTCAAACTTAATACCTAGTGCCAATAGACCCTAACAATACATATAGAGCTAGCTAAATACATTTTTGACAAATTATTTTAGAAATTTTGGTAGCCCAACTTTCGAAGGCCATAACCCAAGAACCGTTGCTCGGATTGGCTATTATAACCACTTTTTGGAAATGCCAGGTCCTAATCTATAGATGCCAAATACTGCTAGCGCCCTTCCGTTGCATTTTTGGACCTCATCTAGGCACTCTAAGGCCTCCAACAATGAGCCTAAAGATTTTTTTGCAATTATTTTCACTGAAAATCTGCAATAATTTCTTTGATACTTAAGCTGCAGCAATGCAATTTTTATTTTAAGCTTATATCTCTAAAGTTAACCTTCCTGTAGAAAATGAGAACATTCCAAGCTCATATGATAAACTTACTAAGAATAGCAAGCTTCTAGAAATAACAACCTCCCTATCTACTAGTCCTTATTAAAAAATAAAAAAGACTGGAAATAAAAATGTTTTTGGGTGATGCAAGATTGCTCTTACACGCAAGATGCTCCTGCATCAGACACTTGAGGTAATTTGAGAAGTGACTCTATTACGTCTCAGGTGTTTAGAGGAAAACCAAGACAGTTCACCTCCTCCCTTGCTAGCCATGATGAATCCTCAACTGGTCTTCCCTTCCATTTGACTAGATATTCCTCATAAGTTCTATTTCTAGTACTTTTGCCAATAGAACTGTCCAATATCTCCTCAATCTCCTTTGTAGCAAAACTAGCTGCTGGAATACTCCACTGCACTTCTACAACTTCATCTCCATCACTTCCTTCATAGTACTTGGTCAAATCTGAAATATTAAATGCTGGTGAAATATTCAATTCAGTAGGCAACTCCACTTCATAAGCATTTCTAGAATCATGCCTTTTCACTACCTTGCACAGGCTAAGCTTCTTCATCTTCAGCTTATTATATGTACCCACTAGAAAATGCTCCTTACTCAAATGACCCATGACATCATCTCAAATATGAAATTTCTTATACCTCCTTTTCAATTCTACCTTAGCCTTATACTGTGTATCCATCTTTATGATGTGCTTCCTCACCTCCTCATGGATGTTCTTCAAATGATCAGCAAAATCTTCTGCTTCAGCACTACTTATCTCACCTTTATCCAACTGTCTCAATTCAGAATCATTTTTGGGACTACTCCCATATACAATCTAGAATGGTGATCTACCAGTACTCCTATTGATAGAATTATTATATGCAAATTTGGCCTATGGTAAAATCATATCCCATCCTTTTGGTTTATCTCCAACCAAGCATCTCAGCAAATTTTCCAAACTATGATTTACAGCTTCTATTTGTCCATTAGTCTGTGGATGATGTGATGAACTGAACTTCAAATATGTCTTTAACTTCTTCCATAATGTATGCCAAAAATAACCAACAAATTTTTTATCTTGATCTAAAACTATACTCTTTGGCAAACCATGTAATCTCACCACTTCTCTGAAAAATAACTTTGCTACATGAACAACATCACTAGTCTTCCTGGAAGGAACAAAATTTGCAATCTTTGAAAACCAGTCAACCACCACAAAAATAGAATCATGCCCACATTGTGTCCTCATTAATCCAAGAACAAAGTCCATGCTAACATCCTCCCATGGCTTCTCTAGTATAGGTAATGGCTGATATAACCCTATATTCCACTTTACTCCTTTTGCCATCTGACATACTCTACAACTTTGTACAAATTTTGTCACATCTTGCTGAAACTGTGGCCAGTAGTAATTTTCAGCAACCAAAGCTATTGTGTTATCTTTGCCAAAATGTCTAGGCAATCCTCCACTATGCTTCTCCTTGATAAGATTCTCTCTCATTGAACTTTAGGGAATGCACAACTAGCTTCCTTTGAACAACATATTATCCCGGATCATGAGATTCAACCACTTTGTCCTGTCAAGTGTAATAGGTTCTATACAAGCCTTACACACTTCATCAAAATTAGGATCATCTGGATATAATGTACTAAGTTCCTTGAACCCAACATCCTCTATCTGCATTTCTGTTATCAAAAGTTGTCTTCTACTAAGAGCATCTACAAATTTTTTAGACTTCCCACTTCTATGTTTCAAAATAAATGTATAACTTTGCAAAAACTCAACCCACTTTAAATGCCTTTGGTTCAATTTTCCATGACTATTCAAATATTACAAAGCTTGATGATCAGTATACAAAACAAACTCTTTAGGAAGAAGATAGTGTCTCCACTTCTTCAATGATTGAACTATAGCATAGACTTCCTAATCATTAACATAATATTTTCTTTTTGCATCATTCAACTTCTTACTGAAATAAGCAACAGGTCTACCTTCTTGGCTATAAACAACTCCTATTGCAATACCACTAACATCACAGTCTACTTGAAACACCTTGTTAAAATTAGAAAGTGCTAAAATAGGCTGCTTGGTAACTTTCTGTTTCAACAGATTAAAACTCTTATATGCTCCTATAGTCCACTTAAACTCTTTCCTATCTCCTCTCATTGTTTCAGTCAAAGGTCCACAAATACTACTAAAATTTCTTATGAACTTTGTGTAAAATGTAGCTAGTCCATAAAGGGATCTTACCTCTATTGCACTCCTTGGATTAGGCCATTCAAGGATAACCTTCACTTTCATTTGATCCATTTTCAGACCTTCTCCTGAGACTACAAATACCAAGTACACTAACTCTTTCTTTACAAAACTGCACTTCTTCAAGTTTATCAACAACTTTTCTTCCCTCAACTTTTCAAACACCTTGCAAATAAGAATCAAATGCTCCTCTAATGTCTTACTAAATATCAATATATCATCTAGGTAAACAATGACAAACTTACCTAGAAACTTGTTCAGTACCTCATTCATGAGCCTCATGAAAGTGCTTGGTGCATTGGTTAGCCCAAAAGGCATGACTAACCATCCATATAGTCCGTCCTTTGTCTTGAAAGTAGTTTTCCACTCATCAACTTCTCTAATACAAATCTGATGGTACCCACTCTTTAGATCTATCTTTGTGAAATACTTAGCTCCACTCAAACAATCCATAATATCATCCATCCTTGGCAATGGAAATCTATACTTTATTGTGATCTTATTGATAGCATGAGAATCTGTGCACATCCTCCATTCTCCATTCTTCTTTGGTGCAAATACTACTGGTACAACACATAGACTCAAGCTCTCTCAAATCAACCCCTTCTGTAGTAACTCATGAACTTTCCTATTCAACTCTTCACTTTCTGCTAGTTTCATTCTGTGTGTTGCCTTGTTTGGCAAACTGGCTCCTAGAACCAAATCTATCTGGTGACTAATCTTTGTCATTGGGGGCAATCCATTGGGTACATTATCTAATACAATATCAAAAAACTCTTCGAACATATCTACAACTTCTGTAGGTACCTCCTCTACTTCTTCTTTACTATCTTTTGGAATTATAGCAAAACACATATGCTCACTCTTCATACCTTTGAGAAACTCTTTTCCATCAACAACACATATTTTGGTAGCACTAAATACCTTTTCTTCTTTCTCCTGCAATGGCTTTAGCTTATGTTTCACTCCATCCCTGGTCAGAGTGCAGGTATTTTCTCACCCATTGTGTACAACATGTTTGTCAAACTACCATGGCCTACCTAGCAACATATGACATATGTCCATAGGTATGATATCACATAGTACCTCATCCTAGTAGCTTCCAATCTTGAACTTCATGGAGTACTGCTCATTGACCATGACCTTGTGGTCAACTTGCACCCAAGCAATATGGTATGGATGCAGGTGTTTCTATCTCTTTAGCTTCAACTTGGTGACCATCATTTTTGACACTAGATTGTTAGTACTACCACCATCAATGATCACATCACAACACTTATCTTCACATCTGCACCTTGTGCAAAAAAAACTCCTTCTTTGATCAAGTTCATTCTCACCACTTAGTAGGACTCTTCTATTAACTAGGACTTCTCTTTTAGCATCTTCAGAATGTGATGATCTGGCATCTTCATCAACATGTCAGGCCTAGCCTTCTATTCTTCAATCTATCCTTCCTTGGCATTGGGTACATTTAAATGCTCTATGCCCTTCTTCTCCGTAGTAAGAACATTTTCCACAAAAACCTCCTCTTCCAAATCCTTGTCCTCTGCCTCTTACTCTCTAATCTCTATTGTTCTGATCATGGAAACAATTGGAATGGTTTTGCCTTTAGTTTTGATTACTACTTCTAGCCTCATCCTTGTTTTTTTGATCATCATTATGACTTCCATAAGATCATCCGCCATATCTTCCACCTCGACCTCTTCCATTATTCTTATTGTTAAACTTCTTGCTTAGTTTCTTCTCAACTCTTAGGGAAAACTGGTATGCCTCCTGAATATTGTTCATTCAAACCAAAATTAGGTTGTCCTAAATACTTGGCCTTAACCCATGAAGGTAACAAGACACTTTCCCCTTATCAACTTCTGCATGGCTGGTTCTAATGAGAACTCAGTAGAACTCTTTGGTATACTCTTGAACAAATTTTCTTGCTTGCTTCAACCCTTTCATTTTCTTCAATAGATCAAGCTCATAATCCATAGGAATGAATTGTCACTTCAATTTAGCTACCATCTATCCCCATCTAGTGATTTTTTCCTTTCCCTTTCGATTTTGCTCCAACTGAATCTCCTACCACTAGATCTTTGCATGTCCCTTCAATTTCACCTTCGCAACTTGACCCTATCAGGATCTTCAATATCTTGATACTCAAAGTACTCCTCCAATTCATTGATCCAATCGATTAGCTCCTCTAGGTTAAGATTTCCTAAAAATGTGGGAACCTCAAACTTAGGTCTTTTCCCAATCTTGGAGATGGCCCTAAAAAGCCTCTCTTCCTTTGGATTTAGAACTACCTCTGCTTCAGCATTTTCTTTTACTTAATCCTCATCCTCGCTTTCATCTCTTATGGGAAGATTCATTCCTCTATGCATTTGTTCTTCCAATACTAGCATTTGTCTTTAGAGGGCTCAAAAACCCTTAGGTGTAACAGTTGCAGCTCTTTCACCATGCTCTCTTTGTGGAGGCATTTTCATGCTTTCACTGAAACCCTAGTGCAAATTGTCTCAGAATCGGTGATCTGTCTACACACTCAGCCCAAACTACGGTCCTAGTGCAAACTTCCTCACAATTAGTGATCTATCCACACACTCAAGAACTCTAGCTCTAATACCACTTGGTGCAAGGCACTCACCTTAATACCATTAACTCAAAATAGAAACAAAGAAACAACAACAAATGTGAGAACAAAATATGGACTTCTTATTATCACCGCAAATGTGGAATTATAGAATTTTCAATTACAACATGATAACCCAAATAGGCACGTTCATTACAGTAATCTGCAAGATAGTGCTGTGAACTATCACCCAGAGCTATCCTAGACAATATTTGGGCCTTTCTTAAATAGGCAATTTTGTGCTACTCGAGAAGGTTCTAGATGCTCAAACTTAATATCTAGGGCCGATAGACCCTAACAATACACATAGAGTTGGCTAAATACATTGTTGACAAATTATTTTAGAAAATTTGGTAGCCCAACTTCTGAAGGCCATAACTCACAAATCGTTGCTTCGATTGGCTATTATAACCACTTTTTGAAAATGCCAACTCCTAATCTATAGGCACAAAATAGTGCTAGCACCCTTCCCTTGCATTTTTAGACCTCATCTAAGCACTCTAAGGCCTCCAATGGTGAGCTTGAAGATTTTTTTGCAAATTTTTTCATCAAAAATCCGCAATAACTTCTCCGATACTTAAGCTGGAGCAATGAGATTTTTATTGCAAGCTTATATCTCTAAAATTAATATTCCTATAGAAAATGAGAACATTTTGAGCTCATATGACAAACTTACTAAAAATAGCAAGCTTCTAGAAATAACAACCTCCTTGTCTACTAGTCCTTATTAAAAAATAGAAAAGACTGGAAATAAAAATATTTTTGGGTGATGCAAGATTGCTCATACATCTAGGATGCTCCTGTATCATTCACATGAGCATGAATAGATAATCTGTTAAATCCAATGGTTATGAAAAACCTTAAAATTAGGTCAAAGTTTTGGGATGTAACATACCCTCCCCCTTAGATTTTTTATTGTTCTCGATGAATATCCCAACAAAAACTTTAAACAATACTTATTTAGTTTTAATTTAAGAAAGAAAAGAAATGTTCAATTTCTAGCCCTAGAGAAAAGATGAGGGAAATTTTTGGAGAATTTCATGATAATCCTCCCAAGTGGCATTATCTTTTGCATATTGTTCCCATTGGACCTTGCATTGTGTCACCTCCCAATTTTGTAAGCGTAGCTTACAAACCTCGAGTATTCTATGTGGTTCTATTTCTACCATCCTTAGTTCTCGCACTTATAATAGTTTCCAATGAATTATATGATCATGATAGGTAATGTATTTCTTAAGATATGACACATGGAAGACATCATGCATCCTGGCAAGGGCTGGTGGTAAAGCAATTCTATAAGCTATTGCGTTCACAACTTCCAATATTTTAAAGGGTCCCACATACCTTGGGGCTAACTTGGCATTTTTACCAAACTGAAAATTCTCTAGGTGTTCTTTTTGCAGCTGCATAGCTTTTCTATCTATCAAATGTTAGCTTCCTTCAATCTTTGACCAATCTGGATTATTTTATTCTTCCCTTCCCTTAAGCATTTCAGCTCCAAGAATGATTTTTTCTTCTAAGCAATTCCAACTTACAAGAGTTCTACATTTGTGGCCATACAAAGACTCAAAGGGAACCATTTTAAAGGTGGACTAATAGGAATTGTTATACATAAATTCCACCAAGGTTAAGTATGTTTCTTACTAGTATTATTAATCCATACAATATAATCTTGGAAGATCTTCTAATACCTAATTTACTCTTTTTGTTTAACCATATATCTCAGGATGATAAGTTGAACTAATGTTTAGTTTAGTACCCAAAGCTAAAAATAATGTTTGCAAGAATTGGGAAGTTATCCTAGCATCCTTGTTTGAAATAATTTTCTCTAGAATTTCGTGCAATCTAAAAATTTCTTTTATGAATTTATGAGTAATTTCTGGTGCTCCATCAGATAGATTCCTTGGTATAAAATGAGAAACTTTTGTCAATCTATCAACTACTACTAGAATGGTATTGTGTCAATTTTGTGTCATAGGTAATCCTTGTACAAAGCCCATGGAAATTATCTGCCATTTCTACTCTGGTACTTCATTAGCATGCAAAAGGCCTACTGGGTATCGATGTTCTACCTTTACTCTCTGGCATTCTAAACAACATGCAACAAATTATGTTATCTTCCTTTTTTTCCTTTCCAAATATATAGAGGTTTTTATATTAGACAACATTTTAGTTACCCTAGGGTGTCCTAAATATGGAGCTAAATGAGATTCTTCCAGAATCATTCTTTAGAATTCAAGGTTGTTGGGTACATATATCCTATTATGATATCTTAACAATCCATCCTCGTCTAAACTAAACTCTACATACTTAGAATCTTGTGGGTCCTTGATAAGAGTTAGGCTGATTTCTACATAAAACTCATCATGTTCTAGATGTTGTAAAATCTGGTCTTTAATTTGAAGTTTATAGTAGCCATTATAGAAATGTGTCTTGTCCTAATTAGGGCATCCGCCACTTTGTTTTTCTTGCCTTTAATATATAACTTATGTCAAATTCATAGTCTGCTAAAAATTCCAACCACCTTCTTTGTCTAGCATTTACATTTGGTTCAGTGAAGATATATTTTAGACCATGATGATTGGATCAAAGTTCAAAAGGTTTTCCAATCAAATAATGTCTCCACATATGAAAAGCATGTAAAATAGCTACCAATTCTAGATCACCAGGTTCATAATTCTACTCATAATTCTTCAATTTCTTAGATTCATATGCAATTACCTATTCATCCTACACTATCACACCTCCTAAACCTTCTCCTAATGCATCTATTATAACTACAAATTGTGTTTGTGGGTTAGGTACTTTTAGTATGGGTGGTGTAGTTAATTTTTCCTTCAAGCATTCAAAGGTTGATTGACATTTCTCTATCGAAACAAATTTCTTTCCCTTCCTCTGAAGTGATGTAATCAAATAAGCTATCTTAGAGAAGTTCTTGAAAACTTTACTATAAAACTGATGGAAGGGGAGACAGGAAACTAGGGCCAAAGGCACACCTAGTGACCTAATCCACCCTGCAAATACAAAAAATAGCACCAAGGAGAGAGAAAACATAATATTACTTATAGATTCATCAATTGATCAACATACATGCCCAGTTGTAAGGCATTATGGGTTATGACTAGATACAATACAATCCAAAAAGTTCTCATTCCAATCATCAAAGTCCCCTTCTCTATACCTTCCTAAAAACTCAACCGTAGACCTCTTTAAATACTTGCCAAAATGGCTAATAGAGGATTATAGAACAAAGAAAGGTCACAAGTTGGCTTGATGCAAATAGCAACTAATAAAACCTTACATTAAATACATGTGTAGCCATAAGTCGGCTCTCATTAGATATTAACTACCTATTCCAAAATTAAATGCAAGCAAAATCCTCCCAAAAAGGAACCAGATAGATAACTTGGCAAGTGAAAGATTTTCAAAATTGGCATTCAACATTCACATGAACTTGGCATCCAAAGGAATCACTCAACAAAAACTATGAACTCAACATCCTCCAACACTCGATAACCATGGAGGACTCATTAACCAAAGGATCACTCGATACCCAAAGAAATCACTTAGCAACCAAAGAAACTCAACAACCAAAGAAATCACTCAGCAACCAAAGGAACTCAGGAATGACTCAGTAGCAACTAGCAGAAAGAACAAGAAAATGTAGGATTGCAAAAACAAAAACCTAGGATGCTACTACATCAGACAACCAGGGTTGGAGAAATGATTCTCCTGAATCATGCAAGTGTCACAATCTGAGGTGCATCCAACTTAGATTGATAAATCCATGTAGCATCTTCAATTGTTCTATTCTTCCACTTCACCAAATATTCATAGTAATCTTTTCCTCTTGTGCTCTTTCCAACTCTCTGACTCAATATTTGTTCAACTTCTTCAATCTACTTCTTAAGATAGTCCTCTAACAAAATAACTTCATCATTTGATTCATGATACTTATATAGATCATTAAATTTGAATATAGGAGATATATCCATTTCATTAGGTAACTCAACTTCATAAACATTACCACTATCAAACTTCTTCAAGACTTTACAAGGTCCAAACTTCTTCATCTTTAGCTTACTATATATTCCAACAAGAAATCTTCCTTTCTTCAAATGAATAATCACCTCATCAGCAACTTGAAAATCATGATGTCTCCTAGACTAATCAACATTCTCGTTATACTTCTGATTACTTTGTTCCAACCTCAACTTCACTTCCTTATGCAAAGACTCCATAAAATCAGAAAATGCTTCCCCTGTAGCACTCCTCTTTTCTTCACCAAAAACATTCCTCAAATCTGATACTCCTCTAGGCTGCATTCTAGTAACAATCTCAAAAGGTGTCTTCCCTGTACTCCTATTCAAGAATTATTATATTCAAACTCAGCTTACGCCAATAATATTTCCCAATTACTTAGCTTGTCTCCAACTAAACATCTCAGCAAATTACCCAAGCTTATATTTACATCATCTATTTGTCCATCTATCTTTGGATGGAATGTAGAACTTAACTTCAACTTAGTACCCATCTTCTTTCACAAAGTTTTCCAAAAATTACCAACAAACTTACTATCTCTATCAGAAATAATACTTTTTGGTAATCCATGCAATCTCACAATCTCTTTAAAGAAAAGTTCAGCAACATGTTCAGCATCTGATGTCTTTTTACATGGTATGAAAAAAGCCATTTAAAAAAATCTATCCACCACAAAAAATATAGAATCATACCAATTCATTGTCTTAGGCAATCCAAGAACAAAGTCCATATTGATGTCATTCCAAGGTTTCCCAAGAACAGTAATAGGTGTATATAAACCAATATTTTGACTTACCCCTTTTGCAACTTGACAAATCCACAACTCTTCACAAATTTCTAAACATCCTTATACATTTGTGACCAATAATACTTCTCCTTTAGAAAACTTAATATTTTATTAATTCCAAAATGTCTAGCCAGTCCCCCACTATGATTTTCCTTGATCAAATTAACTCTCATAGAACTTCTAGGGATACACAACAACTCAATATCTTTAAACAACATGCCTTCTTGAATGAAATATTCATCATACTTACTTATGTGATCTATTAAATTTGGTGCTCTATACTCTCTCCATGCCTTAGAAAAATCAAGGTCAATATAATACATCTCTTTAATTCCATCAAACCAAGAACTACAACCTTCATCTGAGTCAATAAAGAACAACTTATGCTCAATGCATCAACAACTCTATTAGTAACTCCACTCTTATGCTTAATGACAAATGTAAAAATTTTCAAGTACTCAATCCACTTCATATGTCTCTAAATCAATTTATGTTGACTTCCCAAGTACTATAAAGCTTTATGATTAGTATACAATAAAAACTCCTTAAGAATCAAATAATGTCTCCACATCTTCAAGGCTTACACAATAGCATAAAACTCTTGATCATACACATAATACTTTTTTTTAGCATCATTCAACTTTTCACTAAAGAAAGCAATAGGTTTTCCTTCTTGACTCAACACAACTCCTATTGCATTACCACTTGCATCACATTCAAATTGAAATACCTCATTGAAATCAGGCAAAGCCAAAATAGGCAACTCAATAACCTTTTGTTTCAAATTCTCAAAACTCTTATCAGCTCCATGTGTCCACTTGAATTCCATTTTATCTCCTCTCATTGTCTTAGTCATAGGATTACAAACAAAATTGTAATTCCTTATAAAATTCCTATAAAAGCTAGCCAAACCATGAAATGATCTTACCTCACCCACATTCTCATGTGTAGGCCATTCCAATTGTTTTTTAGCCTTCTCAAGATCCATCTTCAAACCATCAGCTGAAATCACTAATCCCAAATATACAATCTTCTCTTGCATAAAAGAACACTTTTTCAAATAATCAGCAACTTCTCCTCTTTTATCTCTACAATACTTGTCTAATATGCTCAAGATGTTCTTCCTTATTCTTACTAAATATTAGAATATCATCCAAGTAAAAAATCACAAACTTACCCAAGAATCTTTTCAGAACTTCATTCATTAACCGTATGAAAGTACTAGGTGCATTAGTCAAACCAAAAGGCATAGACAACCATTCATATAAACGATCTTTTGTCTTGAAAGTAGTGTTCCACTCATCACCTTCTCTGATTATGATCTAATGATAGCCCATCTTAGAATCAACCTTGGTAAAATACTTTGCTCCACTTAAACAATCCATTATGTCATCCATTCTTAGCATAGGAAACCTATATTTCATTGTGATCTTGTTAATAGCTTGGGAATCAATACACATTCTCCATTCTTTTTAGGTGCTGATATAGTAGGTACAACACATGGACTCAAGCTTTCTCTAATCAAACCTTTCTCCAATAACTCATGTATTTATCTATTAAGTTCTTCGTTCTCCATGAATCAGATCCATACAATGACTTATACTACTTATTGGAGTAAGCCATCAGGTATATCCTCTGTAACAATATCTTTATATTCTTTCAACAATTCTGCAATTTCTTCTGGTACTCGGTCAATACTATCAGTTGTCATTTGGTTGTCACTGACTAGTACTCGACTAATACAATTTTCTGGCACTCGGCTACTATTGACACAGCTCGATCTCCTTGAAATTATAAAAAAATTGACTTGATTCTTTTTCATTTCCTTTTCAAATTGTTTCCCATTAACCATGCAAATTTTTACAATAGTACAATTAACCTCATCTAGACTTTCAATCAAAGACAACAATATTTGTTTCTTCACGTTGACCCAAATAGTATATTGATTCATTCTTTCATCATGCATAGCATATCTATCATATTGCCAAGGTCTACCCAATAGAATATGACAACAATCCATAAGCATAATATCAGACAATCAAAGTAATGTCCAATCTTGAAGGCATTGCTCACTTACCAATATCTTATGCTCATCTTTGATCCCTGAAACATGATAGGGTTTAGGATGCTTCAACCTCTACAATTGCAACTTTGTAACCAACTTTATTGATGCCAAATTTATAGAACTTCCACTATCAATGATCACTTTGCAATATTTTCTAGCCATCTTACATCTTGCCTTGAAAAGACTTCTCCCTAAAATAGGTTCCTCATCACTTCCCATATTACATAAGGTTCTTCTCACCATTAGATTTTCAATAGCCTTAGGTCCACTTGGTGAACCCTCATCATCTCCTTGAATCACAACATTTCTGTTACCTCACATATTTTTAGTAGATCTACACTCAAAAGATCTATGTCCCTCTTTACCACATTTGAAACAATTACCATGAAAACCACCTCTAGAATAAGAATTACCTCTTCATCAATAAGAACTAGTACCTCCTCAATATGAACTACTAGCTTTCCACTTGGTCTTTCCTTTGTCATCATTCTTCCATTAAGATTTTTCTTTATCTTGTACAAAACTGTCAGATCTGCCACCTTCTCCATAAGATCTTCCTCTACCTCTCTAGAATCTACCAGCTCTACCTATTTGTCTTTGTTTGTGTTTTCTTTGTCAAGATCTCTTCAACTTTCAAGGCATATTGGTATGCTTCTTCCACACTCTTCTATTTCACAAAACTTATCTCATCTTTAATTCTAGATCTCAATCTATTTATGTACCTTACAAATTTCTCAACATCATCATCCACATGTCCAAATCTGATGTCCAATCTATAGAATTCCTTAGTATATTCCTTCACACTCATGTCGCTTTGTCTAAAATTCTACATCTTTCTCAATAACCTAGCTTGGTAATCAGAAGGAAGGAATTTGTTCTTTACTTTTCTTACCATTTTCACCCAAGTTTTGATCTTCTCATTTCCTCTCCTTTGCCTATCAGTTTGCAAATGCTCCCACCATAGTGAGGCATGACTTTTCAACCTAGTAACTACAATCTTCACCTTCCTATTATCAGGAGTGTTTTCATACTCAAAGAACTTCTCCATATCTGAGATCTAATCTAACATAACATTGGTATCCAATTTTCCATCATAAGGAGCAACTTCTAAAGTAGAATTTGAATTTTCCCTAGATAATACTCTCAACAACCTTTCTTCATCTTGGTCTTCTTCATGTTTTGGATTAGGGTTTAGTGCTACTACTTCATCATTGCTTACATCATCAAGATGTGCTCCTCTCCTTTGGGCTATCTCCACAACATCTAATCTAGTTGTAATTTGTCTCAATGTATCTAATATTGCATTATCATCATTTCCTCTACCTCAAACCATCTTTACAAATTAGGTTCTTAGAAGATCATAACCCTCTACAAGTTATAGATCAAATCCACAGATCTACAACCCTACAACTCAAATTCACTTAGGATTCTACATGATCCAATCATTACAAGGATGAACCTCAATCTTTGATACCACCTGATGCAAGGGAAGATAGGAAACTAGGGCCAAAGGTACACACAACAACCCAATCCACCCTACAAGAGTTCACACAGAAGAAAGAATACATAAGAACAACACCAAGGAGGGAGAAAAGATAATATTCTTTATAGATTCATCAACTAATCAACATACATGCCTAGATGTAAGGCCTTCTAGGTTATGGCTAGATACAATCAAATCCAAAAAGTTTGCATTCTAATCATCTAAGTCCCCTTCTTTGTTTCTACCTAAAAACTCAATCCTAGACCTCTTCAAATACTTGCCAAAATGACTTACAAAAGATTCTATAACAAAGAAAGGCCATAAGTTAGCATAATGCAAATACCAACTAACAAACCATTACATTAAATACATGTGCATCCACAAGTTGGCTCTTGTCAGATATTAACTACCTATACCAAAATTAAATGCAAGCAAAGTCAACCCAAATAGAAACCAAACACAAATAACTCAACAAATGAAAGCTTTTTAAAACTAGCACTTGACATCTACATAAACTCAACATCCAAAGGAATCACTCAGCAAAAACTATGAACTTGACATTCTCCAACACTCAGTAACCACAGAGGACTCGACAACCAAAGGATCACTCAGCACTTAAAGAAATCACTCAGCAACGAAAGAAACTCAACAACCAAAGAAATCTCTCAAAAAAAAAGGAACTTGAAAATTAAAGGAACTCGACATCCACAAGAATGACTTGGAAGCCACTGGCAAAAAGAACAAGAAAATGTAGGATTGCAAAAAAAAAAACCCAAGATGCTCCTACATCAGAAACCTTGCCAATCCCATAAAACTTCTAACTTTTGACACATTTTTAGGCATAGTCCATTCCTTAATTGCTTTAATTTTTTACAGATCTATGACTATGCCCTGAGCTAATATAATATGCCCTAAATACTGAATTTCCTTTTGATAGAAAGTCCATTTAGACAATTTTCCATATAATTTATATGTTCTTTTAACCTTTGTAAAACTATTTCCAAATGTTTTTGATGTTCTTCCTCATTCTTTGAATAGATTAGAATATCATCTATAAAGACAAGCACAAACTTATCTAGGCAATCTTGAAATATGTTATTCATTAAGTTCATAAAAGTTGTTGGGGCATTGGTTAACCTGAATGGCAATACTATAAATTTGTAATGTCCATACCTAGTTCTGAATGTAGTTTTGTGAATATCTTTGTCCTTAATACTAAGTTGTTGATATCCTAACCTCAAATCAATTTTTGAAAACACTTTTGTGCCCTTCATTCGATCAAAAAGATCATATATTCTAGTTAGTGGATATTGGTTCTTGATGGCAATAATATTGACCATTCTATAATCTATGCATAATCTCATGGTTCTGTCCTTCTTCTTGACAAACAACACTAGGGCTCCCCATGGTGAAACACTAGGCCTAATCAATTTCTTGTCTAACATGTCTTGTAGTTATTTTTGTAACTCCATTAATTCTATGGTAGTCATTCAGTATGGTGCCCAATAAATTGGTTCTTCTTCTGGTATCAAATCTATGGTGAAATTAAAGGCTCGGGAAGGTGGTAGACCTAAGAGTTCTCCAGGAAACACATCTTGGTAACTCTTTAAATAGGGATACTTTTCTTCAAAAGATCCCTTTAACTTTTCTCTAATTTCCTCATCTTCAAAAATGTAGTCATCTCCATTTGTGGTGTTTTTAAGGTTCTCTCATGTCCTCAAACCTAATTGCAAAGATCTCATAGCCTTTTCTTCCATATTTCTTAAGTTGCATGGAAGACATCTGTTTTGATTTAATTTCATGTTTAATCCCTATAATGCTTGTTGGCCTACCTTGATCGTCCAAATAATTTATAGTTTTAGCAAGACAATCCACCTTGTCCTTATGCTGACTAAGCCAATTAATGCCTATGATAATGTCATAAGACCCAAGAGGGCCTACATACAAGTTCAATTCCATTGAGAAATTTGGAAAATCAACTTGAGCCTCAAACAGACACTGCTCTACCTTAGCCCTTGACTGGTTTGCATATTTGACTATCCACAATTTTTCGATAAAACTAGATCTCTTTAGAAATCTACTTAACATTTTAGGTGATATAAAACATTTAGAACCTCCAGTATCAATTAAAATGGAGACAGGGTTCTCATAGATCTTACTTGGAGTTTCAATCATGCCTATTTGTTATTCTTCTTGCCTATTGTCTAGGGTTGCATGGATCCTTTTCTAATAAACTTGTTGTTGTTGTGGAAGAGGTGGTCATTGTAGCTGATTGGTGTTAGGTTTGATGGGGCATTTATTATCATAATGATCTCCTCCACAAGTGAAGCATCCTGAAGGTGGACCCTTCCTTTCATTACTCTTATTATTCTAACTTGTAGTAAAATTGCTTTTAACATCCTTGACTCCATTTCCTTTTGATTGTGGCTTGTACTTAAAATCCTTAAATTTTCTTTTCTGAGATCCAGAATCAACATCCTTCGTATTCCAGTTTGTTTTCCTTTTATTATCCCTAATGGAGTCATCTTTCTTGATTTTGTATTCTTGCCAAACAACCTTCTCTAGATCTTCCTCCATAGTCCAAGGAGTGAGAACATGAACTACCCCCCCTATTCTATTGTTCAGACCCATAAAAAATTCTTCACCTTCATATTTTTATCCTACTGGTATGGTGGTACATACTTCAATAGTCAAGTAATTTTTTCCCAGTACTTGTGTATAGTCAGTCATATCTCCTTGCTTCAAGTTTTGGAATTCTAGAAGTTTTTGGTCATAAAAGGTTTGGGGCAGCCAACAATTTCTAAAAATGGTTACAAGCTTTTCCCAAGTAATCTCAGTGGTTTTAATGTTTTTCTCGACTTTGGTGTTCCTCAACTACGTTGTAGCTTCTCTAGTAAAGTAGTATATTCCCCAAACCACTTTTTAGGTTTTAGAAAAGTTTCTAATTTCAAAATACTATTCCATTTCAGTTAGCCAAGCCTCTACTTCCTCCCTGGATTCAAAACTGACAAACTTGGGTGGTTTGATTTTCTTAATATCTGCTGACAAATCAGCCACTATTTCTTGTTTCTTTTTTTTCCAGTTTGATTGGGTTAAGAGGTTCTCTTATTATATCTAGAAACCTTTGTCTTTCTTCTAAGAGGAGGCAATGATTGTGTTTCCTCATGGTTATGCACCATCTGGGCTACCATTTCATTCATTCTCATTTCTATGTTACCCAACTTTAGTTGTGTTTCTTGCAAAATCTAAAGTAACAAGTCATTAGATGATTGAGTGTTTTCACAGACTATGCCATGATCTACAACATTCTCATTGCTATTCATTTTATTTTGTTTATTGGTTTCACCTTTTAATTTACAAAATTTGTGTCAATTTATTGAATTCATACATATTTAAGTATTTCCACAATAGAAAGAGTTTGTGAATGCATGAAACACATGAGTTAAATAAATTTATTTGATTAACTTAATACTTTGTTTCTGTACTTATAGCAGCCTTATTTAGAAAAATTTCATCTATTAAAGATGTTTACATAAGAATATTTAATCTTTATTTCTAACATTTAATTTTGTCTTAGATTAGTTCATATCTCGAACCATCCAGGATATGTGGAAATGCAAAAGAGAGTTTCCCTATTGAGCATTCTAGTTTTGAATTAACTTGTTCCTATTTGTTGCTTTACTAGTAGGGGTCCACTAGAATCTCTCTTTCTTCATTCGTTGTAATTCCTAGTTTAGAGTTTTGTTATCTTGGGGCATGGAGCAACAAGTATATTTATATTTAGGCATTTTTTTTAATTAAATATGGGAAGATAAGATGTTGAGCCTTCTTGTGAGGTGTTTTACCTACTTGCATCCTATACAATCATTCTAAAATTTTTTTAGGTTTACATGGAAGGTAGTGTGCCCTAGGTTTAGTGTTAAACCCAATGCTCTAGTACCAAATGTAACAAACAATTTTTCATATCTAAATCCAAGACGATCTAAACTAAGAACTCCCAACATTTATAAATTTAGATAACTGAATCCTTTTCACATGACATTAACTGGCATTTTTAACAATTAACTAAAAATAACTGTAATCATATTCAATTGAATAACTACATCAATGATTAACTATTAATAATTGTATTCATGATCAGCTAAAATAAATAAATTTACAATTATCCAGTATAAGTGTATTCATGATCAACTATAGTAACTAGATCAATGATTAATTATTCACAACTATATTCATGGTTCAACTAAAATAACCAAATTAACAACTAACTAGCATAACTATATTCATGAACAACTGATTAACAAGTAAAGTAAATGCTTAACAAGAAAAGAAAGATTGGAACACACAAGAATCATCGAAGGATCTTTAGCTAGTTGTACAAGCCTTGACTTTGGTGAGAGGAGAAGCATTGACATAGGTTTAACCTCCCAATCTTAGACCATACTTATCCCCACAAATTCTATTAAATTAGAAAGGCCCTCCCTACCTCAGGATTGGGCTTGGGATGTTCTTAAGTCTAACCACCAGAGCATCCGTGTGATTTAAATGTCTGCTTAGTTATGAAATAGATATGCTTACATAACTGGCACTACTAACATCAAGTTATCATTAGATGGCAAACATGCCTATAAACTACCTTTTCCAAATATTTCCAATGGGTTCAATGACACAATCGCCACCGCTCAACTTGACAACAGGTTTCACTATAGGGATGAGCATGAGCTATTACGTATATTTCATTTAAGTTATTCATGTCTAATTTCTCTTTTATTTTCTTGTATATTTATTTCACCTCTTCATCATTCATGGATACATGTCAGTGATTTCTAGGTGTATTAAAAGATTATGAGCACTCTTCCCTTCTACACATCTTCACCATTCTTGGCTGCATTACCAATGAATCCCAAGTGTATTAAAAGATTATGAGCATTCTGCCCCCCCAAATATCTTCCATCATGAGTTGTGACATATTTTTATTGAAAATAAAAACAATCATACAAGTTCTTGTTGTATTTAGAAACTCTTCTTTATGGGATACTACTCAACTAGATATGAAGAAATTAAGAATCTAAGTTCTTCATAAATCTTCAAGGTTTATTTAGCAAGTTAAAAATAATCATGAATATAGACATAAGAAGAAGTTCTAATCCTAGCTAACTGCTATAGATTTGCATTTTAAAACATGGAAGGTTAATTCATGACCTATTAAGTATTTGATATTGATCTAAAGAACTCAAACTCTATTTGGTCCTTGCTGGTCACAAATCTTTAGCGAAATTATTTGCACAACAAGGAGCAAAGATTTGAACTACTTGACAAGGCTTGAATGGATGATATGGAAAATATGATGGGTGTGAGGAGGCAATGAACTTTGAAAACTTTGCATTTGATTTGGAAGTCTATTCTCCTTAATACACTATAGATGTATCTACTGTAGAAATGACTGGATGTATTTGGCAGGGTTGTTGCTTGCAATGGACAATATGATTTGTAAGATGAAGGGACTTCTGGCTCACAAAATGGTGTGTAGCCGTTGCTAAAGGTGGTAGAGAGAGTAAGATATGTGGCCAAGTGAGGAATGAATGCCCCTGAATCCTCTCATGGCTCTCATTTAAAAGTCTATCTGTGACTTCTTGGCTTCCATCCGTTAAAAGACTATAAACCATTCAAATTTACAAGTATTAAATTGATTATGAAAAGATAGGAAAGAAAAATAAAATAAAAAGTTGAAAAGAGGAATTGGAAGATTATAATTTCAATTGTTATTCTAATATAATATTATATATGTTCATGTAAGTGTATAAATGGGGTGACATCATTAAATTATGTTATTATAATCTATTGGTGCCATTTCATTTTTATATTTATATGTACGTATGTAAATATTTATTATAGTAATAAGATGAAGATCAATTAAAAATTTCTTAAGGTATGTTTTATATTTTAAATTAGATTACTTTATGTTTTCTTAGATTATTTTCTTAAGAGCTCATGCAGGTTCCAAAGATGTATCCTGTGATCAAGTCATTGCATCCTTTCCAAAGAAGTTTAAGATCATACCTATCGATCCTGATGACTAAACTAAGAAAACATCCCATTTTGATGATCCTATTTAGAAATGCTTTCCCCCCTCTTCATCTCCTCCTACAATCACCCATAAAAACACTTCTGCCATGATAATAATTGTATAATAATTTATAAAAACATAATAATCATTATTTTAAATCAAGCAATTGTTAATCATCTAATAATAGTTTATGGTTAACAACCATCTTCATTAATAGTAAATACAACATATATAAATAACTACCTATTTCACATGATCATGAAAGGATAATCTGTTAAATCCAATGGTTATGAACAAATTTAAAATTAGGTCAAATTTTTGGGATGTAACAATTTTGACCAGAACCTAGATTTTAATTTTGATCTCAAAAATAGATCCAAGATGTCAAAATTAGGTAAAGGTGCAATTTTTACATAAATATGAGGAGATAAAAAAAGAGAGGCCAAAATGCTATATAAGGGGTCTAAAAGGATAGATATATGTGATGATAACATTAACTCTTTTTGATGATAAGAAAAGAAAGAAGATGGTGAGGGTTAAGATAAGAGATATGATGAAGAGATGATTGAGAAGAATAAAGGAGATGAGTGTGGTTGATAAACACATCCATGGAAGATAAAGGAAACTCTCTCAATACTTATATGCAAACTAGACTAAATTGAAACCCTAAGATGTATGATAACATGAAAATACAAATTGCAAGTTGCAAGGGTCAATTAAGTAGGTCCATATTTTTATCATCAAGCCTTAGGGAGATCATGTAAGATCATACAAGAATCACTAGTGTTAACTATGAGGATGTGAATATGATTTATATCAAATAGAAGTGTGGAAACCTAACCTATACATAAAATATACAAAGGTCAAGATGATGGTGCAGTTAGATTCCCTAGTTTTATTATGGAAAGATTATTCTTTCATCAAGACACAAAATTTTGAGATGGCCATAAACATGGTCCTGTAGGAGTAAAAATAATGAATATAAAAAGATGTAGCTTTGAGGATCCTAAGTATTAAGTCATTCAAATAAAAATTCTCAAGAAACCTAGGGATTTCTAATTACATACACATATAATAATCGAAGGAAAACATACCCCATGACCCAGTCCTCTAGTTTAGTTATGTACTCGAGAGACCAAGGAGGGAGAACTTAGAGAAAAAAAATCATAGATATCACTCAAAGAAAATAAGTCAAGCAAGTGTTAGTTGTTTCACTCTAGATGTTTGTGAGAATTTCAAATGAATTTCTTGTTAGTATTTGTGTCTACAAGTGAGAAATATCGCACCATCATAAACTCTGGACAAATTGTCTACTCAAGGAAAGGTATGCGATAAGTATTGAGAAAATGCTTGATGTTAATGGAAGTGGTGAGAAACAATGTTTAGTGTGTAGTGCCTACCCTCGTTCACATCTTTTCTAGACTTATTGTTGCTATTATTATTAGACTATGTAGACTAGTTTTATGTTGATGGTTTAGTGGTGTTGTTTTGACACTATCAGAGATTATGATAAGGATTCAGTTGATATATGATGAGATCATTTAGACTTTACATTTTATGTATGTATGATGATCATTACATCATTTTTAGTTATTAATGATGATTAGTTAGATAGTTTATTATCTCATGTGTTTTATTATGATTACTTACCCCATACTTGCATGTGTATGGTGTGCGTGTTTTCTTATTGTATGGCATTTCTGATTTGGTTAAGGAAGGGAGTCATAGTCACTTGCTTAGTTGGGATCTACACGATGCACCACTTCCTGCCATTGTCTATTTAGCTTAGCATTATATATTGTATGTACATGCATGGTTTTTCTGCAGGTTGCAGGTACCGAGTATCGACTTCCCTGAATTTCCAGGATGAGCGTACCATATTATACTATTTCAATGATAAGAGAAGGGAGATAAATTCTCAAGTCCAAATCCCAAACCTAAAAACCATTTGTCCTAGTGAGTTAGGACAAGTATCAAAGTTGAATACCCACCGAATGTGTCGGATGACATATTTCATGATTTTTAAACCTTTAGATTTATTTTGTATGATTTGTTCTATGATGGGTTTTCATATTTTATCTTGGAGGTCTATGGTGAATTTTCCATTAATTAAGTCTTAATAAAAGCATTTAATTATTTATTTGAGAAAATTAATAAAATATCATGATCTTTGATATTTTGATTGTAATTAATTAAATGTGAATTATTGGGGAAAAGGAATTAAATAAAAGAAAACTATAAATTAAAATTAATAATATTTGTAAAATAATAATAAAGTAAAAAAATAAAATAATAATAATAAAAGTTATAAAAATTAAAATGAAAGTTATAAAATTTAAATAGAAATTATTGGAGTTATAAGCTTGCATGGGAATTAACGCACTTTTCTATTTCTCATGTGTCAACAACATGGGGGTTAGTGCATCAATAAAGCACATGGTGTCTACAACTCTATGACTCATCAAAAAGGTTGGAAAAGACCCATGCTTAGTTGGTGACCCCTTTCAGTGGTTTCAAGAAGCATTCCAAACATTTCTTGAGAGCTCTTTATATTCAAGCATTCATAGAAGCTTAGGGAGAGGGTGGAGAGCAATTGGAGCATTGGAGGACTCAAGAACTCTGAATAAGGGAGCTTGCTTTGCGGGTTTTCTGAGGAAGAGCGAATTAGCATCAGAATCCGGGTAGATTCTTGTGACTTTTCTTATGCTATTTTCGCATCATGCATTCCTATCTTCTTCGTGTCTTCCATATGTCTTCTGAGGAATTTCATATTTTTACTATATGCATTTTCAATTTGGGCAATTAAATTTATTTGAAAATTTTATATGCATGGATTTTAAAAAAAAGAGAAAATGGGGCTAGGGTTGAGATTCATAGCCAAACCCATTAGACTAATTGTTGGAAATTTTGGAGATCAAAGATCTATGGAGGAATTCTGAAAAATTGAAATTGTAATCATAAATTGTCAATTTGTACATACATACATACATACATACATACATACATACATACATACATATATATATATATATATATATGCAATTATATATATATGTGTATATATGTTCATATATTGTGATATTTTTAATTCTGTATATATTTATATATATTTGTTTAAAAAAACCCGATTAGATATTGTGGGCGAAAACGTTTAAGAAACGTTAAAACCAAATCGCAAAGTTTGTATGGAAATCGTGTAAGCGATTGTTAAAAATATATATATATATATATAAAATGTTGGGTGGGCGGGTACTTCGTACCCCACCCACTGCAGGCCTACGTGATCGCAGGGTACCTACGATCGCAGTGTACCTACGATCCGTAGTGTACCTGCAGTGCGACACTTTAATCGCTGCGCGATTTTAAATTGCATTGTGTTATATGTGTTGGTTTTAAATTATATTTGCAACGATTATTTCATATACGATTTGGATATGAATTTTGATTTCATTTTTTATAAGTTGCAATGTTATTAATTATTAAATGTTATTATATATATATATATTTATGTATGTATATATATGTATATAAGTATATATGTATATATTATTAATTATAAATGATTATTATAAAGTTCTCAATTAATGGATCACTTTTTTGTAATGAGTAAAATATTTCTATTAAGCTTGTCAATTATGAAAAGATATTAACAATTAATTTAATTAAACTTAGTTTTTAATTAAGATTAATTATTAGAATATATAATCGAAGTTTTTGATTCATTGAGAATGTCAATCTTCAAACAATGTCATATAAATCAATTAGAAAATTGAGTCTGATGGAGAAACTTTTATCTATCAAATGAATACAAGGGTTAGATAAAATGTGAAATTTCTTCACTTGATGTTAATTTGGGAATACGTAAATTGAGACTTTTGAATTCAAATTTGAAAACTTAGCAAAACCAAAACATGTGTTTACATTGTGTATTCTTTATGCTATTGTTTTGGGTTTTGGCTTGACTAGTGTTGACCAGTATAGGACGTCTACCAGAGGCTTGGGGGTTATGTGATTGTGATGCCATGATGATGTTTTAATCTCAATCTTTATAACCCAACCATGGTTATGTGATGGAATGCTCTGTGTATTAGTTGTGAATACTGATTGTTATAGTTGAGATTCTTATTTATGAGACACTTGACTTAACCGTTATTTTTGGTCATCGATCAGTTATCCTTGGTTATTTTCTAGTTGCCATGATGGGACTGAAATGTGGATTTATTCTTGATGATGTCATGTTGTGACATGTTTGACTCAACTATTTTTGGAGTCTTTGATCAGTGTGTTTGAGATATATTTTGGTTATTGAGAACCATTGGATACTTTTGATTATCAGTGATGCTTCAGTTGCCAATAGAGAGTTGTTGTGGTCATGATTTTCTATGGATGTTTGCTCATGGAGATTTGATGCTTTTATGCATATTTGATAATTTTATTATGGATTATTTTTGTGATTTTGAGATTTATGATTCCATGAGCATTAGGGTAGGATATCTGCATGTAGTGATGGGAAGTGGCTTGCAATGGGGGCCGGGGCCCTAAGAGGCTGCCAGGGTAACTCATTGTAAGTTGGATTAATAAATGATAACATTCACACCTAATACTAACTGAATGAACCTAAAAATATAAGAGCTTTGGTTCTCGCCCATGCCTTGAGTGCTTGTATAGGCTAGGATGGGAATAGTGAGAATGCATGGTTGCAACCTTGCATTCCATAGTATGCCTTGTCAGTATGAGAGGATACTAGTGGCCACATGAGATCAGTATGGACCCGTGGAGTTCAGCTAACTTCCAGGCTAACTTGTACGTGATAAATGCGATGAAACCTTCCCGCTTGCATAGTAGGTTCCTACATGTCATTGTGTGCCTCTAGGAAGTAGATATCAGTTTCATGATTGGAACCTTTGAGTTAGCATACTTTTAGGATTCCTGGACTATAGAGATTTGTGCTATGTGTTATGGATAGCCTGTTTGGGACTTGAGATTATCTCCTCAGGACGGTGGGATTGGACCACTTAGGTACCACACAGTTGGGTGGTAGTGTATTTTCCACTCTTATCATTTGAGATTCATTGAGACATTGTGGCTGATGCATCCTTCATGATGGTGGATATGTATCCTTTCATTGATGATTAGCATATGTTAGATGATGTTATCTTATGCTTATATTTTCATGTTAGATTACTTTCTACATATGATGTTGTATATGTTAGGAGTGACATTCCTACTATGTTAATACCAATGATCTCTTCGATGATTTGGGATGTTTTGCATGGAGGAATGGCTAGGGCCCACAGTGGTCTAATGATGCTATTAATGTTTGGGAGGAACGGTGCACTTATTTTATTTTGTTTGATCTTCTATGATGATGTATCATATTATTATCTCTACTTTGATGTATCATGGATTGGAATGGGATGATGTACCTTATTCTACATATGTATATTCTTTGAGCTTGTCATACCCTGTGACATGTAAAGAGGATGACTGAGCATTTGGAAATGTAATGTTTAAACATTGGACTTATCATTATTATTTCATGTGGATGTTGTACTAGATGGATTCATGTATGTAATTCAATGTTAAGGGATCTTAAAGAATGTGATCTATTATGTATGTTATGTTTACTTTTCAGATGGACATTTCTATTGCTTCTGTTATTGTGAATAAGTTATGTATGGTATTTAAAATAAAAAAAAGTTACCAAATTCAGTGAAACTCTAGGTTAATTCTTTGGATCCCTTAGTGGGGCATTATATTTGGTATCAGAGTCTGAGTTTCTACATTGGGAGCTATGGGTATTTTGGAACAACTAGAACTGTGAACTATTAAGTGTATCTTTTCAACTTGAAACTAGGATGGTGTCTAGGACCAGGTCTTCTATTAGAGGCCGTGGTAGAGGTCGAGGAAGAGGCCATGGTTGTGGTAGAGTTGTCAGTGCCCATGAGTCTTCCTATGAGGGATCGACTCATATAGAGAGCAGGGAAGAGCACTCTAATAGGCAACAGGAAGAGAGTGTAGAGAGGACCAAGCTGAGTATGAAGAGGTTGGTTTGAGACAGATGATGCAGACTATTTTAGAACATCTACCTCCTATTCAAGAACAGCCTAAAGTGCATCAGACAGAACAAGAGCATAGACCCAGATCTAGAAGTCTTTGGAAGCATCGTCAGAGGTCCATTGTGTCCACTCAGATGAAGGATCTTTCAAGATCCAAGGTCAAGCCTTTCAATGGGAAAGGTTTTGGTTATGTGGCCGAGTAGTGGCTAATTTCCCTTGACAGGATTTTTGCCATGCAGGATTTTGATAGCAATGTTAAGGAAAGATTTGCAATCACTAATTTAGAGAATTTTGGGGCCACTTGGTGGACGATTGAGGAGAAGAAGCTGGGAATCGATATGAGCAGTGTCACATGGGAACTATTCTTAGAGAGTTTCCGTGAATGATTCTTACCAGAGGAATAGAAACTACAAAGGGCAGATGAGTTTCATAATCTCAAGCAGTACACTATGTCAATGACCGAGTATGAGCATAAGTTTTATGAGCTTATGCCTTTTTTAGGGTTCAGTGAAAATTCAGCTTAGTTGACACAACACTTTATTAGGGGTTTGAATAATCGTATGATTGAGGGTGTTAAGGTATTTGAGCCAAAAAATCTCAAGGATGCGGTACATCAAGAAATCCTTGTTGAGCAAAGTGTCAACCTTAGTCAAGGTGGTTTTGTAGGAGCACCAGCAACATCAGGATCTAAAGGCAACTTCAATTTAGGTGGTAACAAGAAGCCTTTCTTTTCTAAGGGAAAATAGTATCAACAACAGTCTCAGCAGACGCAACAACAAAAGGGATCAAATTCTCAAGCTCAAGGTGGTGGCAAAGGTTCTAACTTTAAGAACAACCGTAATGCTCAATCCAATTAGCCATCTCAGAGTAGCCAGTCTTTTGTAAGCAGGAACAGTCGCCAGCAATCTAATGTACCACCTATGGGAAGAGGATCTGGCAGGAATATAGAATGCTTTTCATGTGGTTAGTTTGGACATTATGCAGCTCAGTGTTCACAGTGAGCACCTCAGTTTTTAGGACCTAGGCCTACAGCTTTAGAACCCACAGTTGGTGATGCAAGGAGAGCTCATAGAGTTTTTGCAGCAGTTGATCAGCATTAGGAAGATCATCAGGGAAGAGTGGTTGAGACCATAGGTTCTATTTGAGGTATATCTCTTTTAGTATTGTTTGATTCAGGAGCTACAAATTCATTCATTTCACCATCTATAGTTTCTAAGTGTAAGTTGGATGCGGTGAAGCAAGATCATGGTTGGCAAGTGGAACTAGCCTCAGGGATTAAGGCCTCCACAGATTCTGTAGTTCATAAGTGTGGGCTTAGCTTAGGGAGCTTTGATATGGCAGTGGATCTTCGAGTCATACCCCTTGGTTCCTATGATGTGGTTCTAGGCATGGATTGGCTTGGATCTCATAGAGCCAGTATAGATTATAGGAAGAAGATTATTTTGTGCCAAGATGACCAAGGGAATGATGTGAAGATAGTTGGGATACCGAGGCCTATATCTCTGCAGATGATTTCTGCTATGCAATTGAAGCAAAGTTTCTATAAGGGATGTCAAATATTTGCTGTTATGGTAAATGATCTTGATGAGGAAGATCCTGTGAGGAAGACTTCAGATCACTCGATTTTACAGGAGTACGTAGATGTCTTTCCAAGTGAGATTCCAGGCATGCCTCCAAAGAGGGACATTGATTTTAGCATTAATCTAATTCTTGGAGCGAAACCTATCTCTAAAGCTCCTTATCGTATGACTACTTAGAAACTGGGTGAGCTATGTCTTCAGCTAGAGGAACTTCTGGCCAAAGGGAGCATTCGACCTAGTGTATCACAATGGGGAGCTCCAGTGCTCTTTGTGAAGAAGAAAGACGGTTCTTTGCACCTTTGTATTGACTATAGACAGTTGAACAAGGTGACTATTAAGAACAGGTATCCTTTGCCTAGGATTGATGACTTATTTGATTAGATCAAGGGAGCTATAGTATTCTCCAAGATTGACCTTAAGTCAGGATACCACCATTTTTGTATTAAGGAAGCAGATATTCACAAGACCACTTTTCGAACGTGCTATGGGCATTATGAGTTCACAGTGGTACCTTTTGGGTTGACTAATGCTCCATCAGTGTTCATGAGTTTGATGAATGGTGTTTTTCGATCATATCTTGACTGTTTTGTTCTCGTATTTCTTGATGACATATTGATATTTTCTAAGACTCAGAAGGAGCATGAGAAACACCTGCGGTTGGTATTGCAGTATTTGAGAGGCAATCAACTTTATGCCAATGCCATTAAGTGTGAATTCTTCAAATCAAAGATTCAATATTTAGGGCATGTTATCTCAGGTGATGGTATTTCATTGGATCCTGCAAAGATTCAGGCAATAATAGATTGGCCTACCCTGACTAATGTGTTAGAGATTCATAGTTTCATGGGTTTAGCTGGTTAGTATCATAGATTTGTCTAGAACTTCTCTAGGATAGCACATCCTATCACTTCTCTTCAGAGGAAAAGTAAGAAGTTTATGTGGACAGAGAAATGTGAGGAAGCATTTCAGAGGCTCAAGGAGCTTTTGACTAGTGCACCAATTTTAGCTGTACCTAATCTAGAAGGTGATTTCATGGTGTGTACAGATGCTTCTCTTGAAGGAATTGGAGCAGTGTTGATGCAGAATGGACGAGTGATTGCATATGAATCACGCAAGCTCAAGGATCATGAGTTAAATTACCCTACACATGATCTTGAGTTAGTAGCAGTAGTTCATGCTTTGACAAGGTGGAGACATTTCTTGTTGGGGCATAGATTTGAGCTACATAGTGATCATCGTAGTCTTCAGTACATTTTTACTCAGCCTAATTTGAATGCTCACCAAAGACGATGGATGGAATTTTTATGCGAGTATGATTTTGAGGTTAAGTACATTCAGGGTAAGGAGAATGTGGTGGCAGATGCTTTGAGTTGCAGGAGACATGTGGTAACATCGATGACTCTTAGTGTGGATTTGAGGAGTCAGATTCTTCAAGAACTTCCTATGGATTCCTGGTATCAAGAAGTGTGCAGAGAGATAGATTTAGGAAGATCTTTAGAAGGTAAGTTTGTAGGTTACATTCGAGAATCAATTGGTCTTTTGAGACATTTGGGGAGGATTTATGTGCCATTACTGGATGAGCTTCGCACCTTGATTCTGGCAGAAGCCCATCGTACACCTTACGCAGCACATCTAGGTGTCAAGAAGATGCATGCTGATTTGAGATGTTTTTTCTTTTGGTCTGGGATGAAGCGAGATATTGCTGATTTTGTGGCTAGGTGTCTTGAGTGTCAAAGAGTCAAGGCAGAACACCAGCACCCGACAGGACTATTGCAGCCTAATCTCATTCCTTCTTGGAAATGGGATATCATCTCCATGGATTTTATAGTAGGTTTACCTATGACATTTTGACGTCATGATGCTATCATGGTTACCGTTGATTAGTTGACTAAGGTGGCACATTTTTCACTGATCAGGTCTTCCTACACAATAGCTTTTGTAGCGAATGTCTTCATGCATGACATTGTGAGATTACATGGTATTCCTAGAAAGATCATTTCTGACAGGGATCCTGTATTCACATCTGCATTTTGGACATCGTTGCAGCATGAGCTTGGAGCGCAGCTAAACTTCAGTTTGGCATATCATCCAGAGACTGATGGTCAGATAGAGAGGGTGAACTAGGTTTTGGAGGATATGTTACAGATCTATGTGATGGATAGGCAGACACATTGGGAGGACTATCTCTACCTAGTGGAGTTTGCTTACAACAATGGGTATCACAGTTCTATTGGCATGGCACCTTTTTAGTCCTTATATGGACATCCTTGTCATACACCATTGAGTTGGGAAAACCTTGAGGATCGCATTCTATTGGGTCCTAAGATGCTTCATGATATGGAGCAACAAGTAGTGTGTATCTATGAGCATTTGACTATGGCATGGGATAGGCAGAAGAAGTATGCCGATGCTCATAGGATTGATAAGCAGTTTGCTGTGGGTGATAAGGTTTTCTTGAGAGTGTGACCATGAAAGAGTCTGATCCGGTATGGAAAGGGTTCTAAGCTAGCACCTCACTTTGTGGGACCATTCAAGATTTTGAAGAGGATTGGCTCGGTTGCTTACCGTCTTGCTCTACCGCCCAACCTAGCTCGCATTGATGATGTTTTCCATGTTTTAGTGCTTAGGCAGTATATTCCTGATATTGTGCATGTTCTTGATTGGAATGCATTGCAGGTAGAGGATGGGTAGCTGGCTTTGGAGCCAGTTCATATTTTGGAGCAACAGGAGTTGACCCTTAGGGGTCGAACCATCGAGCAGGTAAGGGTCTAATGGGACCCTACTGATGATTATTCAACTACTTGGGAGGATGCAGCTAGATTGAGGGAGTTATATCCCTATTTGTTTGTAGGCTTCCAAGAGTAAGCCTAATTCAAGGGGGGGTGGATGTAGTGCCTACCCTCATTCACATCTTTTCTAAACTTATTGTTGCTATTATTATCAGACTATGTAGACTAGTTTTATGTTGATAGTTTAGTGGTGTTGTTTTGACACTATCAGAGATTATGATAGGGATTCAGTTGATATATGATGAGATCATTTAGACTTTACATTTCATGTATGTATGATGATCATTACATCATTTTTAGTTATTAATGATGATTAGTTAGATGGTTTATTATCTCATGTGTTTTATTATGGTTACTTACCCCATACTTGCATGTGTATGGTGTGCATGTTTTCTTATTGTATGGCATTTCTGATGTGGTTAAGGAAGGGAGTCGTAGTCACCTGCTTAGTCAGGATCTACACGATGCACCACTTCCAGCCATTGTCTGTTTAGCTTAGCATTATATATTGCATGTACATGCATGGTTTTTCTGTAGGTTGCAGGTACTGGGTATCAACTTCCCTGAATTGCCAGGATGAGCGTACCCTATTATACTATCTCAATGATAAGAGAAGGGAGATAAATTCTCAAGTCCAAATCCTGTTAGGATAAACCACGAACAGAAATAAAAACTACATGCAAATATAACCAATAACAAAAATAATAGAACACACAGAAATGAACACAAGGCACCAAGATTTAACGTGGTTCACCCAATCCCTGGGCTACATCCACCAAACAGCAAGTCCGATCTTATTACAATCCAGTGATTACAACCTGATTACAATCCGTAATCCCTTACAGCTCAATACCGCCGCAAGAACCAATTTTGTATCACCACACATAAAAAAATACCCAACCCTAAGCCCCTTTTATACAAGTATTAAACCGCTTTAGGGTTATAAAATGTCGGCCATATGTCGGCCATAATATGTCGGCTACCATGTCGGCTACCATGTCGGCTACTTCCAAAATTTTTTTTTTTGGGGCGATGCCCCAAACCCCACTATTTATGAAGTATGTACAGTACTGTCCTGATCAGTCACCACAATCTAACAATCTCCCACTTGGGGACTGATCAGGCTCCACACTAAACAACAATCTCCCACTTGGAGACTGATCCTGTAGCAATACAACTACCGTATGGGGCTCCCACTGGATCAAACCACCCTGGACTCTGCTGTTCTTTTATTCACATTTAGTCTAAAAGACCAACTGAAGCTGAAGAGGAGTTCAGCTTCTCCCTTGTGACAACCTTTGTCAACATATCTGCTAGATTTTCATTGGTATGTATCTTCTCCAGCTTTAACTGTCCATCCTCCAAAACTGACCGAATGAAATGTTACCGCAACTGTATGTGTTTGGTCTTAGAATGCAGAGCTGAATTCTTAGCAAGATGAATGGCACTCTGACTATCTGTGAAAAAATAATTATCCTTCTGAGGATGTCCCAATTCTTCCAAGAAGAACTGAAGCCATATCATCTCTTTGGCTGCCTCTGTAGTAGCAACATACTCTGCCTCTGTAGTGGAGAGAGCATTAATCTTCTGTAGCCTAGAAACCTAGCTCACGGCTGCCCCACCAACAGTAAAGACATAACATGCAGTACTCCGCCTGGTATCAATATCCCCAGCCAAATCTGAGTCAACATAGCCCTGTAAATCAGTAGTAGAGCCCCCAAAGTGTAAACACTTATTGGATGTTCCTCTCAAATATCTGAGAATCCACTTGACAGCATTCCAATGCTCAAAACCTGGATGACTCATATCCCTGCTAATGACTCCCACTGCATGTGCAATATCTGGCCTAGTGCATACCATAGCATACATCAAACTTCCTACAGCTGAAGCATAGGGTACCTTGGACATCTTATCCTCCTCTTCCTATGTCTTGGGACACATCTCCTTAGTCAATTTCAAATGACCAGGTAAAGGTGTGCTGACAGCTTTAGCATTCTCCATAGAGAAACGTTGCAACACCTTCTCAACATAATCAGCTTGAGATAGTGTCAATGTTCTGTTCTTTCTATCTCTGCAAATCTTCATACCAAGGATTTGTTTTGCTGCCCCCAAATCCTTCATAGCAAATGCATGTGCTAACTGGCATTTTAGCCCCTTAATATGATGCATGTTAGACCCAGCTATAAGCATATCATCAACATATAGACATAAAATAATGTAGCTATCATCATCCAATCTCTTAAAATAAACACAGTAATCTGAATGACACCTATTTTATCCATGCTCATGCATAAAACTATCAAATTTCAGATACCATTGCCGAGGTGCTTGCTTCAGGCCATATAAGCTTTTCTTCAATTTGCACACTAAGTTCTCCTTACCTTTGACCTCAAAACCCTGTGGCTGAGCCATATATATTTCTTCATCCAAATCACCATGAAGAAAGGCTGTTTTAACATCCATCTGCTCTAAATGCAAATCTTCAGTAGCCACAAGACTTAAAACAGTACGAATAGAAGTCATTTTAACAATAGGAGAAAATATCTCATCAAAATCAATTCTCTTTTTCTGTGCAAATCCTTTTACAACTAACCTGGCCTTAAATATTTTCTTACCTCCTTCCTCTTCTTTCAACCTGTAAACCCATTTATTCTGTAAAGCCTTTTTACCTGCAGACAACTTGCACAAATCCCATGTCTTATTTTTCAGCAAAGAGTCCATTTCATCTTTCATTGCAGACTCCCACTGAATCTTAGTATCCACCTGCACAGCTTCATCATAACTTTTAGGTTCACCAGCATCAGTAAGTAAAATAGAATACAAAGAGGGAGAAAACCTTTGTGGAGTTCTAATTGGCCTTGTTGACCGTCTAACATTCACTGGTGTGTGTGGTATTTGTTGTTGCAGTTGTTGCACATCATGAGGAATGGCTGGAATATCAGCTTTTGGAGTATCATCCAGCACTACATAATCATCTTCTTTCTTCTCATGTTGCTGCAACAAATCTTTGTACAACACTTTTTCATTGAATATGACATCCCGGATTCTTATAATTTTATGATTTTCAAAATCCCAAAGCCTATAGCCAAATTCATTAATGCCATATCCAACAAAGACACATTTCTTTGATTTTGCTTCTAGCTTGGTTCTATTTTCAGAGTCTATATGAGCAAAAGCTTCACAACCAAAGGTCTTGAGAAAAGAATAACTCACCTTCTTACCAGTCCATGCTTCTTCTGGAATACCATAGCCCAAAGGAGTAGAGGGACCTCTATTAATCAAATATACTGCAGTATTGACAGCCTCTGCCCACATGTGTAAGGGCAACCCAACATGCAACCTCATGCTCCTTGCGCGCTCCATTATAGTCCTGTTCATGCGTTCAGCCACTCCATTTTCCTGTGGGGTCCTTGGAATAGTTTTGTGTCTACGAATACCATTAGTGGAGCAATAATCTTCAAATTCAAGACTGCAATACTCACCACCATTATTAGATCTGAGACATTTTAATTTCTTACCAGTCTCATTTTCAACCAAGCATTTCCATTTCTTAAAAGTTTGAAATACATCAGATTTCTGTCTAAGGAAATAAACCCATACTTTTCTAGTTGCGTCATCAATAAATGTAACATAATAATGAGAGCCACCAAGGGAAGATACCTGAGCCGGTCCCCATACATCTGTATGCACAAGCTCTAATTTCTCCTTTTTGTTTTCCTTCCCTATCTTTACAAAACTCACTCTCTTTTGTTTTCTATACACACAACTTTCACAGAAATCCATATTCACACATTTTAGACCTGGTAAAACTTTCCTTGAATGAAGTACTTTGATACCTTTCTCACTCATGTGCCCAAGTCTATTGTGCCACAACGCTGTATCAGAATCTACATCAGCTATTTGTTCTCCCTGCTCAACTGCAGTAATTGTTCCTAAATATTCATTTTTCTCTGAAACAATCATAGTAGAAGGAACAATATGACCTATACAAAGATATAAGGTGCCTACTTTCACACCTTTTGCTACTACAAGGGAACCTTTTGTAACCTTCCAATTTTTATCATTAAAATTAATTACACAACCCTCATCATCGAGTTGCCCTACTGAAATTAAATTCCTACTCAGCTTTGGAACATGTCTTACCTCATGTAGTAGCCAATGATTCCCATTTTGCAACTTAATCTTAATTTTTCCTTTTCCAAAAATCTGACAGGGTTCATTATCCCCCAAATAAACAAGCCCAAAATCCCCTTGGACATAATCAATGAAATAACCTCTATGAGGTGTAGCATGAAATGAAGCACCAGAATCTAAAACCCATGAATCATCAACACTCTCTAAAGACAGAAGCAAAGCATCCTCTTCGGATTTATTACTTACCACATTTGCCTCTTTGTCTCCATCTGATTTATCTCCTTCATTTTTCTTTCGAGTCCAACAATCTTTCTTTTTGTGCCCTAGTTTCCCACAGTACCAGCAATCATTTGGTCCTCTCGATTGAGACCTCCTCCCCTTTGACTTTCCTCTTGATTTCCCACGATTTCCAGAGTTAGTTCCTCTTTTAGTCATTCTGCCCCTGCTTTGTGCATTTAAAGCACTTCCTGATGTAGATCCACCTGAGGATTTTCTACGAGTTTCCTCACTTAAAATAACACCGATCACATCATCATATTTTAGGGTACTTGATCCAGGAACAAAATTACTCACCGCCATTACCAAGCCATTCCAGCGTTCAGGCAAAGAACACAAAATCAAGAGAGCCCTAATTTCTTCATCAAAATTGATACCCACAGAAGATAATTGACTAGTAATAGTATTAAACTCATTTAAATGATCTGCAACAGATCCACCTTCTGCCATTTTCATATTAAATAAACGCTTCATGAGAAATACCTTATTTGAAGTGGAGGGCTTTTCATACAGTGTCGCTAGGGTTTTCATCAAATCTTCTGTCGTCTTTGCTTTTGTAATATTAAATGCCACCGATGGTGCCAAGCATAACCGAATTCTTCCAAGTGCCTTTCTGTCCAAAAGATCCCATTCAGCCTCTGACATAGTTCCCTGATTCTTGGCTTTTCCTTCCAACGGCTTCCATAAATCCTTCTGATATAAATAGTCTTCCATTTGCATCTTCCATAACTGGAAGTTCTGCCCATTAAACCTATCAACCCTCAGCTTACCATCATCTGCCATTGCTCCCACTCAATCGTGAGACTCCCACTTAACCGTGAGACTTTCCTGCAGAGGATAACTAAGAAACAACTAGGCTCTGATACCACTTGTTAGGATAAACCACAGACAGAAATAAAAACTACATGCAAATATAACCAATAACAAAAATAATAGAACACACAGAAATGAACACAAGGCACCAAGATTTAATGTGGTTCACCCAATCCTTGGGCTACGTCCACCAAACAGCAAGTTCGATCTTATTACAATCCAGTGATTACAACCTGATTACAATCCGTAATCCCTTACAGCTCAATACCGCCGCAAGAACCAATTTTGTATCACCACACATAAAAAAATACCCAACCCTAAGCCCCTTTTATACAAGTATTAAACTGCTTTAGGGTTATAACATGTCGGCCATAATATGTCGGCTACCATGTCGGCTACCATGTCGGCTACTTCCAAAATTTTTTTTTTTGGGGCGATGCCCCGAACCCCACTATTTATGAAGTATGTACAGTACTTTCCTGATCAGTCACCACAATCTAACAAATCCCAAAACTAAAAACCATTTGTCCTAGTGAGTTAGGACAAGTATCAAAGTTGAATACCCACCGAATGTGTCGGATGACATATTTCATGATTTTTAAACCTTTAGATTTATTTTGTATGATTTGTTCTATGATGGGTTTTCATATTTTATCTTGGAGGTCTATGGTGAATTTTCCATTAATTAAGTCTTAATAAATAGATTTAATTATTTATTTGAGAAAATTAATAAAGTATCATGATCTTTGATATTTTGATTGTAATTAATTTAATGTGAATTATTGGGAAAAAGGAATTAAATAAAAGAAAACTAGAAATTAAAATTAATAATAATTGTAAAATAATAATAAAGTAAAAAAATAAAAAAATAATAATAAAAGTTATAAAAATTAAAATGAAAGTTATAAAATTTAAATAGAAATTATTGGAGTTATAAGCTTGCATGGGAATTAATGCACTTTTCTATTTCTCATGTGTCAACAACACGGGGGTTAGTGCATCAATTAAGCACATGGTGTCTACAACTCTATGACTCATCAAAAAGGTTGGAAAAGACCCATGCTTAGTTGGTGACACCTTTCAGCGGTTTCAAGAAGCATTCCAAAGGTTTCTTGAGAGCTCTTTATATTCAAGCATTCATAGAAGCTTAGGAAGAGGGTGGAGAGCAATTGGAGCATTGGAGGACTCAAGAACTTTGAAGAAGGGAGCTTGCTCTGCGAGTTTTCTGAGGAAGAGCGAATTAGCATCAGAATCCGGGTAGATTCTTGTGATTTTTCTTATGCTATTTCTGCATCATGCATTCCTGTCTTCTTCATGTCTTCCATATGTCTTCTGAGGAATTTCATATTTTTATTGTATGCATTTTCAATTTGGGCAATTAAATTTATTTGAAAATTTTATATGCATGGATTTTAAAAAAAAGAGAAAACGGGGCTAGGGTTGAGATTCATAGCCAAACCCATTAGACTAATTGTTGGAAATTTTGGAGATCAAAGATCTATGGAGGAATTCTGAAAAATTGAAATTGTAATCATAAATTGTCAATTTGCTTATACATACATACATACATACATACATACATACATACATACATACATATATATATATATATAGATATATATGCAATTATATATATATGTGTGTGTATATATGTTCATATATTGTGATATTTTTAATTCTGTATATATTTATATATATTTGTTAAAAAAAACTCGATTACATACCGTGGGCGAAAACTTTTAAGAAACGTTAAAACCAAATCGCAAAGTCTATATGGAAATCGCGTAAGCGATTGTTAAAAATATATATATATATATATATATAAAACGTTGGGTGGGTGGGTACTTCGTACCCCACCCACCGTAGGCCTGTGTGATCATAGGATACTTGCGACCGTAGTGTACCTATGATCCGCAGTGTACCTACGGTGCGGCACTTTAATCGCCACGCGATTTTAATTCGCATTGTGTTATATGTGTTGGCTTTAAATTATATTTGCAACGATTATTTCATATATGATTTGGATATGAATTTCGATTTCATTTTTTATAAGTTGTAATGTTATTAATTATTAAATTTTATTATATATATATATTTATGTATGTATATATATATATATATATGTATATATTATTAATTATAAATGATTATTATAAAGTTCTCAATTAATGGATCACTTTTTTTTAATGAGTAAAATATTGCACTATTAAGCTTGTCAATTATGAAGAGATATTAACAATTAATTTAATTAAACTTAGTTTTTAATTAAGATTAATTATTAGAATATATAATCGAAGTTTTTGATTCATTGAGAATGTCAATCTTCAAACAATGTCATATAAATCAATTAGAAAATTGAGTCTGATGGAGAAGCTTTTATCTATCAAACGAATACATGGGTTAGATAAAATGTGAAATTTCTCCACTTGATGTTAATTTGGGAATACGTAAACTGAGACTTCTGAATTCAAATTTGAAAACTTAGCAAAACTAAAACATGTGTTTACATTGTGTATTCTTTATGCTATTGTTTTGGGTTTTGGGTTGACTAGTGTTGACCAGTATAGGACATCTACCAGAGGCTTGGGGGTTATGTGATTGTGATGACATGATGATGTTTTAATCTCGATCTTTATAACCCAACCATGGTTATGTGATGGAATGCTCTGTGTATTAGTTGTGAATACTGATTGTTATAGTTGAGATTCTTATTTATGAGACACTTGACTTAACCATTATTTTTGGTCATCGATCAGTTATCCTTGGTTATTTTCTAGTCACCATGATGGGACTGAAATGTGGATTTATTCTTGATGATGTCATGTTGTGACATGTTTGACTCAACCATTTTTGGAGTCTTCGATTAGTGTGTTTGAGATATATTTTGGTTATTGAGAACCATTGGATACTTTTGATTATCAGTGATGCTTCAGTTGCCAATAGAGAGTTGTTGTGGTCATGATTTTCTATGAATGTTTGCTCATGGATATTTGATGCTTTTATGCATATTTGATGATTTTTATTATGGATTATTTTTGTTTATTTTGAGATTTATGATTCTATGAGCATTAGGGTAGGATATCTGCATGTAGTGATGGGAAGTGGCTTGCAATGTGGGTCGGGGCCCTAAGAGGCTGCCAGGGTAACTCATTGTAAGTTGGATTAATAAATGATAACATTCACACCTAATACTAACTGAATGAACCTAAAAAGATAAGAGCTTTGGTTCTCGCCCATGCCTTGAGTGCTTGTATAGGCTAGGATGGGAGTAGTGAGAACGCATGGTTGCGACCTTGCATTTCAGAGTATGCCTTGTTAGTATGAGAGGATACTAGTGGCCACATGAGATCAGTATGGACCCATGGAGTTTAGCTAACTGCTATGGTAACTTTTATGTGATAAATGCGATGACACTTTCCCTCTTGCATAGTAGGTTCCTACATGTCATTGTGTGCCTCTGGGAAGTAGATGTCAGTTTCGTGATTGGAACCTTTGAGTTAGTATACTTTTAGGATTCCTGGACTATAGAGATTTGTGCTATGTGTTATGGATAGCCTATTTGGGACTTGAGATTATCTCCTAAGCATGGTGGGAGTGGACCACTTAGGTACCAAGCGGTCGGGTGGTAGTGTATTTTCCACTCTTATCATTTGAGATTCATTGAGACATCGTGGCTGATGCGTCCTTCGTGATGGTGGATATGTATCCTTTCATTAATGATTAGCATATGTTAGATGATGTTATCTTATGCTTATATTTGCATGTTAGATTACTTTCTACATATGATGTTGTATATGTTAGGAGTGAAATTCCTACTATGTTAATACCGATGATCTCTTCGGTGATTTGGGATGTTATGCACGGAGGGATGGCTAGGGCCCACGATGGTCTAATGATGCTATTAACAGTTGGGAGGAACTACACACTTAATTTATTTTGTTTGATCTTTATGATGGATGTATATGTCTTCTATGATGATTTATCATGTGATTATCTCTACTTTGATGTATCATGGATTGGAATGGGATGATGTACCTTATTCTACATATGTATATTCTTTGAGGTTGTCATACCCTGTGACATGTACAGAGGATGATTGAGCATTTGGAAATGTAATGTTTAAACATTGGACTTATCATTATTATTTCATGTGGATTTTGTACTAGATGGATTCATGTATGTAATTCAATGTTAAGGGATCTTAAAGATTGTGATCTGTTATGTATGTTATGTTTACTTTTTAGATGGACATTGCTATTGCTTCCGTTATTTTGAATAAGTTATGTATGGTATTTACTTTCATGTAAAAAAAAAAAAAGTTACCAAACTCAGTGAAACTCTAGGTTAATTCTTTGGATCCCTTGGTGGGGTGTTACATAGAGACCTACAAGAGAAATACTAGTGCAACTAAGTGATCAAGAAATATATATAGGTCATGCCCCTAGACTTAGACAAGGGTCAATTCAAAACTAGGGAAGGAAAAATGGATATGATATGGATTTAGGCTTAGACCATAAAACAATATGTTGATAGACATAAGTGAAAGGGTCTTAAGTAGCATATATTTCTAGGTTTCCGCCACTTGGCATGATTATTGTTTTTTTTAAGATGTTTTAATTTTTTTAGTGACACATCAAAGAGCCTATTGCTAGGTTTTCACTAATGTGGTTATTTTTTCATGATATTTTATAATTTTTTAGGATCTTTTAAGATCATAATTATTTTAATAGATTTTTTACCATGATATCTAGAGCTCAATGGTTCTCAAGTAAGATCATATTATTTTGTCCTAGTGTCTAGAAAGTTGTTAGATATGATGAATTAGAAAGCTAGTGGGAAATATGAATAGACAATTGTGCATGAAGTGGGATGCATATGATCATCAAGGACCATCTTGTAAAGAGTTCCCAAGATAGGGGATGAGGAAAAATAAGAATGAAAAGAATGTTTTGAATGAGCAATGGAAGCCAATAAGAGAGGTAGCATATATAATAAATGACTTGATGTCATAAATCATATATCCCAAAAAAGTGGAAATGCCTAGGGTATACTAAGAACCATTTTTTCTCTTTATCATTTTATCATGACTAAGAGGTCAATTAGATAGGAAAATGACAAGAAGAAAGGGCTAAGGATGAATCTTTTTATAGAGGCTATGAGTTAATGATTTGGGATAAGAAGGATAATAATAGGAAAGTTGATGGATAAGTTAGCCAATGCCCATAGATAGCTCAACTTTTTCAATATCATAGAGGAAAGATTGAATAGAAGGATTGTGGAAGAATTACACATGACACATGTTTACAAGGTTTTCATCATAGTACTTATATAAGGAACCACAAGAAGTGGTTTTCACCATTTGACAAATGTATATCTCTTTAATTTTTCTTCCAAACCACATGTTTACCATGTTTTCCCCATGGTACCTTTTTTCTATTTTTGGATTTTATTTCTATATTGATTTCTATAAATAAGTCAAGATTTTTCAATTTGGATAGTGATCCTATTGGAGGAATGAGTTATAATAAGTCAAGACCATGGAAAGGTAAGCTTAAGATGTTGATAGTGTCATGGAAAGGATATTATAGAGAAAATAAGGGTAGATGGAGGACAAGGATTTAAGATTTGTAAGGAAACAAGGAGTATAAATAGTAGGTAAGTTTAGGTTTTAAAATATTGTATAAAAATCGTTGACAAAGTGGGAAAACTAAACATTGACACACACCTTGATAGGTTGTGAAATGATGGAGGAATCATAGGCAAAATTTCTTTAGGCTTTGATATGTGAAATGGTTATATACATCTAGAATAAGATGGAGTCAAAGCCTTTAGAATATCCTAAGGAATATGTTAGGATAAGTTTTGATTCAAATCCTATGGAAGCTTGAATGTCAACATGGATTTGTTTCCAATATTAAAGCCTCTAAAGAGAGACTTGGGAATCCATATAGATTTTGATTCTTCTTTTCCTTTAGATTCTTTAGAATACATTTCTTCTCTTGAATGTATTTGCTTTATTTGCATTTTGATACTAGTACATTTTGACTGAATTTTTTACCTAGTTTTTTGACCAAAGGCCAAGTTGGCCTATGAAATATTTTTTTTTTGTTATTTTGCCCTATTTGGTAAAATTTTTGACCAAATTAGGGTTTCCCAATTTGGTCAAAATTTTAACCAATTCGGGTTTAATAACATTAGCTATAAATAATCATGGCATAACATTTCCTTTTTCGTGTGTGGGAGCATTTGATTTGCACACCATGTATTAAGAAGAATGAAGTTTATTTCTCTTTTAGCAAGAATCTCTTTGAAGTTGTTTTGGTGAGCTCTGTGTTCTAGTATTTTTTGTGCAGAGACGTTATTTTTAAAGCCTTTCTATGTGGAAATTTGGTTTCCCTATTTTGGCTAGAATGATAGGAATGCCATTGTGTTTGTAGTCTACCCATTGTTTCATAAAATTCCTCATCATGATTGGAATGTGATTATGTCTGTAGGCTACCCAATGATATGCAAGCAAGTTAAACAACTTCTAGTGTATAGAGGTTTGTCAAAACCTAGAATGAAAACACACAATATCTAGGTGTTCATGCCAAAAATATTGTTCTTACCTAATTTTAAAGGTCACAGATGAGAATTTGAGTGTTTTGCGAACTACTATTGCAAGTTGATTAGTAATGACTGTGTCCTTTTGAACTTTCATTAAAGTTTTAATTTCTATTTTTAGGTTGTGGATTTGTTCTTATTGAAACCCCTTTTTATTTTAAATGAGTTCAATATCATTGAAAAACCTCTCCAAAACATATAGGGCCACCCTACATTGTTACAAATTTCTTTGGGCTAATTGATTCGATTCATTTTTGGGCCCCTATTCAGCTCATTCCACAGTTTGTGTTTTTATTATACAATTTTTCCTACTGATTCCTATAATTTTTATGGTATGGCTTACTTATTAATGAAATAAATAGTCGATTATCAGGAGGGATCAATCAGTGAACTAACGTTTGACAAGGAATGATTGCATCGAGCATGGGTGTCATTTTAGGTAAGAAGCAACCATTTTTCATTGAGTTACCTTTCACGAATTTTCTATTTATTGTATTTCAACTTGTCCTAGGTGCCTTTTCTATTTATGTTTGTATTTCTCATATGGTTTTTAGGTTGATCAAGTTTCCATTGAAAATGTTTGAGAAGTTTTAGTTTTCATTGCAGATATTTGACAGGTTCCAAGTTGTCATTGCAGACGATTGAAAAGTTTCGAGTTTTCATTGCTAAGTGGTAGAAATCTACAACTTTTCTTATCACATAATGTATTTGGCAAGGGTTTCATCAAATCAATAGGTATTTTTTTTTTCAAAGTGTGTATTTGGTAAGGGTTTCATCAAAATTAGATTATGCCATTTATAATTGGTTGTCTTGTTGATAATTGTACAGTAATCTTTCTAGTTTATTGTCCTCCCATTTATAGAAATATGCGTACACAATCTAAGTGTAATGTATGAAGTCTCTATCATATCACTATCTACTCACTTCAAAGATATTCAAGTTACACATTGTCGAATGTACACATTATTGGATGTTCTTTCATCAGTAGTAATATAGTTAGATAAAATAATTTAGATGATAAGTGAACCTCAATATGAATAGTTAATAGGTTATTTACTTTGTTACATTGGCATCTTGATAGTAATAAATATAATTAATAATCTTCTCTTCAAGCTAAAATAAATTAAATTATTTTATATTTTACTAAAGCCACCCTTGTGATAATGTGGGTTTATTTGTTGAATATGGTGGCTACCTCCCAACCTTCAATATCTTAGCCACTATATTATAAATAGGATTGCTTTGGTCAAGCCCCTTGTGGATATTTCTACAAGAAAAAGTATGATGAATATATAATAAATGTCTTTTATTAACAAGTAGAGGTGAAAATGAATAAAATAAATGATGACGATTACCGATGATGTCAAGCCCATGTTTGGGCTATGTACAGAGCTTATGTGAAGTCCAAAAAATTGTTAGTGCAAAACATGATAAATGTTTGATGGAGACACAACCCAAGTACAGAATGGACACAATAGAAAAGGGAAAACTTTATTAACAATGAAAATATGCCAATACACTTAGTGTAGAGAAAATAGATTCCAAAACATGCCCTATGGGCTTAAAATAGTGTAAATCTGGAGATAATTTCTTCTCCCAGTACCTCCTCTCAAACTCCACTCTGAACTGCCTTTTACAATGCTAGAAATGTTCTTAAATAGACCCCAAAGGGTTAAGGATTAGGAAAAAATTCTAGAAAGTTCTAGTTGCCATCCACTGCCAAAATGGAAGGCCCCAGAAGTGACTTTAGAAGTCGGTACAAAATTAGAAGAATCTAGAAACGGTAGCCGAACTTTCGAGAGGCATAACTTTTGAACTGTAGCTCCGATTGACAAACTGTTTACATTTTCGAAAAGCTCTAAGAGTGCTCTATTCTCCTACTGAAAAGATTTGCTTGAACCCCATTTTTTAGGCCCATACAAGGTCATTTAGTATCTTGAACCTGACTTTGAAGCATTCTTAGGAGGTCTATAAAAATTTAAAAAACTACGATAACTTTCAAACCGTGCAGCCTTTTGACCTGATTCTTTTTCAGGAATGTTCTAAATTAGAATTTTAATCATCCCTCCAATTTACACCTTCCAACTCACCATAATTATGGCTTAATTACATAGTCCTATTTTTTTGACATTTACATGTATCCCAAGGTTCTTAAAAACTCTAACCCAGAACACTAATAGTGGAAATGTGAGAGTTGGAACCTTTATTTGACCCAAATGGGTATCTAGAAATGAAAACACATGAAATAGAAACTATGTCTAGGTATATTTTTTTGGGTGACACAGGATTGCCCTAATACCTTTAGATGCTCTTGCATCAATGTTGAAATATAAGAGGAGTAATTGAGAGGGGAGGGGTGAATCAATTACCACTCAAATATTTGCTTGATTCCTTATATGTCAAATAAAATTCACACTAATAAAACTAATTACTATTGATACTGGGTAAGCATACAAAATGTGAATTACTTAGCAGATCTTAAGATTTTGTCAGTAATTACTTAACCTTAATTTTGCATGCATGAAAGAAAAGAAATGAACACATATGACACAAGGATTAATGTGGAAACCCAATTTGGGAAACACCACCAATGCAACTAGTCACTATTTTTCACTCTTCTGAAATGAGCTCAGTTAGGAGCCAACCTTGTTAAAGGTTACAAAACACACTATTAGGTGTGATCCTACTAAAGGATTTAATCACCCTATTAGGAATATCCTTTTAAAAGGTTTTGAAACAATTCAATGGAATTGCCACCTTGTTAAAGGATTTAAAAATGGCTATTAAACCAACTCTGTTAAGAGATTTAGATCATTGCTATAATGGTTAGAGAGTAACAATGAAAATGACCTGATTGTGATGCAACTAAATTGTTAATTATAGATCTTAGTTTTGGCTTTATACTTGATCCTTCCTGGTTGAATAATACTTTATTGCTCCACAAAGATACCTGCTTATCCTTCAAATTCACTTCCTCTCATCTTATCTCTTTCAACTTATTTAGCTTTCATATCACACACTTTGAAATTACAACTTGAGCTGTTACTTATATCTTTCAAATTGTCAAGTCAACTCAAATAAAAATTAGAATAACCAATATTCATTACCTCAGTTGGCTAGAATCAATAGGTAAAATATTTCAGCTTTACATGTCAAAATAGGAAAATCCTTTGGTAGCCAACCTAGCTCAGTAGAAACTGATTCTAAAGTGATTTCCTATGTTAACCAATAGGAGCTCGATTAACACTGTGAACTTATTAAATTCCTTTGAAAACTGAGTTAACTTAGTTAATACCAACTTCATTCAACTTTCCCTATGTTAACCAAATGAGCTTGGTTAACACTCTTTTCTACATAACTTCCTATAATGCGTGAGTGAGCTCAGTAGATACTGCATTTTGTATAGAGTAAACTTAGGAATGCTTAGTAGACAAGGGAAACTATCTTCACTAACCAAGTGAGCTTGGCATGCACTGGCTGTCAATTGATATGGCATTTTTGTAATATCAAGGACAAAACACAATTAATCAATTGTATCCAACAATCTCCCACTTTGGCATTGATGGCAACACAACATGTCATAGTCTAATGAAATTTTTAGAAATAAGAAACATATCCTTAGTTTCATTCTAATTCTAATTTAATCATGATAACTCCCTTTGTTAGTAGACTATAGTATACTTCACCCTCTTATTGTAAACTTCTCCCTCTTAGAGAATTTTCTTATGAGATATGATAGTAAACTTCTCCATCTTTGACAACACATGCCAAAGACAACAATTAGATTAGTGTCAATGTACCTTGAGTACATATTCATCTGTAATATGTCCTTGCTAATGCTACATCAACTAATTGATCTTCTACTTAGTTCCTATTGATGCATCACTAAACTTTATTTAGTGAACTTTAGATAGGGGAATGACCCCTAGCTAACCTCTTAGATACAAAAATGTATCCTTAGGTAATGGCTAGGCGAATATATCAACAATCCGTTCCTTTGTATTCACATATTCCAATCTAACTTCTTTGTCTTGCACCAACTTTCTTAAGAAGTGATATTTTATAGAAATATGCTTTGTTTTGGAATGCATTACTGGATTCTTTGATATGTTGATTGCATTGGTGTTATCACAATATATGACAAACGGCTCTTTGATTTCAACCTTCATTCCTTCCAACAATTGTTTGAACCAAACAATGTTAGAGCAATTTACTACTGTAACCACATATTCTATGTCTATTGTGGATTGAGATGTACAATTTTTCTTCTTGCTTATCCAAGATACTAGTCTTTTGCCAAGAAAGAATGCTCCACCACTAGTACTTTTTCTATCATCAAGATTTCCTACCCAATCAACATTATTAAATACTTTTAAGTCAAGATTGCCTCCAAGTTTATACCATAAGCCATAGTCTTTAGTACCTTTTAGATATCTCAAGATTTTTTTTATTGCCATCATGTGGTTTTCTCTAGGTTTTGCTAAGAATCTTGCCACTATCTAAATTGCTAAGGCAATATCAGGCCTTGTATGTACTACATATTTTAATTTCCCAATCATTGATCTGTATAAGGTCTGATCTACTTCTTTGGAGTTAGCATCTTTGGTAAGCTTAAGTCTAGTACACATGGGGGTTACAACTAGTTTTTAATTCTCCATTCCAAATTTCTTGAGTATCTCTTTGATATAATTTGATTGAGTGATGTAGATACCATTTTTATTTTGTTTTATTTGCAATCCAACAATAAATTTTATTTCGCATAACATGGACATCTCAAATTCTTTATTCATTTGTTCTGAAAATGCTTTACATAAGTCATCATCTCATGTAAATAGAGTATCATCCACAAATATTTTTTCTAACAATTTTTTTTTATCTAGTCCTTCCTTGATATAAAAACTACTATTATCATTAGTTCTTTACAAACTAATTTGTATCAAATAGTTCTATAATCTTTCATACCAACCTCTGGGAGCTTGCTTGAGACCATATAAAGCTTTGTGTAGTTTGCAAACCATGTTTGTTTTGTTAGGATCAACAAAACCTTTTGGTTGTTCAATGTAGACTTCCTCATCAAGAATTCTATTCAAGAATGTAGATTTAACATCCGTTTGATATACTTTGAATCCTCTATGAGTTGCATATTCTAGCAAAGTCCTAACACCTTCTAGTCTTGCAACATGGGAAAAAGTTTCACCATAGTCAATACCTTCTTCTTGAGAATAACCTTTTCATACTAGTCTTGCTTTGTTTCTTGATACCTTTCCATCTTCATTCAACTTATTGTTGAATACCCATTTTTTACCAATTACATTTTTATCCTTGGGCCTAGGAACAAGAGTCCATGTTTTATTCTTTTCTATCTATTTTATTTCTTCATTCATAGCCTCAATCCAACTTTCATTTTTTAGTGCATCTTGAATAGTTCTAGGTTAAAATTCAACAAGTAAACATGTACCTTTTAGTTGGCTTCTTATCATAGTTCCATTTGATTTATCTTCAATGATTTGATCAAGTGCATGATGCCTTCTAACGTATTTAGCCAATATAGGTTCTTTGAATTTTGAATGAATTGTACTATTGAATTTTGAATCTCAACTTCAGGCTCATGTCCTTCTATCTATGGCTATGGTCCTTCAAATTTGGTATGCACTAACTTAGTAGCCTCTGAATGTGACTGGGGTCCCTCTGACTCAGTTTGCACTTCCTACAACTCAGTAACTATTGGAGATTTACGGAGCTTTAGAAATGAAGTCTCCTTTTTGTCAAATATGTTTGGCAATGTATCGGGTTCATAGTAGACAAATCTTCTATAATCTTCTAGTTCCTTTTTGCTTTCTTCTATACTCTTTTCTACATACTCATCAATTCTCACATGTGCACTTTTTGTGATTTTGTGAGTGGACAAATGCAAACATTTGTATGCTTTACTTCTACAAGAATATCCTAGAAATATACCTTCATTGCTTTTTACATCAAATTTTCCTTTTCTAGATTCTTTCAAGATATACCATTTGCTGCCAAATACTTTCAAGTAACTTACATTGGGTTTGTAGCCATATCATAGTTCATAAGAAGTTTTGTTTGAGTCCTTCTTCAACTAAACTCGATTCAAAGTATGAACTGTAGTGCTGACAGCTTCCTTCCAGTATTTGATAGCAAGATTTTTATCAATCATTAGTGTCCTTGCACAATCCATGATGGAGCTTTTTCTTCTTTCAGCTATTCCATTCTACTTAGGAGTACCAGGGGTTGATACCTATCTTTTGATTCCTCTTTCAATGCAAAAATTGTTGAATTCATTTGAGATGAATTCACCACCTCTATCTGATCTTAAGCATTTCAATGTTTTTCCAATTTTTTTTCTACTCTTGCCTGATACTATTTGAATTTTTCAAAAGCTTATGATTTTTCTTTCAAATAAATAATAGTCATCATTCTAGAATAGTCATCAACAAATGGAATGAAATTTTTTTCTACACTATAAATTTCTATTCTAATGGGACCACATAAATCAGTATGCACAATTTCAAAGACATCTTCTAACTGATTGCTTTCACTCTTAAAACTAGTCTTTCCCATTTTACCAATTTGGCCATTTTTGCATAATCCAACATTAGGTTTCTTCAAACAAAGGATACCTCTTACTCTTTTGAGTTTTCTTATCTTGACCATATTATCGAAGTTTACATGACATAGTTGTTAGGAATAAAGTGTCTCAACCTTGTATAATTCCTATTCTTATTATTATTTGTTTTGTAAAATTTATTTTTGCAAATAATATGTAAATGTGAGTGTACATGTCTAGTTGGCATGTTGATCACTTACATGTGTCGGCATCTTGAAGTGTGTGAAGGAGATCATGGATGAAATGGTTATGAAAAATTCCTATGATGCGTAAGAGCTATTTAAGGAATGAGTTATGACAAGCGTAAGAGAATCTTATAAAATGAGGCCTATTTGGGCACCCAAGAATGAGTGGTTGGTGTGTGTAAGAGAATATGCCAAAAATAGGTTGGTATGATGGATTCCCTTACACTTCTCTTGTGACCACTATTTTTGGTAGATTCTATGACAAGTTTTCATTGCCTATTCAAGGGATGGATGCCCTTTTCTTGGTATTGCATGTACATGTGGCATTGTGCATGGTTCTTGGTGGTTGAGCCATGAAAAATGCCCAAATCCTTTGTGGGCATTTTTTTGGGTCTTAAGATGTTCATAAAATGGGCATTGCATGTGGTAATGCAATAGAGTTGAAGAGGAGAGTATGCAGGTAATGAGGTGCTGCTGGAGTCTTCTATTGTTGCTATTAAACTTGCATTGCAAATGTATTGTAATATTGTGTTGAAGATAATACATTGTCCAGGTTCTGGAGGGGTGGGGTTGTTTTACCAAAAGGTTTTTCCCCACCGGCAAATATTTGTGTTATGTGTTTCTTTCTCTATCTATTTTTTGCATGCATGGTTGGCTCCAATATTGTTATTTAAATGATATTGAATCTGTAAGTGTAGAATATTTTAATAGGATTTGCACCATACTTTCCTTATGAGATTAGTGTAGGAAGCTATTTCCACACCTGAGTTTCCTTACAAGTGGTATCAGAGCTTGATCAACTTTTGATCCTAGTTGTTGGGTAGGATTTTTTGAGCTAATCTCAAGTTGAGTGGGAGTCTTGTGCAGAGCATCCTAAATCTTATTTGTAGATTGAGATGGTGAGTTCATCATATGGAAGAATGGAGGTGGAAAAATTTAATGGCACTAATTTTGAGTTGTGGAAACTCAAGATGGAAGACATGTTGGAAGATCGTGATCTATGGGAAGTGACTACAACTACTACAAGACCAGCAACTATAACTCAAGCAGATTGGGATATCAAAGACCATAAAGCTAAGGGTCTCATAAGACTTTGTTTAACTGATGCAATCCTTCTGAATGTCCTAGTTGAAAAAATTGCATATAGTTTGTGGGAGAGACTTGGGGCCATGTATCAGGCCAAATCTTTGGTAAACAAGTTGTTCCTGAGGAAGAAGTTGTATTCTCTCCGAATGGAGGAAGGTGGATCCTTAACGGATCATTTAAATGCATTTAATCTACTTGCTGCATAGTTGACATCAGTTGGTGTCAAGTTAGAGGAGGAGGATCATTGCTACACACTTTTGTGTTCTTTATCAGATTCATGGGACCATCTTGTGATGGCTCTCAGAAGAACTTTAGTCACCTTCAAAATGGATGATGTGGTGCCTTTGCTGCTATCAGAGGAGATGTAGAGAAAGGCTTCCATTTCAAAAAAAGAAGCCCTTGCTGTTCATGGGAGATCCACGAAAAGAGGAAAGAAAAATGACAATAAGTCTGACAATAAGGGTAGATCGAAATCCCGTGGGAAGTCAAAGACTTCCAACAAGTCCAAGGAAAAATGTTGGAACTGTGATAAGACTGGGGATTTCCGTAAAGACTGCAAAGAGCCTAAGAAGAAGAAGAAAGCCTCAGATTCTGGTTGTAAAAAATCTCAAGAAGATGGCGATGCATTCATCGTAGCTTTGGCAGCCCATGCATCTGATGATGTGTGGTTGGTTGACTTGGGTGCATCTTTTCACATGACCTCTCATTGAAAATGGTTCTCAAGATATGAAGAGTTCAATTGTGGAAAGGTGTACTTGGGTGATGATTCTCACCTAAAGATAGTTGGATGTGGAAGGGTCACTATCAAATTTCCTGATGGATGAGTAAAGGGAATCAATGGAGTTATGCACATTCCAGGTTTGGCATGAAACCTATTATCTGTAAGTATGCTGAACGATGTAGGTGTGCAAGTTGTTTTTTTGAAAGAAGGATGTAAGATGATTAGAGGATTGATGGTGCTTGCTAAGGGTACTAGGAGAGGTACTTTGTTTCAGCTAGATGCATGTATTCCTCTATGTAATAGTTCTTCATCCTCACCATCTGAACGAGCAGTGAAGAATTCTATGGTTATTGGTTCTGATGGAAATGCAAACACTTTGGAAGGAAAGCTTCCTGCAGAAAAGACAATGTTGTGGCATATGAGATTTGGCCACATTGGTGAGAAGGGTCTTAGAACCTTGAAAAACAAAAATCTCGTTGAGGGGTTAAATGATTGCAATCTCGAGTTTGACTTCTGTGAACACTGTGTATATGGTTAAAAAAATCGTGTTCAGTTTTACTCTAGTTCTCACAAATCTTCTGATGTTTTGGATCTTATTCATTCTAATGTATTTGGTCCTATAAAAGTTCCTTCGATCTCCAAGTCTATATTTTTTGTATCTTTCATAGATGATTACAGTAGAAGGACATGGATTTATTTCCTTAAAATTAAGACACAAGTCTTTAGTCAATTCAAGGAATTTAAAGCCCTTGTAGATAATCAGACTAGTAAGAAGATTAAGTGTGTGAGAACTGACAATGGTGGTGAGTTTTTCTCAACAGAGTTTGAACAGTTCTATAAAAAAAAAGGTATTGAGAGGCATAAGACAACTCCTTATACCTCGAAGCAAAATGGAGTTGCAGAGAGAATGAATAGGACATTGATGGAGAAGGCTAGGAGTATGCTTAGTGTAGTTGGTTTAGAACAAAGGTTTTGGGCCGAAGCTGTGGCCACTGCTTGCTATCTAGTTAATAGATCTCCTACATCAGCTCTTGTTGGTAAGACACCTATGGAGGTATGGTCTGGTAAGAAGCCTTCAATTAGACATCTTCATGTTTTTGGTTGTGAAGCTTATGCACATGTTCCCAAGGGGAAAAGATATAAATTGGAAAACAAAGATGTTAAATGTATTTTCATCAGGTACAGTGCTAGTGTGAAAGGATACAAGCTTTGGGATCTTGTGACTAGTAAGGTGTTGTATAGCAGAAATGTTATTTTTAGAGAGCTAACATCTTCTCCTATTGTGCTACAACGAGATGAAAAAGAAAAGGAAAAAGATGTTGTTCAGTTGCCTCCTACCCCTGAGAGGACTGAACAAAGAGACCATGTTGGGTCTAATGATGAGGAGAGCTCTAGCAGCTCTGAAAGTTCAGAAGAAGATGAAGAATAACCTCAACCTAAGCCCTTGAGGAGATCCAGGAGAGAAAGAAAGCAACTAGAAAGGTTTGGTTATTCTATGTTAGATTCTAGTTGTGCTTTTTCTTTGATTACTAACATTGATGAGCCTAGATCTGTGAAAGAGGCTTTGGGCATGGAAGATGCAGGTTCCTGGATTGAGGCTATGGATGATGAGATGGCTTCATTAGAGAAAAAAAAAACTTGGGAACTTGTACCTTTTCCTAAAGGGAGAAAATTTGTTGGCTTTAAATGGGTGTTCAAGAAGAAATTCTGTATAGATGGCAATGTTGAAAGGTACAAAGCTAGATTGGTTGCAAAGGGGTATTCACAGGTAGAAGGAATAGATTATGGTGAAATATTCTCTCCTATTGGAAAGTTGACATCTATTAGATTTCTATTATCTCTTGCTGCATCATATGATCTAGAGATAGAACAGATGGATGTGAAGACAACTTTCCTTCATGCTGATTTGGAGGAAGAGATTTATATGTCACAGCCTGAGCACTACATTGTTAAAGGTAAAGAATCCTTAGTTTGTAGATTAAAGAAATCTCTATATGGTTTGAAGCAATCTCCTAGGATGTGGTACCTTAAGTTTGATGCCTTTGTGTTGTCAATTGGATTTGTAAGATCAAAATTAGATCATTGTGTTTATTTCAGAGTTGAAAATGATCACCTTCTTATTGTTGCATTATATGTTGATGATATGTTGCTGTTTGGGAAGGGTAAGGGTATGATTTCTGATTTTAAATCTCAGTTGTCAACACAGTTTGAGATGAAAGATCCTTGGGCAGCTAGGTACATCTTAGGTATGGAAATTAGTAGAGATAGGTCTAACAGAAAAATTTGGTTGATTCAGAGTAAGTATGTGAAGTCTATGTTGGACAGGTTCAGCATGGCAGATTGTAGACCACTATGTGTTCCTATTTCTATGAGAACAAAGTTATCTGTAGATGATTGTCAAAAATCTCCTAGTGAGGTGGAGGACATGAGTAGAGTACCTTATGCTAGTGTAGTTGGTAGTCTTATGTATGCTTTGGTCTATACTAGACTAGACATTGCCCAAGCAGTGGGAGTCTTGAGTCGATTTATGGCTAATCCTAGATGGGTACATTGGGATGCAGTTAAGTGAGTATTCAAATATTTGAGGGGTACATCAGATTACTCCATATTTTATCATGGTAACTCTTTTGGATCTTTGCATTCAGTTTGTGTGACAGTTAGAGTGCTATTTGCCTTGCAAAGAATCCAACTTTCCATGCCAGAACGAAGCACATTGATGTGTAGTTTCACTTTGTGAGAGATATGGTGGAAGATGGAAAGGTAAATTAGGAGAAGGTAGATACTATGAAGAATGTTGCAGATGAATTAACAAAACTAGTGGGCATTGAGAAGTTCAGATGGTGTTCAGAGTCTATGGGCCTTTTAGCCTATAGCAGTTAGTTCCTATTATGTTCCTGTTGCTCTTACAAGGTGTTTGACAAGTGGGAGAATGTTAGAAATAAGGTGTCTAAACCTTGTATAATTCCTATTCTTATTATTATTTGTTTTTTAAAATGTATTTTTTCAAATAATATGTAAATGTGAGTATACATGTCTAGTTGGCATGTTGATCACTTATATGTATCAGCATCTTGAAGTGTGTGAAGGAGATCATGGTTGAAATGGTTATGATGAATTCTTATGATGTGTAAGAGCTATTTAAGGAATGAGTTATGATAGGTGTAAGAGAATCTTATGACATGAGGCCTATTTGGGCACCCAAGAATGAGTGGTTGGTGTGTGTAAGAGAATATGCCAAAAATAGGTTGGTATGATGGATTCCCTTACACTTCTCTTGTGACTACTATTTTTGGCAGATTCTATGACAAGTTGTCATTGCCTATTCAAGGGATGGATGCCCTTTTCTTGGTATTGCATGTACATGTGGCATTGTGTATGGCTCTTGGTGGTTGAGCCATGAAAAATGCCCAAATCCTTTGTGGGTATTTTGTTGGGTCTTAAGATGTTCATAAAATGGGTATTGCATGTGGTAATGCAATAGAGTTGAAGAGGAGAGTATGTAGGTACTGAGGTGCTACTGGAGTCTTCTATTGTTGCTATTGAACTTGAATTGTAAGTGTATTGTAATCTTGTGTTGAAGATAATACATTGTGCAGGTTCTGGAGGGGTGGGGTTGTTTTACCGAAAGGTTTTTCCCCACTGGAAAATCTTTGTGTTATGTGTTTCTTTCTCTATCTATTTTCTGTATGCATGGTTGGCTGCAATATTGTTGTTTATGTGATATTGAATCTGTAAGTGTAGAATATTTTAATAGGATTTGCACCATACTTTCCTTATGAGATTAGTGTAGGAAGCTATTTCCGCACCTGAGTTTCCTTCCAATAGTCTTTTGTGCCATAACCATCTTTCTTCTACTTGAGCAATAAAACATGAGCAATCACAAAGATCAAGATAAAATAGGTTACCATTTGTTTGTTTAACTGATCCAATCAGATTTCCTTTGTTATCCAATAGTCTTGCCTTTCCATTCATGAACTCTACCTTGAATCCAATGTTGTTCAACTATGCCACACTCAGTAAATTATGTTTTAGTCCTTTAACCCAATAGGTATTGTCACATACAAGTTCATTGGTTAATGAGATATGGCCTTTTCCTTTTATGCAACAAGGTTCATTGTTTCCAAACCTTACACTCCCTCCATCATAGTGTTCAAAATGTTTAAACTTAGTTTTATCTCCAGTCATATGGTAAGAACATCCACTATCTATGATCCATGTATCATTTCTGCTAACATGAGAGACATGTGCCATCCTATCTCCTTCATCATCAGATTCATCTTTTACAACAATATACACTATATCATCATCATTGTTATCAAAATTTTTAGCTATAAAACAAGTCTTCTTGCCTTTGTCTTTGTAGGATTTGTGACCTTTGAACTTCTTCTTTCCTTTGTATTTGTTCTTCTCCTCCTTTCCTTCTTTGTTTGGACACCTAGCAACAATATGACCAATTTCTTCCCAAGAAAAACAAAGTAGTGGGATTTTACCTTGGTACTTTCCTCTTCTCTTGGAATATTTCTTTGCAAGTAGAGATTCAACAATTTCAAGATCACTATCAGAACTTTATTTAGTTTCTTCCTCTCTTCCTAATTGATTGTCTTTTATTTTCTTGCCTTTTTTCTTGAGTGAGAGTTTGGCTTCAAATGTAGATTCAATATTTTTGGAAGTAGGAACATAGTTCTCAATGTTGTCTAGTTCAAAAGTTGTCAATCTTCCTACTAGAGCATCCAAACCTATCTTGTTATTTGGATAACATCTCTTTTCTTGAATAGAAGATACTCTAATTGTATAAATGGGAAGAAGCATTCTAAGAACTTTACTTACAATAGTTTCCTCTTTAATGTCTCCTCTAGATGCTTTTATTGCACTTACACTAGCCTTGATACTTTCCACATATTTTACAATATTTTCATCTTCTCTCATTTTCATTTGATCAAAATGTCCTCTAAGGCTCTCTACTTTGGCTCTTCTTACATTGTCATCTCCTCCATAGATATCTTTCAGTTTGTTCCATATATCAAAAGTAGTTTTACAGTCTTTCACCTCATCAAATTCAACATAACTGAGAGTAGATGCAATATCAATCATCATAATGTTATGGTTTTTTCTCAGCAATATCTTCAATTGATAATGTTCCAATGGGAGTTTTGTATTCTTCATCAAGATATTAGTAGCCTGAATCACTGATGGTAGCTAGATGAAGCTTTATAAGTCCTTGCCAAGCTGCAAAGTTATCTCTATTTAGCTTTGGAGTTTCTCTTTTGTAAGACATCCTGATTTTTAGCTTAGGTCCTTGAAACCTTCTCTACAAGTACCAAAAGCTCTGTTATCAATTATTGAAATATAAGAGGAGTAACTAAGATGGGTAGGGTGAATCAATTACTATTCAAATATTTCCTTCATCACTTGGATGTCCAATAAAATTCACACTAATAAAACTAATTACTACTGATACCTGGTAAGCATACAAAATGTGAATTACTTAGCAGATCTTAAGATTTTTTCAGTAATTGCTTAACCTTAATTTTGTATGCATGAGAGAAAATAAATAAACACATATGACACAAGGATTTAATGTGGAAACCCAATTTGGGAAAAACCACCAATGTAACTAGTTACTATTTTCACTCTTTTGAAGTGAGCTTGATTAGGAGCCAACCCTATTAATAGTTACAAAACACAATGTTAGGTGTGACCTTGCTAAAGGATTTAATCACCCTATTAAGAGTTGCCTCATAAGAGGTCTTGAAAAAATTCAAAGGAATTTCCACCTTGTCAGAGGATTTACAAATGGTTGTTAAACCAGCTCTGTTAAGAGATTTAGATCACTGCTACAATGGTTAGAGAGTAACAATGAAAATGATATGATTGTGATGCAACTAAATTGCTGATTATAGATCTTAGTTCTAGATTTATACTTGATCCTTCCTGATCAAATGATACTTTATTGCTCCACAAAGATACCTTCTTATCCTTCAAATTCACTTCCTCTCATCTTATTTCTTTCAACTTATTCAGCTTTCATATCACACACTTTGAAATTACAACTTGACCCATTGCTTATACCTTTCAGATTGTCAAGTTGGCTCAAATACAAATTAGAATAACCAATATTCATTACCTCAGTCAGCTAGAAGCAATAGGTAAAATAATTCATCTTTACATGTCAAAATAGGAAAATCCTTTGGTATCCAACCTAGCTTGGTAGAAACTGATTCTGAAAGGATTTCCTATGTTTACCAACAGGAACTCGGTTAACACTACGAACTTATAAAATTCCTTTGGTAATCGAGTTAACTGAGTTAATACCAACTTCATTCAACTTTCTCTTTGTTAATTGAATGAGCTTAGTTAACACTCTTTTTGGCATAATTTGCTCTGACACCCAAGTGAGCTTGGTAGATACTGCCTTTTGTACAAAGTAAACTTAGGAACGCTCGGTAGACTAGGAAAACTATCTTTACTAACCAAGTGAGCCCGGCATGCACTGATTGTCGACTAATATGACATTTTTGTAACATCAAGGACAACACATAATTAATCAATTGTATCCAATAGATAAAAAAACAAACAATATTACTAGATTATAAACCATTGAGGTACTTGATAAATCCTCACCCTTCTAATCACAATAAAATTTGATTCATTCCTAGATTGATTCATTTGAAGATTAAATAAGTTTTTTGATCAAGATATTCAAACAAAGAAGAAATGTATTCATATGCAAATTAGATCTATATTTAAGCAACAATTCAATAGAAAAAAATGTACACGGTCATGTCAACATAGAGCACAAACACAATTTTTCAAGATTAGAATTTGGAACTCAATTGGTTGGATGTTGTTATTGCATGTTATTGTCTACCATATTTGGCATCTTTAATCATCAAGATATGAATAAGATTGAAACTCTGAACCCCTAAGTCAATAAAATGCTCTATGTTAGTCCAAGAGTAATCCAATCTCAAACAATTAATCCAAAATGTTGAGATGTGTAGATGTATATATTACCAATGAGTGTATTGTTGGAGAAAGGAAGAGAGTGAAAGAGACTAGATTAATGAGGTTCATCTTTTATAGTTAAGGGTAAAATGAAGATTTACTCTTTTGTTGGAGGATTCTTCACTATTCACTTTGATTCTAAAAATGAGCAATATATTTTTGTTGATGCTGGTACTTGGAGGTGGAATTCCCATTCCCTTTAAATGATCCTTTCATCTTAGTTCCTTCATTTGATCCTTTCAAAGATTTTTCTTATATGCTTAACATATCTTATCTTCCCCTGTCATTTCTAGTGTGATAAAGCTTATGAGGTATAAGTTGGACTCTATGACTAGAAATATCTTAGAAATACTTTATTTACCCACATTTTTTTTGGACTTGATATTTAAAAATCTTTCCTAGTGAGGTTATTCATTACATTATGACAGGCAACTTTACAATGTCATGATTGAGCTAAAAAATTGAAAATACCACAGAAAATCAATTTCTTGATTGACAAAACTATAAACAACCCTTCACAAAAAATCAAAAATCTATCTAAAAATTGCAAGTGAGCTCTTGATTTCAAGATTCCTATCCTATATTAACATCTAATTTTTGTCCCATATTAACATCTAAAGGCAACTCTTTACCAACTAGTATTTGGATCATGGCATTGGAGTTTTATTTTACTTTTCTAGAGTAAAGTTGTTTTAGTTTCTCAAATTGTTTGAGATTCTCTAGTGTGATGATAAATCCAAAACAAAGCCTTACATGTGATCTACAATCATTGGTCTATTTTAGACTGACAAACCTTCCCTTTTAGAAGGAAAAATTTCCACAAACTTTCCCTTTGACAAGACAAATGCCCAATACAAAGTCCTGGGTGAATACACTCATGGAATGCATCATTTTCAACATTTGGAAAAAACCTAGAATCTTATTAATAATAGAGTTAGGTATCAAAATTCTCATCTTCCATAGTTAGGTATCACAATTCTCATCTTCCATAGTTAGGTATCAATTTTTAATTATAAATTTAGGTATCACAGTTCTCATCTTCCATAGTTAATCTATGTTGAATTTGCTTGTCTCATGTGAATGATTATATACATTCCAATTCTCTTATAGAGATTCTATATAGTAAGAATTTTATCTTTATTTTTAGTATACCATTCTTCTTATATTATTGAGTTAAGATAGTTGTGAGATATAAGATTATTGAAACATAATTTCTATTAAGATCTATTTGTTTTCAAGATTTTGTGAAACTGTGATAAGAAGGAGCACTTTAGTGAGAGTCTTGATAGTTGCTAAAAAGTTCTCTTGAGTAAAATTTATCATTCTTTCTTTCATGCTTAGCCACCTACTAAGGAGAATTCTAAAGAAGAATGTGGTTCTACCCTTGGTTGGAGCTCTAGAAAATACAATGGTTAAAATTCACCTTCTATTGGTAATAGAGAAACTGTCTAACATTTTGTAGACTTTATCCTTTTTTTAAATTCTTCTTAGACATAATATTTCCTTATTGATATCAATTAACATAATATTTCCTTACTGATATGAATTAAAGCTAGTGTTTATCTAGCCATCACAAATCCTAAATCTTACAAAGGAGAACTTGAAAAATAAAACAAACTCCCATTTTTATAAGATAAAGGTTTCTAGACATAGATCTACTCAAGAAGAGTTTAGAGATTTAAGTTTCTAGATATCCTCTAAATCTTCTCAAAGGGAATTTGAAGAAAAAACTTACTCCTCCTTAATATAGTAAGAATTAAGTTTCTAGACATCCTTTAAATCTATTCAAGGAATGTCTGGAGAGCAAAAAAAATCCCCTAGATAAGATTTAAGTTTCTAGAAGTCCTCTAAATCTGTTCAAAAAGAGTTGAAGAAAAAGCTTACTCCCTTGTTAATATAATATGATTTAAATTTCTAGACATCCTCTAAATCCTAGAAAGAAATAGAAGAAAAATAATTTCCTCATTGATAAGATATAAATTTCTGATTATACACAAAAACTCTCTCAATTTGTGAAGACTGAATGCATTGATAATGGATGAACTGGGAAATCTACCAAGAGCTCATACATTACCATCGAGTGGGATTAAAATAGTTCCCCTCTGAACCACACACAACACCCATATTCCAATCATTGATTGGCATGACTTGGGCTCTCGACATCTTCAACAAGAAACCATTGCAATAGTCTCTAGAGCTACACAAAACTACATTTTCTTTCAAATCATCAATCATGGAATCCCACACTCTCTAACTTCTCAAATGAAAGAAGTGGGAAAATCTTTATTCAATATTTCCATGGAGGAAAATGAATTTTATAGAAATGATGAAGCTAGGAACCCTATTGGCTATGGAAGCAAATTAGGATACACCCAAGATGATAAATTGCACTGGGGATATTATTATTATTAGAAAGGATTGAAATTGGGTTTATGTTCAAAGTATCCCAAGTGCCCTCACTGTTAATAAAGCTTATATTAATTATTATCATTTATTAAGTTTGAATAGATTCAAACTTAATACTTCTTAGATAAGAAGCTCACAACTTTCAACAGAACTTATCATTATTGAAAGTGCGGTTTATAAGCAATTCATAACATATTGGCTTATGGTGAAGATATTGAGTCATACCAATATACAATGGTTATTTTGGTTGAAATAATAGGTAATAAGCAATGGGATATATATTGAACCTTATATAGCTCTATAACCTTCAATGATCATTATTTTCAATTCATAATAATCTCACCAAGATAATTTTATCAATATTAATCTATTGTGACTTTAATAATGTTGAGATATAATTAGTTAAATAGTTGTATACTTGTTTTTCTTTGCACGTAAAATGATTTGTGATGCAAGGAGAATAAGGAGTAACAAGGGCCAAGGGTACTAACAACTATCCAAATCACCTTGCAAGAGTTAACATAGCAGAAACCACACACAAGAACAACACTAAGGAGAGAGAGAATAAAATACTTTATTGATTCATGAAAATATTAGCATACATGCCTAGTTGTAAGGCCTTTTGGGTTATGGCCAGATACAATCAAATCTAGAAAGTTTGCATTCCAATTAGCTAAGTCTTCTCAATCTACTACTCTGCTCCCAAAAAACTCACTCTCCAAAAATTTGCTAAAACTCAGCCCTAGACCTCTTAAATACTAGCCAAAATGGCGTATAAAAGATTCTAGAACAAGAAAGGCCACAAGTTGTCCTGATGCAAAATACCAACTAACAAACTCTAATAAGTGCAGCCATAAGTTGGCTCATATCAGATATTAACTATCTATTGCAAAATTAAATGCAAGAAAACGCAGCCCAAATAGGAACTAGACATAGACTACTTAGCAAACTAGCACTCAAGATCTAAAGGATCACTCAACAACAACTGCAAACTCAACATCTCAACACTCAGCAACCAAAGTAATCACTTGGCACCCAAGGATCACATGACATCCAAAGAATCAATCGACAACCAAAGGAACTTAGTAGCAAAGGAACTCAGTAGCAAAGGAACTTGGCAACCAAAGGTACTTGGCAACCAAAAGGAACTTGATAGAAACTGGAAAAATGAACAAATGGTAGAGGATTTCAAGAAACCCAAGCATAACTAGGGTTGGAGAAATGATTCTCCTAAATCATGCAAGCATCACAACCTGAGATGCATCCAACTTAGATTGAGAAATCCATGTAGCATCCTCAATTGGCCTATTCTTCCACTTCACCAAATACTCAAAGTAATCTTTTCCTCTTGTGCTCTTACTAACTCTTTGGCCTACCTATTTAACCTCTTTAATCTGCTTCTTAGGATAATCATCAAGTATAACCACTTCATCATCATACTCATGATACTTATATAGATCAACAATATTGAATATAGGAGATATATCCATGTCATCAGGTAACTCAACTTCATAAGCATTACCACTATCAAACTTCTTTATCTTTAGCTTACTATATGTTCTAATAGGAAATCTTCCTTACTTCAAATGAATCATCACCTCATCACCAACTTGAAAATCATGATGTCTCCTAGACTGATCCACATTCTGCTTATACTTTTGATTACTTTGTTCCAACCTCAACTTTACTTCCTTATGTAAAGACTTCATAAAATCAAAAAATGCTTCCCTTGTGGTACTTCTCTTTTCTTCACCAACGACATTTCTCAAATTTGATACTCCTCTAGGCTGAATTTCAGTAAAAATCTCAAAAGGTGTCTTCCCTATACTCTTATTCAAAAAATTATTATACGAAAACTTAGCTTGTGCCAATACCATCTCCCAATTACTTGGTTTGTCTCCCACCAAGCATCTTAGAAAATTACCCAAGATTCTATTCACAACCTTTGTCTAGCTATCTATTTGTGGATGGAATGTAGAACTAAGCTTCAAGTCAGTACCCATCTTCTTCCACAAAGTCTTGCAAAAGTAACCAACAAACTTATTGTCTCTATCAGAAATAATGCTTTTTGGTAATCCATGCAATCTCAAAATCTCTTTAAAGAAAAGTTTAGCAACATGCTCAGCATCTGATGTCTTCTTACATGGTATGAAATGAGCCATCTTAGAGAATTTTTCCACTACAACAAATATAGAATCATACCCCTTCACTATCTTAAGTAATCCAAGAACAAAATCCATACTGATGCCACTCTAAGGTTTCTCAAGAATAGTAATAGGTGTATACAAATCAATGTTCTAACTTACTCCTTTTGAAACTTGACAAACTCCACAACTCTTTACAAATTTGTGAACATCCTTATATATTAAGGCCAATAATACTTCTCCTTCAGAAAAATCAATGTCTTATCAATTCCAAAATGTCCAGCCAATCCCCCACTATGCTTTTCCTTAATCAGATTCAACCTCATATAAGTTCTAGGAATACACAACTGAATACTTTTAAATGACATACCTTCTTGAATGAAATATTCATCATACTTACTTATGTGATTTGTTAAATTTGGTGCTCTGCACTCTCTCCACACCTTAGAAAAATTAGGATCAGTATCATACAACCCCTTCATCTCATCAAAACCAAGAACTTCAACCTTCATTTTAGTCAACAAGGAATGTCTTCTACTCAATGCATCAACAACTTTATTAGTAACTCCACTCTTATGGTTAATGAAAAATGAAAAATTCTACAAGTACTCGACCCACTTCATATGTCTTTGATTTAGTTTATGTTGACTTCCCAAGTACTATAAAGCTTTATGATCAGTATACAACACAAACTCCTTAGGAATCAAATAATGTTTCCACTTTTTCAAGGCTTGAACAATAGCATAAAAATATTGATCATACACAAAATACTTCCTTTTAGCATCATTCAAGTTCTCACTAAAGAAAGCAATAGGTTTTCCTTCTTGACTCAATATAGCTCCTATTGCATTACCACTTACATCACATTCAACTTGGAATACCTTATTGAAATTAGGCAAAGCAAAAATAGGAAACTCAACAACCTTTTGTTTCAAAGTCTCAAAAATTTTATCAGCTCCACGTGTCCACTTGAATTCCCTTTTATCTCCCCTTGTTGTATCAGTCATAACATTACAAATAGAACTAAAATTCCTTATAAACTTCCTATAAAGACTAGCCAAACCATGAAATGATCTTACCTCACCCACATTCTTAGGTGTAGGCCATTCAAAAATTTCTTTAACCTTCTCAAGATCTATCTTCAAACCATCAATTGAAATCACAAATCCCAAATACACAATCTCCTCTTGCATAAAAGAACACTTTTTCAAATTAATCAACAAATTTTCCTCTTTCAATCTTTGCAATACTTGTCTAATATGCTCAATATGTTCTTCCTTAGTCTTACTAAATATCAAAATATCATCCAAGTAAACAATCAAAAATTTATCCAAGAATCTTTTCAGAACTTCATTCATCAACCTCATGAAAGTACTAGGTGCATTAGTCGTATAACCAAATATTCGTACAAACCATCTTTTGTCTTAAAAACAGTCTTCCATTCATCACCTTCTCTAATTCTGATTTGATGATAACCACTCTTCAAATCAATCTTTGTAAAATATTTTCTCCACTTAAACAATCCATTATGGCATCCATCCTCAGCATAGGAAACTTATATTTCACTGTGATATTGTTAATAGCTCTAGAATCAGTACACATTCTCCATTCTCCATTCTTTTTAGTTTCTAATACAATAGGTACAACACATAGACTCAAACTTTCTCTGATCAAACCTTTCTCCAATAACTCATGCACTTGTTTGTTAAGTTCTTCATTCTCTATAGATGTCAATCTATATGGGGCTTTATTCAGAAAACTAGCTCTAGGAGTCAGATCCATACAATAGCTTATACTTCTTATTGGAGGTAAACCATTAGGTATATCCTTAACAAAAATCTCTTTATATTCTTTTAGCAATTTTGCAATTTCTTCTAGCACTCGATCAATACTATTAGTTGTCACTCGGTCACCACTGACTGGTACTCAACTAACACTATTTTTTGACACTCAGCTAACACTACTCTCTAGTACTCAACTACTATTGGCACAACTTGGTTTCCTTAGAATTATAGAAAAACAAATTTGATTATTTTTATTTCCTTTTCAAATTATTTCCCATTAACCATGTAAACTTTTATTGTAGTACAACTAAGCTCATCTAGAATTTCAATCAAAGGCAGCAATATGTGCTTCTTCCCATTTACCCAAAGAGTATATTGATTCAATCTTCTGTCATGTATAGTTTTTCTATCATATTTCCAAGGTCTACCCAACAAAATATGACAAAAATCCATAGGCATAATATCATACAACACTTCATCAAAGTAATATCCAATCTTGAACTTCACAATACATTGCTCACTTACCAATATCTTGTACTCATCTTTGATCCATGAAACATGATAGGTTTTGGGATGTTTCAGCCTCTGCAACTACAACTTTGTAACCAATTCTTCTGATACCAAATTTGTAGAACTTCCACTGTTAATGATCACTTTGCAACATTTTTCAGCGATCTTACATCTTGTCTTGAAAAAACTTCTTCTTAGAATAGGTTCCTCATCACTTCCCTTATTACATAAGGTTCTTCTCACCATCAAATTTTCTCCACCCTTAGGTCCACTTGGTGAACCCTCATCATCTCCTTGAATCACAACATTTCTGTTACCTCACATATTTTTAGTAGATCTACACTCAAAATATCTATGTCCCTCTTTACCACATTTGAAACAATTACCATGAAAACCACCTCTAGAATAAGAATTACCTCTTCATCAATAAGAACTAGTACCTCCTCGATATGAACTACTAGCTTTCCACTTGGTCTTGCCTTTGTCATCATTCTTCCATTTAGATTTAATTTTGTCTTGCACAAAATTGTCAGATCTGCCACCTTCTCCATAAGATCTACCTCTGCCTCTAAAATCTACCACCTCTACCTCACTGTCTTCATTCGTGTTTCTTTGTCAAGATCTCTTTAGATTTTAAGGAATATTGATATGCTTCTTCAACACTTTCCAACTTCAAGAAACTTATCTCATCTTGAATTCTAAATCTCAATCCATTTATGTACCTTACAATTTTCTCAACATCATCAGCCACATGTCCAAATCTGATGTCCAATCTATAGTATTCCTTAGTAAATTCCTTCACACTCATGTCCTTCTATCTCAAATTTTTCATCTTTCTCAACAAACTAACTTGGTAATCAGTAAAAGGATTTTTTTTTAATCTTGTTCACCATTTTCACCCAAGTTTTGATATTTTCCTTACCTCTCCTTTGTCTATTAGTTTGCAAATGCTCCCACCACAATGAGGCATGAGCTTTTAGCCTAGTAACTGCAATCTTCACATTCCTATTATCAAGAGTGTTTTCATACTCAAATAACTTCTCCATATTAGAGATCTAATCAAATATAGTATTGGTGTCCAATTTCCCATCCTAAGGAACAACTTCTATAGAAGGCTTTGAATTTTACCTAGACAACATTCTCAACAATCTTTCCTCCTCTTGGTCCTCTTCATGTTCTATATTAGGTTTTGGTACTACTGCTTCATCATCACTTACATCCTCAAGATGTGCTCCTCTGTAATGCCCCGCCCAGAGATCCTTGGAAACAAGGATTCAAATCAAGCCAAGATATTTTTTTTTCTACAAGTATGAATGCACAAGACAACATCATACAGGGATCACAAAGATTGCAATGGAAGACTTCAACATGATCCTGACAACCAACGAATCTCCGAACGCCACTACCCAACTGACACACCCTAACAAAAGCCAACAAATAACACAAAAAGATGAGGGCACAAGAAATGACCACTCATCAACAAAACACCACGCTGGGGTAAAATGCAGAATCCCAAAATTTGGCTCAGCCTGAAATTCTGAAGCCTTGAAAATTGGCTAAGTCTGGATTTCTGAAGCCCTGAAATTTCCTAGAATCCATAACTTATCTTTGAGAGGTCTGAAACCTATCTCAAATGATTTGTTACATATATTAAAATATATCCTAAGTATAAGCAACTTATACTTAAACGATATATTTTAAAACCCGAAGGACTACAACAAAAACCCAAAAACTGAATTTCAAAAGAAACCTCCTGAATTCAAAATGCAACAACATAGGCTTGAAGAATGCCCAAAAGGGTATCCAAAACTACACTCAAAAAGATCGGATCACAAAGAAAAGTACCTGCTGATGGCATGCACAGGTTTTTCACAAAAATTGTGCGACAATTTTTACTAAGGGAGGGCGACACTTCTCCCTTACTGAGTGTGACACTTCCCAAGAAGGCATGCGATACTGAAAAAGTATTGCGCAACATTTCTCATGAAGCCATGTGACACTCTTCCAGTGTCGTACGACACTTCTCCAGTAATGCATGCGACACTTTATAGTATCGTACGACATTCTTTCTATGGGTGTGCGATACTTTATCGGTGTCGCACAATGCTAAACAAATGTCGCCCATAGAAAGTAAAAACACTTCCAGAACTCAAAAATGGGGAAAAATCGACAAAAGAACCTCCACACTGGGGAGTACCGGATCCACGAAGGCTCAAGGAATGAACACTCAAGCGCAAGAACAACACAGCAAGGAGAACATCTATCCATCTAAACTACAGCAGCAAAGAACACACTGAAATAAACATCGCAGAGAACAAAAGCAACATCGCAATGTACAAAAATACATCTCAGGAATAAAACAACCAAACTAAGTACGCAGTTCCTCCCAACCGTCAATAGCATCATAAGACCATCGTGGGTCCTAGCCATCCCCTGCGCGTAACATCCCAAGCCACAGACCAGATCGTCAGTACCGTCATAATAGGGATGTCACTACTAAAACATGCAACAATATAAGCATAAGGAAATCTAACATGCTAGTAGTAAAGCATAAGATAATCCTACAGTAGATAACATCACCTATCACATGCAAAATGACAGTAAGCAACATATATACTACTAAATCAAATAACATCATCTAATCATATGCCAAACATCATAATAAGGGAATGCGTCAAATAAACTAACATCATCTAAACATGATATAAAAACATCCCAATGAAACAATAAATCACAAGAAAGCATACTCCAGAAACCAAAGTACCAAGTGAAGACATCCAAAAATGGTCACACTAGGACAAAAGATCATCTCTGTACACCGATCCCTAGCAGTGGTGAAGGTAGTTACGCCTCCCAACCACGTGGCACTCGTAGCTCCACACCCGCCGTGATGATGGAGATAATGATCCAACCATAACCACAAAAAAAGCACAACATCCATGGCTAACACTCACGCCAGACAGTATGATGGCTGCAACCAAGAACCTAAGACAATGCAAGGAGTACAGGTCCTGGTCAGACACTCAAAAGGCTACTAAGTAGGGGCTGACATCATGGAGAGTCTCTTGGCATCAAAAAGCCCAAGCTCAGATTTGTGTAGCTCAAATCCCTCAATGGAAGGCCAATACACCGTGTAGCTCAACTCCCTCAACGGAAGGCCAATACACAAAAGTACCATTTTATTATCTTAAGTTTTTGATGCAGGAGCATCCAGAGGTATAAGGGCAATCCTGTGTCACCCAAAAAAATGTACTTAGACTTAGTTTCTGTTTTATGTCTTTACATTTTTGGATACCCATTTGGCTCAAATAAAGGTTCCAACTCTCATAGTTCAACTATCAGTGCATTTGAAAATCCCAAAAAAATAGGAGCATGCAATTTGACCATCATTTTGGTGACCTAGAAGGTGTGACTTGGCCAGATGAATGTAATTAAGATTTAGAGCATTCCAAAAAAAGAATCAGGTCAAAAGGCCCCACAGTTTGAAAGTTATTGCAGTTTTTCAGGTTTTGGAGACCTCCTAAGAATGCTTCAAAGTCAGGTTTGGGGCATTAAATGACCTCGAAAAGGGTTGAAAAATGGGGGACAAGCAAAGCTGGTCCATAGGGCTATAGAGCGCTTCGAGAGCTTTTCGAAAATGTAAATGGTTCGTCAATCGGAGCTACGGTTCAAAAGTTATGCCTCCCGGAAGTTCGGCTACCGTTTCTGGATTCTTCTAGATTTGCACCGACTTCTAACGCGGCTTCTGGAACCTTCTATTTTGTCGGTGGATGCCTACTAGCACTTTCTAGAATGTACTCCTAGTCCTTAACCCTCCGGGGTCTATTTAAGGAGATTTTTGGCATTGTAAAAGGCAGTTCGGATTGGAGCTTGAGAGGAGGTGCTAAAAGGAGAAATATTCTCCAGATTTATGCTATTGTAAGCCCGCAGGGCATGTTTTGAGTTTATTTTCTCTGCAGTGTTTGTATCAGCTTATTTTCTCAGTTAATATAATTCCCCCTTTCTATTGTGTCTATTCTGGTTGTTCTGTTGTGCCCCCATCAGTTTTATTACCAGTCACACATTTTCTTTAATTATCACTTATTCAACATCCTCTCAGCCATACTTGTGGCGTCATGATCGTCGGGCTGCGAGATAGAAGCCCCCTCCATATGCTACCCTACCCTACCCATGCTCATCCTACGACAAGTGCCCGTGGGCATGCATACTCCCATCCCAACCCCAATGATCATAACTTCTGACAAATCCATGGAAGATAGAGCCTCGCAAGTCACCCAATAAATGTACGTGCACGTACTCATGTGTGGCGCACCACCATCATGAAGATCATAACACAAGGATAGGAATGAGAACACAATGCAAGGAAAACACCCAACTGAAAGCAACACGAGAAGGACAGATTCTACACGAATCCCAAAGCCACTAAAACCATGCATCATTAAATCACTCAATCGGCCTCAATTCGAGAGTATGGATTCTACACGAATCCCAATGATGCAACAAGACCAAACATCATGAACTCACTCAACCAGCCTCAATCCGAGAGTATGGATTCTACACGAATCCTAGCATTCACGAACAAAAGCAAAGGTCCAAAAGAAACCATAACAAGTATAAAATCACTCAACCGAACACAACATCGGGAGTACGGATGCAACACGCATCCCAATGCAACAAAAGGTGCAAAAGTGGTTTGACTGATATCCAAACAGATCGTCAAGGTCCACGACCCACATTGTGTCAAGAAAACTCGAGAAAATAGGGTGGCACACAAAATGAGGTAAAAACCCCAAAAATTTGGAAAACTACAAAATTAAAACCCATTTGGCCTTTGGGTTCAAAAACCCTAAAAATCCAAAAAAAATGGAATTGGACATCGTATGCAAAAATGGCCAGCATAACGGCGTAAAATTCCAAACCCTCATCCCAAAAAATAGGGAAATGTTCATACCCACCCAACCGGGTAGAACTAACATACAGAAACGGAGGGGAACACTAGTTCTCAGCCTCCAAACAAATGGCTACCAAAAATAGAAGCAAAAACAGAGAAGTAACAATAAAACAGGAAAGCCCTACCTCATAGCCAAAAGGGAAAAATAGGAATTTGAACCATAAAATAAATATCTCGTAGAAGTAGCTAAAAATTGCGGCAATCCAAGGTTTCCCCGAGCTGGATCCAACGAGCCCAACCTCGCGATGATCCCATGCCCATAGCTCCCACAACGAACAAAATAGTAAATCCTCATGAAGAGGATTTTTGGTTTTACTCTCCAACTTTCCAATTTGAAAGTGAGAAGTGAGGAATTAAATTTCTTTTTGGATATTTATTCACTTTTCAGGTGAATAATCGATTAGGGCATTTAACCAGTCAATCCAGTTAAACCCCAAATCGACCCAAACGAAAACAGGCTATTCCTATAAATAGGAATTCATCTATGGCAAAGCTGCCAAAAATTAAAATAAAACAATTAAAAAGCCCGAAAACCCAAAAACACATAAATCTCCTTAAACAACTTTCGCGACAATGCGAACCTCTAAATGCACAAACACGCTTACTAGTCTAATCACATAATGCAAATGAGTTCGGATTTAATAATCACTGAAAGGTTTAATTTAAACATTTTAATAAAGGATACGTCGACCATACAAGGACAACATTGGTAAAATATGAAAGGCTGAATTACTAACTCCATGTGCCACTGCCAGGGATATAAATCCTGCACACTAAACAACACGATCAAGTGCAATTGCATATAATAACACAGCCGAAGCAATAAATGTATTAAATCACCTAATTTAACCATTTATTTAATTATATTAAAATAATCTATTTACATCACTCACGTTCACATAAAGCATAACAACATAGGAATGAAGTAAATAACCATAGCATTAAATCCATCACATAACAAACTCAGAGGTATGTCCAAATACTAGATAACCAGATAACATCATAAAACACACTGTCATCTCAAAATAACATCATCATGCAATATGATTAACTGAACAACATAGTAGTCTACAATCCATGATACTAGAATCAAAGTGTAACATCTGACCCTCGGGTCCTTTCAAATGTAAACATAACATGAGTAACAAATATCTCTCTAATCAAAAATATAACAAGGTAAATGCCCGCAACACATAACCAAATAATTCCACAAGAACAATCCATTTAATTACTTACGCATTAATAATGATTGATTACTCTGCATTAAAAAGGCATTTAAAAACATATAAACAACCATAGTCATAAACATGACTAACCACCGTTATAGGAACCTAGTCCCATGTAGCATGGTAATAGTACACAGTGCAATCTCTACACACATCTTAGGGTAATCATAGAACAACCTCATGATACCACATCAATCCTAGTAACCACTGGCACAAACCTCAGTGAACCAAAAAACACATCATAATCTCATAGATCAATCAAAAGCATAAACAAAGAAACTGATACAAACATATAAATCTAAACACCTCAACGGTGTAGACCACTCAGGGTCACAATCATGATCCCATCACAACAAAAGATCAGCAAGGTTGCATCCATCAGGACGACTTACAAAAGTCAAATGGGAGAGGCACTACATCCTCTCCTTTGGGTTGTCTCCACAACATCTAATTTGGTTGCCATTTGTCTCAATGTATCTAGTATTACATTATCAACATTTCCTCCACCTCGAACCATCTTTACAAATTAGGTTCCTACAAGATCATAATCCTCTGCAAGTTATAGGTCAAATTTGTAGATCTACCACCCTAAAAACCAAATTCACTTAAGGTTCTATATGATCCAATCACCACAAGGATGAACCTAACTTTGATACCACTTGACGCAAGGAGAATGGGGAGTAACTAGGTCCAAGGGACACCTAGCTATCCAAATCACCCTCCAAGATTTAACATAGTGGAAACCACACACAAGAACAAAACCAAGGAGAGAGAGAACAAAATACTTTATCGATTTATGAAAATATCAGCATACATGCCTAGCTATAAGGCCTTCTAGGTTATGACTAGATATAATCAAATCCATAAAGTTTGCATTGCAATCAACTAAGTCTTCTAAATATACTACTCTACTCCCCAAAAACTCACTCTCCAAAACTCTACTAAAAATCAATCCCAGACCTCTTAAATACTAGCCAAAATGACTTACAAAAGATTCTAGAACAAGAAAGGCCACAAGTCAGCTTGATGCAAAACACCAACTAATAAACTCTAACAAGTGCAGCCACAAGTCAGCTCACATCAGATATTAACTACCTATTCCAAAATTAAATGCAAGAAAAGTCATCCCAAACAAGAACCAGGCATAGACTAATCGACAAACTAGCACTCATCATCCAAAGGATCACTTGCTAGCAACTGCAAACTTGACATCTCAATGCTCGACAACCAAAGGAACTTGACAACAACAGAACTCAGCAACCAAGGGAACTAGACAACCAAAGTAACTCGACAACCAAAAGGAACTTGGAAACAACTGGTAGAATGAACAAAAGATACAGGATTGCAAGAAACCTGGGATGCTCCTACATCAATTTGTGTACTTTTCTAAGTATTGGAATGACTTTAATAAATAAGGTAAAATGGAGCCACATCTCACATAGAAACATGTCTCTACGTGAGACATGTCATTTATGAACTTATCATTTCGTACCATTAACAATTGTTTGATTAGGCTTACTCAGTGATATCATTATCACAATCATGATTGATTATATATGTTTTAATACATCATAATATATCAATATTAATTATCATTGCACTTAAACAATAATATGATTATTATTTATTTCAATATAATTGTTCATACATATATATTTAATAATATGAGTATTATTAAATACTTATACATAATTGGTGATTATTAATTCAGTGATTATTAATCATATATATCATAGACATTAATTATGATAAGGTAAAGGATAGAGATCAAATGTTCAAGGCCAACATGCCACTTATACATTTGATCGCACCAATTAGAGTAATCTAACTAAAGCTAAAAATATCTAATAGATTTAATAACCCACCTCCTTTAATATAATACTTCTAACTTTTTTTTTAAATTAATTGCATAAAATAAAAGTTCAAGAAACAATTGAACTGAACTTTTATTTTATGCAATTGATCAAAATTTAGAAGTTCAATAAAAGTTCAAAGGTCAAAAATCTTGGTTGAAAGTTCAAAGTTCAACTAAAAGAATAATTGGTGCATGAAATGATTAAGTCCATTGCTTAATCACTTATATGAATTATTGATCAATTTATTTGATTAACTTGACAATCCACCAAGGATTTATAACTCATAATCACTCATCAGATGTAATACAACAATCTTATCAAAAAAGGGAAAGGAAACACAATAGATATGTAGGAATACATTCCCTATCCATTAGGTAGGCACTGATTGAGTTGGTTGTGTGTGGGCCCCCATGATTGAGTTGGTTGCTTGTGAGCTAAGGGGTCAGATTGAATTAGTTTCTTGTTTGATGCTCTTGGGCCTAATTGTCAAGGATAGTCTCCCAACATCCTATAATGTTTTCCCCTCAATTTTCTAATATGGTTGAAGCTCTAGTATGCATGTTTATAGATAGAAATATTCATTATATTTTGTTCAATGATTGATTCTTCTCCTAAATTCAATAACTAATGTGTAATTGAGTCACCTTTCTTCACCCATATCCTCCAAGATCTTAAGTCACCATGTACATATTAACATCTCATTCTCTAACCTTCTACAAGGTTTATTGGCCAATTGACAGGGCTAACCCTTTCCCATATTCCAAATTCAAAAGTTGCACTAGGAGGCCTAAAAGGGGCTCATTCCTAGTAGCCCTATTTTTGCCAAATTTACCTAAACTTAACAAAGTTCCACACAACCACAAAAAATATTTATAGAATCTCTTAGTATGTGTAAAACCATATCTAAATCTCTAATATTGGTTTAATATTACAAGTTTTAAGCTCCTTTCTACTGAGCCCTAGTTCCTAGGCCTTTTAGGCTTAAAAATGTTTTTTGGCCTTATAGGCTCATTCCCACAAAACCCATGAAGAAAATTCTTCCACAAACATCATTGGCATGGTATTTCTATCCTTTCCACTAAATATTTTTCCTTCACCAGTCCTAGAACACCTTCTATGCTATGATTCTTAGCAATCAACATGTTAAACTTGCAGTCATAGTCATGAAATTTAGTGTTGCATCTCCATCTGATGAAAACTCCCAATATCCTCACCCTGTATACTATCTACACCTTCCAATACAACTATCCACTCGGTACCAAGAAGTTTAGGTTGGGAGAATGAAAGAAAACAAAAGTTTACCTCTAAACTCTCAATTGAGACTTAAGGTAAATAACAAGTATAAACAAATCTTAAAAAGGAATGTTCCTTATTCAAACCAACATCATATTCCCTCTTCACTATATATATATATATATATATATATATATATATATATATATATATATATATATATATATATATATATATATATATATATTCAACTTTCTAAAACATGAAAACAATTACTTATTGACCAATACTCCAAGTTTAGAAATAATATTGCTAGCTGTGCACAGAGTTGTTGTAAAAAAATTCCAGTTTCCATTCCCAAATTTGTATAGGGTGTCATTAATGTCTTAAGGTGGGAGATAAACAAATATTTAAATTCTTCTCCTATCTTTTCAACTTCAGCTACCACAATTCTCATCAAATAAATCTCTAACTATTAAGCTTCCATATTTTACAACAAAAGTTGCAAAAAAGTTGCATGACAACTTTTTTTGCAAATTTACATTTTTTTCTAAAAACATAACACAAGAACTTTACCAAGGTCATCTAACTATACCCAAAGTATGAAAAAAAAAATTCAACATAAAATTGGTGGTTTTTGGTCAACTCCCATGTTTGACCACCCCTTAACCTTGCTAGAAACCTTAGAAATCATGCAATCTATATGTCAAAAATCCACAAAAAAAAATATAAACTAACTTGTGTCAACTTGGATAGTTATTGACCTTCAGGCTCTTCTCCTAAGTGTTTAACTACCTTAATCAAGACCTAGGGCCCCTACACCATACTCCCCTCATTTGAGAAACTCAAGTTCCTTGAGTTGCTAATTGCTGAAGGTTTGTGCCATGCTCAATGATGTCTTCTTCAGTCATCCATGTTGCTTCTACTTCAGGAAAACCCTGCCATTTCACCAAATAATCTTTGTATGTCTTGTTCCTAGTCTTCTCGACTATTTTGGTATCTAAAATGTATTCCAATTTTAATAGTTTGTTTGTTGGAAGATCCTTTATCCAATCTACCTCAATATTTGCCTTGTTGTTGTCACAAGAATCTATGCTACTATTGTCCCCTTTGTGTAATTTTGGATCAAAAATATTGAAAATAGGTGATATTGTTAATCTAAAAATGGTTTTGATACTTGAGTGCCAACACACTTAACCAATTTCTACATTGAAGCTGAGTACAATGTGTATGTCGAGCCACAACGTGTGCCGAGTCAGGAAATCCATCAGGTCTCAAGTGATCTTCAGGTGCCGAGCAGTCTTCAGGTGCCAAGTGAAGATCAAGTGCCAAGTGAGTATAGGTACTGAGCATGATCTAAAGGATGCCGAGCATATATAGGAGCCGAGTTACAAAAGGTGATGAGCATCAAGAAGTAGTAAGTGTCGAGTAACTCAAAATCAACATATGAGTTTGAAACTATACAAACTCAAATGAAAACCATTTTCATAGCTAACATATGACGAATCTCAGAGGATTTAAGTGATAAGATCAAATCATTTATATTTCCTATGCAATCTTCATGCAACCAATAAGAAAAATGGAGAAGGCATGCAACCAATGATAAAAGTGCAAAGAATAAGCGAGAAACAAAGATTCAATATGGATCATAGATCCATACCTAACCCTAAGTCTTCGAGTGTCTTTATAAGGAAGACTAAATCTCATTGTATGCAAGTGAATGGACAAGGGTGTGTAAGGAAAACTATTTTTTAGAGAAAAGAGTATCAAATCACAAAGGATCAAGATCAGAGAAAGCAGATCAAGTGCCTGTATTCAGCAATCAAAGAATTGTAAGCTATCAGGTTTATTATACCTAATACTCTCCAGCAATTGTATTAGAAAGAAAACCCTATGGTGATAGGTTAGCTTAGCAGCTATTTTATAGATCCTTTAACTAGGTGACTAAATCCTTTGACAGGGTAACACTTCATGTAAAGTGTTTGTAAATCCTTTAACCAAGTCACTATTGATACAGTGTAAAGCCTTTGATAGGGTAGGCCTTTAACAGGGCAGACCATAAGAAGTGGTCAAACATTATTACTGCAGTGATTTTGTGGGTATCATCCCCACCCCAATTTTACCTTCTTATTTATGGAGGGTTTTTGGGTTACCAAAATCTCAAGTGTTATGTGGTGATGCATATTTGTTTCTCATGATTGCTTAATGTTTATATGCATGCATGTTCATTTTAAAGATATGTTATTAAGGATTTGAAACAGTTAAAAAGCTAGTACTTCTGATTCACCCCCCTCTCAGAAGCATTCTTTCCAATAAGATATTCCAACAATTGGTATCAAAGCTACAACTACTCTAAAAAAGGAGCCTAATAGCTTGGAGGAAAAGATCTAAAGATGGAAGTTTTCAAACTTGGAAAGATCATTGAAAACCAGGTGATAGATGTGCATCTCACTCTATAAAAAGTAGAGGAAGCTAGAGTGGAATTAAGAAAATCTTTGAAAAGAAGAAAGGAGATAGTCATAGCTGAAAATGATATACACTACAAGGAGATTGATACCACACAAGTATTTGCCAATGGAGACACTAAAGAATTTGATGCAACAATAATAGAACTGATGGAGAAAAACAAAGTTCAAGCAGAAGAAATAAGATCTCTCAAGATGGAACATGAATCATAGGTCATAATGTTATGTGAAATCACTGAACAAAAGAAAAGAGCAATTGAGAACAGAATCATGATGGAATATGACAAAAGAAATCTTGCAAACAAACTGGAAGAAAAATGTACTAAATTAACAAGGATCTCAAACATGCAGATGGATACACTTGCTCAAATGATGAATCTTCATCATGAACTTAATATGAAAGATATTGAGATCTCTACTCTGAGGATGCAGAATGAACAATTGCAGAATGAATTGAACAAAGAAAAAGAGATAACAGAGAATCTCAACAAGTCAAGCGAAGCCATAAAATACTTTGAATAGTTACTGAAATTCCCAAGATCAGCCCATGATACATCAGGACTCGGATACAACATCACTAAAGTTGGTGATTCATCAAAGAGTGTTGAGCAAAGAAGTGACAAAGGTAAGGATTCTAAACCCACTTGTCATTAATGTAATAAAAAAGGACATACTACTAATATTTGCGGGAGTAGAAGAATCAATCAGCCAAACACACACAAAAGCAAGAGTTACTGTCACAAGTGCAACATGCAAGGACATATGACACAAGATTGTAGATCCAAAATCCCAAGAACACAAAGATTTGATGGACATTGTCATAATTGCAAGAAATATGGACATAGTGAATTTGAATGTAGATCAAAGCATATGTGGACATCAAATCAACCAACAAAAGGGAATGAAAGTCACTACCATTGGGATTATAACACCAGGTACAGTTGTCACTATTGTCAAGAATATGGACATATACCCCATAATTGCATAAGAACACATTTCAAGGGGAAAGATAAAAGATGGTTGAGCCAAACCACATGTTTCAGTTGCTTGAAAACTGGTCATACTAGCAAAAACTGTCCTACAAGGTCCAAAGCACCAAATACTGAAGCCAACAAAGGAAAAGGAAAGATTGATGTCATAAGAGGAAAAATGAATAAAACTTGGAAGAAGAAAGATGAGTGCAGTACATCAAGAAAAGGGATCACTTCACCTAATGGGTCAAGTGCTCACACTTCATCAATCTAAGCATAAGAGAGATATATGAGACTAATATACAAAGTTGTATCATACATTAGTCCCAAGACAAAGAAGCACTGAAAAGAAGAAATAAGCATAAGATAAGATGCTAAGACTAAACTTGAACAATGATGCCAAGTGAAACTACTTTGGATGCCAAGTTATCATCAAAGTAAGTAGATGCTGAGTAAGTATAGCTGCTGAGTGGATGTTGAGTTGAAAAATATTTGGAAGCTAAGTGACAGGTGTAGGTAATAAAATGCATTAAATGCAAAAGTTTCTTTTGCCTCTTAAAAGTAAAAATTAATTCATTCTTGAGCCATTAAAATGAAGAGCAATTTCCTTGAGCACGACTGAGCAACTTTCAAGCTTTCAACCAGTGATTTGTAGCAATTCAACATCTACCCAACTGATCTAAGTATCTATCCAAGTATTTCCTTCAAGTGTCATGTTTTACAGTTTGAGAAGTTTACTTTAATCATTAAAACCCTAGTTTGGATATAAATGGCATCTAGTTCAAAAATGACCCAAGAGAAAATGAGTCGTGAGATTCAACTTGTCAGCAACGAAGTAAAGCAACCTAAGTTTAGACCTATACCAGAAGTTGCATACAAAAATGATCCTGTTGGTGCCCTATCCGCCATCCCTGAAAAAGTTGTTATGGTTCAGGATGTGTGAAAATGCTATAATTATAAAATAGGAGCCATAGGAGATTTGGAAATCTTTAATACCTATGGAAAACTCTGTGAAAATGGTATTCTAAAAGATGAGTTTTCTGTCATAGAAAAGAAGGGTTTAACCAAAGCCCTAGTTTTTCCAATCATATTCAAAAATGAGTGGATATGAATTATACTCAGTAGAATCCATGATGGATCATTCTAGTTAGAAAAAGGGCAAGTCAAGATTACTAAGAAGATGGTTCATAGGGTTACTGGTTTTCCAACCCTAGATCGGCCGAAGACATTGAGAAGTGAAAAGAAGGAAACAATTAAGAAGAACACAGGTGCAAAGTGGAACAATAGAGGCATGACTATAGACACCATAACTAATCCCCTTGTAGAATTTTTTGTAAGGATCATATCACATTATTTTTACCAATCTAGCAGGTTAAATAGTGTACCCTACATAGCAGTAGATGTGGCACATAAACTTGTAAAGAAAGACCACACTTATGACCTTGCAGAGCTCTTGTTGCAACAGATCAATGAAAATCTTAGAGCTATTAGAAAGTCCAAGGGAGCACAGTGTAAATTTGGTTCAGTGTTGGTTTGTATGTTCTTCTATGTAATGAAGGAATTCCCTTCATTTGGAAAAGTCAACTGGAGTTATAATAAAACCATTGTTGATCAAATTAATGATTTCATTGCACAAATGGGAGATAGCTTTGATGATCAAATGTCTATCTATTTTGAGGATTTCAAAAATGCAATGAAGAACAGAATGAGAATACCAGTTTCACTGGTAGAAAAGCATATAAATGACATATGTTTTCTTGTTGATATTGTTTACACTTACATTCAGGTAGTCCTTCCAAGAACAAGATGGTTTAGACCATTAGGATATGATCTTGATGTTGACCAAGCTTCTGCAACCATCACAACATTACTTGTAGAGGAAATGGACAAAATCTGCCAAGGCATTTGGAACATATGACACTATAAAATCAAGAGTTGTTACAGAACTCAAGACATCCTTAACAGTAAAGAAAAAGGAGAAGCTGGTAAAGTAGATAAAGAAGAAATTTGGTGTTGGAGAATCAAGTACAGCAGGTGAAGAAGAAGAGATTAGTGAAGGAGAAGAAGAAGGTGAGCTAGTACAAGAGCCACTTGAGAAAGATGAGAGTGTCGAGGAAGCACAAACCAAGGAAGCACCCATCAGGGGCAGAGTCATCAAAAGGAAAACAAAGACACCTCCCACTTCTCAGCCTTCACCAAAGAAAGCTGCCGTGCAAATGCCTAAGAAGCCAACAACCAAAGCTACAACAAGGGCCTCTACCCAAAAGGCTAAAGAGGAAGCCACAAAGAAGAAAAACACAAAGTGTAGTGCCTACCCTCATTCACATCTTTTCTGGACATTGCTGTTGTTATTATCAGACTATGATGGAATAGCTTTATGTTAATGGATTAGTGGTATTGTTTTGAGATTAATAGAAATTATGTTATGGATTCAGTGGTTATATGATGAGATCATTTAGACTTTACATTTCATGCATACATGATGATCATTATATTGTTTTCAGTTATTATTGACAATTAGATGGATGGTTTATTATCTTATGTGTTTTATTATGGATATTTACCCCATACTTGCATGTGTATGGTGTGCATGTTTTCTTATTGTATGACATTTCTGATGTGGTTAAGGAAGGGAGTCGTAGTCACCTGCTTAGTCAAGATCTACACGATGCACCACTTCTTGCCATTGTCTGTTTAGCTTAGCATTATATATTGTATGTACATGCATAGTTTTTCTGCAGGTTGCAGGTACCGGGTATCGACTTCCGTAAATTGCTAGGATGAGCGTACCCTATTATACTATCTCAATGATAAGAGGAGGGAGATAAATTCTCAAGTCCAAATCCCAAACCCTTAAACCAATTGTCCTAGTGAGGTAGGACAAGTATCTAGATATTTTACCCACCGAATGTGTCGGATGACATGATTCATGATTTTTAACCTTTAGACTGATTTTGAGTGATTTGCTCTATGATGAGTTTTCATATTTTATCTTGGAGGTCTATGGTGAATTTTCTATTAATTAAGTCTTAATAAATAGATTTAATTAATAAATTAATTATTTGAGAAAAATAATATAAAATATCATGTTATTTGATATTTTGATTATAATTAATTAAATATAAATTATTGAGGAAAAATGAATTAAATAAAAGAAAATTAGAAATTAAAATTAATAATAATTATAAAATAATAATAAAGTAATAAATAAATAATAATAATAAAAGATATAAAAATTAAAATAAAAGTTATAAATATTTAAATAGAAATTATATAAAAGTGAATTGGAGTTATAAACTTGCATGGGAGTTAATGCACTTTTCTATTTCTCAAGTGTGAACAACACGGGGGTTAGTGCATCAATTAAGCACATGGTGTCTACAACCCTATGGCTCATCTTGAAGGTTGGAAAAGACCCATGCTTAGTTGGTGACACCTTCTAGCTATTTCTAGAAGCATTCTAGATGTTTCCTAAAAGCTCTTTATATTCAGACATTCATAGAGGCTTAGATATAGCTTTTGGAGTGCAATTGGAGCATTGGAGGATTCAAGAATTTTGAAGAAGGGAGCTTTCTCTGCGGATTTTTTGAGGAAGAGCGAATTAGCATCAGAATCTGGGTAGATTCTTGTGATTTTACTTATGTTATTTCCACATCTTGCATTCCCTGTCTTCTTCGTGCCTTCCATATGTCTTCTGAGGAATTTCCTATGCAATTCTCAATATGGTAGCTAATTTTATTTGAGAATTTCATATGCATAGATTTGAAAAGAACACGGGGCTAGGGTTTAGATTCTTAGTCAAACCTAGAACATATTTTTAAATCTGCATACACACACACACACACACACACACACACACACACACACACACACACACACATATATTATACATATATATATTATACAGATATATATATATATATATATATATATATATATATATATATATATATATATATATATATATATATATATATATATATATATATATATATATATATATATATATATATATATATGCATTATTTATACATATACTGTGATACAAAATGTGTATATATACATATACATGTATATATATATTTAATTGAAGAACCAAATAGCAAATCGCGATAGAGTTTCATGTTAATAATATTTCATATCACATGGAAATGTTTTTATAAAAAATGTTATTGAATAATTGTGTTAATACTTAAAGGGGCAGATGGACCATTTTTTCCCACCCTTGTCGACACCATTATGACACTACGGTATCACAGGGTACTACGTGATCATAGTGTACCTACAGTTTGCAGAGTACCTGTGACCCGCAACATACCTACGATCCGCAAGTCCTTATGCGCCGACGGTACTATAAACTCACTGCTCGGTTTGTGTTTTATTTAAAACATTTTTTTTGTAGACATTGTTAAATGTAATTTCATATGTTATTTGAGTATGAATTTTGACCTTTCAATATTGCATTATTAAATGTTATATATATATATATATATATATATATATATAAGTATGTATGTATATATAATTAATTATAAAAGATTATTATGAAGATTTGAAATAATGGATCTCTCTTTTAATAATCTAAAATATTAATATTAAGCTTGACAATTATGAAGAGATATTAATAATTAATTTAATTAAACTCAATTTAATTAAGATTAATTATCAAAGTTTAGGATTGATATTATCGAATTCATTAGAATTGCTAATTGATTATTGAAATTTGATAGAGGTCAATTTTCAAACAATGTTTTATAAACAAATATTATTAGTTCAAATAGAAAATTGAGTCTAATTGTTTGAAAGAAACTTTTATCTATGGGTTAGGATAAACATGAAAATTTCTCCACTTGACAATCAAATTGGGAAACGTAAATTGAGACTTTTGCATTTAAGTTGTAAACTTGGCAAAACCAAAACATGTGTTTGCATTGTGTATTCTTTATGCTATTTTTTTAGGTTTTGGGTTGACTAGTGTTGACCAGTTATAGGACGTCTACCAGAGGCTTGGGAGTTATGTGATTGTGATGTCATGATGATGTTTTAATCTTGATCTTTATAAACTCAACCATGGTTATGTGATGGAATGCTCTATGTATTGGATATGATTACTGATTGTTATAGTTGAGGTTCTTATGTATGAGATACTTGACTTAACCATTATTTTTGGTCATCGATCAGTTAACCTTGGTTATTTTCTAGTCACCATGATGGGACTGAAATGTAGATTTATTCTTGATGATGTCATGTTGTGACATGTTTGACTCAACCATTTTTGGAGTCTTCGATCAGTATGATTGAGATATATTTTGGTTATTGAGAACCATTGGATACTTTGATTATCAGTGATACTTCAGTTGCCAATAGAGAGCTGTTGTGTTGATGATTTTCTATGGATGCTTGCTCATGGAGATTTGATCCATATTTGATGATTTTATTATGGATTATCTTTTGTGATTTTGAGATTTATGATTCCATGCGCATTAGGGTAGGATATCTACATGTAGTGATGGGAAGTGGCTTGCAATGGGGACCGGTGCCCTAAGAGGCTGCCAAGGTAACTCATTGTAAGTTGGATTAATAAGTGATAACATTCACACCTAATACTAACTTAATGAACCTAAAAAGATAAGAGTTTTGTTCTCACCCATGCCTTGAGTGCTTGTACAATCTAGGATGGGAGTAGTGAGATGCATGGTTGTGACCTTGCATTCCTTAGTATGCCTCGTTAGTATGAGAGGATACTAGTGGCCACATGAGATTAGTATGGACCAATGGAGTTTAGCTAACTACCAGGGTAACTTGTATGTGATGTTTGCAATGACACTTTCCCACTTGCATAGTAGGTTCCTGCATGTCATTGTGTGCCTCTGGAAATTAGATGTCAGATTTTGTGTTGGAACCTTTGAGTTAGTATACTTTTAGGACTCTTGGACTTATAGAGATTTGTGCTATGTGATTTTGATAGCCTGTTTAGGACTTGAGGTTATCTCCTCAGCATAGTGGGAGTGGACCACTTAGGTACCACACGATTGAGTGGTAGTGTATTTTCCACTCTTATCATTTTGAGATTCATTAAGACATCATGGCTGTTGCATTCTTCATGATGGTGGATATGTATCCTTTTCATTGATGATTAGCATATGATGTTGTTATCTTATGTTAGATTACTTTCTACATATGATGTTGTATATGTTAGGAGTGACATTCCTACTATGTAATACCGATGATCTCTTCGATGATTTGGAATGTTACGCACGGAGGGATGGCTGGGATCCACGATGGTTTAATGATGCTATTAACGGTTGGGAGGAACCGTGCACATAGTTTATTATGTGTGATCTTTATGATGGATGTATATGTCTTCTATGTTGATGTATCATGTGTATCAAGTGATTATCTTTACTTTGATGTATCATGGATTAGAATAGGAAGATATACCTTATTCTATGTATGTATATTCTTTTGCGCTTGTCATACCCTGTGACATGTACACTGGATGATTGAGTATTTGAAATGTAATGTATAAACATTTGACTTATCATTATTATTTCATGTATGATAGATGTTTTTAGATCTAATCCAATGTTAAGGGATCTTAAAGAATGTAATATATTATGTATGTTATGTTTAATTTCAGATGGACATTACTATTGCTTCTGTTATTGTGCATAAGTTATACATGGTGTTTTCTTTCATAAAAAAAAAAAAATGCTACTAAACTTAGTGAAATTCTAGGTTAATTCTTTGGATTCCTTGGTGGGGCATTACACAAAGGCATAGGAAGAGCCAAAGAAAAGGAAAAGATATGTGGCCCAACTTGATACTGATGAAGAAGATCAGACTGAAAAGGTAAGTCCTCCTAAATCTTCAATTGATATATTATGTAAGAAGATCAGGAATGGAGACTTAAATGAAATGAAAAAGACTGATTTCAATAAGTTCAGTAAAGAGGATCAAAATAGCATAGAAGAATTAGTCTATGCATTAATGGCACAGTTCAAGTATACACCTCTTGAACTAGATGGACAATTGCCAAAGGAATTGTCTAAAATTATAGAAGACAAATGGAATTTCTGTCTAATGACGGAGAAAGAGATGAGGGAATCAACCCTAGCAAACCTACTACCTAATTTAACAAAAGAACAGTTAACTCAAGAAGTCAAAAGGCATAGCAAAAGGTTTACACCTAAATATAGGGCATTCTCCATCCTACAAAATAAAATTGAAGAAGTTGTGCAGAGAACAATAAGAGTTTGGAAAAACTTGTACAAGACAATTGAAGATGTTCTTGAAGAGGTATACAAAGAGGAAGCTATTGCTAGACCTAAACAAAGAAGGAAGAGGAGAGAAGAGAAAATAGAAGAAGAGAAAAAGGTTGAAGAAGAGGAAAACAAGAAAGAAAGAGAGGAGGAAGGAAAAGATGAAGACAAAGGAACTGATGAATAGCGAAGTGTACAAGACACACATCTTTCACCTCCTAGCCCACCTCACTCACCTACCACACCTACAAAAATCATAAAGATTAAGGATGTTGTTGACACCACATGTCAAAACATCAATCCATTACTGCAGTGGATCTTACTAAGATCCTTGACCAAACAACTCAACAAGCACAATTGTGTACAAGTCCTATATTGGTCAATGTGGATAATCTTCAAAAGTTAGTAGATAAACTCAAAGAAGCCAAGGTGTTACCACAAGAATCACCTCAAATCATTCAAACTATTGGGCTTACATTTCTACCACCTCCGTCACCACCAGGATTAGCCACTCAAACTCATCAAGAGTCGAGTGCAAAATCAGAGGTAGTCACAGGGACAATAGTTCAAACAATGAGTACACCTCTAGCAGCAGTGACACAAGAAGAAGAAGACAAGCAAGAAGAAGAGGATAAGAAAGAAACTCAAGATAAAGAGGAGTCTGCATTACAAACTTTGGTTGAATTACCAAAAACAGGAACTCCCACCAAACCCAGTCATAAGAAGAGTACTGAAACAATAACCTTACATGTCAGTACACCAAGTTAAAGTTCTACTAGGGTAGCCAGGACCATCCATTATGGTATTCCTAAGCTTGATGAAGAAATCAAAATACCCTATTATGATTCAAGCACTCTAAATGAGGAAAAGATGAATGAAATATAGAGTGCATTGGATAAGAGAAGGAGACAAGAGGCAATGAGGAAAGACTACAAATACAAGTAGGAAATGAATGAAATAAAAGATATATTCATGGATTCTTTTAGTCTTCAACCTCCAGATGCAAACAAGCCAATACTTGAGCAATTATCTGATATAGTTGACCAAGTAAATAATGAAGACCATGATACTAATTTAAAACTAATGGAATTGTTAGAAAAGAAGTTTGTTGGCAAAGTCAACTAGAAAATAGCTAATAACATAATTTTGGAACAGGTTGACCTAGCCAAGAAATTGGAAGATGTAAAAAGTGTATTAGGGAACATATTTTCCCTTTATAGCAAATTGTGTGATTTTTCCAGGTTCACACAAGAAATAAATAAAAAAATTTTGAACCTTGAGAGTAAATTAAAGCTCTCTAGCACACAACTATCCTCAGACCCTACATAGAGTGAAAAGAAATTTTCTCAAACATTACACACTCAGAGGGAATTAGCTGCATTATCAGCAGAAGAGGCCACTATAAAAGAAAAGCTGATGCAAATTCAAGCCTCCATTACTCCTCACTTAGAAGTATTGTACAAGGACAAAATGTATGTAGAAACACTCCTGAAGAAGGATCTAAATATTTCTACACATGAACGACTTGTTGATCTCACAACAAAGCTTGCAATCCAACAAAAGTCATTGGATATTACATTAAATAACTGGGATGCAGCTCTCCAAATACTCCTTGAAATAAACAAGACATTTCTGGCCAAACATGGAATTACTATTTAGGACCCTTTGACATTAGTATAAAAAAGGGGGAGATAATATTCTAAGGGGGAGATAATATTGTGAAGATATTGTGAAGATATACTAAAGAGAACATTAGGCATAATGGCACAAAACATTGGCATGATCAACTCAAGGGGAGTTATAAGAGTTATAATAATTTTGAGGTATATATTGTAAGTTACAAAGTTACAAATTTTTGTTAAACCTCTATATATATACCAAGTAGATCAGTAAACATACTCATAAGATTAGATAAATATTGCTTAGTTAAGTGCTTTTGACACTCATGTCAAAGGGGGAGATTGTTAATCTAAAAATGGTTTTGACACTTGAGTGCCAACACACTTAACCACTTTCTACATTGAAGCCGAGTACACTGTGTATGCTGAGCCATAGCGTGTGCCGAGTCAAGAAAGCCATCAGGTGTCGAGTGATCTTCAAGTGCCGAGTAGTCTTCAGGTGCCAAGTGAAGATCAAGTGTCACATGACTATATGTACCGAGCATGATCTAAAGGATGCCGAGCATATACAGGAGCTAAGTTACAAAAGGTGTCAAGCATCAGGAAGTAGTAAGTGCCGAGTAACTCAGAATCAGCATATGAGTTTGAAACTTCACAAACTTAGATTAAAACCATTTTCATAGCCGACATACGATGAATCTTAGAGGATTTAAGTGATAAGATCAAATCATTTATATTTCCTATGCAATCTTCATGCAACCAATAAGAAAAATGGAGAAGGCATGCAACCAATGATAAAAGTGCAAAGAATAAGCGAGAAACAAAGATTCAATATGGATCGTAGATCCATACCTAATCCCAAGTCTTTGAGTGTCTTTATAAGGAAGACTAAATCTCATTGTATGCAAGTGAATGGACATCGGTGTGTAAGGAAAACTAATTTTCAAAGAAAAGAGTATCAGATCACAAAGGATCAAGATCAGAGAAAGAAGATCAAGTGCCTGTATTCAGCAATCGAAGGATTGTAAGCTATCAGGTTTATTATACCTAATACTCTCCAGCATTGTATTAGAAAGAAAACCCTATGGTGATAGGTTAGCTTAGCAGCTATTTTATAGATCTTTTAACTAGGTGACTAAATCCTTTGACAGGGTAACACTTCACGTAAAATGTTTGTAAATCTTTTAACCAAGTCACTATTGATATAGTGTAAAGCCTTTGACAGGGTAGGGCTGTAACAGGGCAGACCATCAGAAGTGGTCAAACATTATTACTACAGTGATTTTGTGGGTATCATCCCCACCCCAGTTTTACCTTCTTATTTTTGGAGGGTTTCTAGGTTACCAAAATCTCAAGTGTTATGTGGTGATGCATATTTGTTTCTCATGATTTCTTAATGCTTATATGCATGCATGTTCATTTCAAAGATATGTTATTAAGGATTTGAAACAATTAAAAAGCTAGTACTTCTGATTCACCCCCCTCTTAGAAGCATTCTTTCCAATAAGATATTCCAACAGATATGCCAATCCATTGTGGTGGATTATTAGATAAAGAGTACCAAATAAAAGCATGATATGTTATCTTTATTTGAATCACATGTTTTCTAAACACACATCACTTTATAGAAACAATTGTTGTCCGAGGAACAGAAGGTAAACCACTCTTTTAGGGATTACAACAAGGAAAGAACTCTTTAGTGTAATTAGACCTAACTTCACATTTTTTACCATGTCTTGATAATATATCAAATTTTAAAACATGTAGTGGATTACAAGGAGTTGGGGGAAGATCAGCAAAATTAAGATGCTTCTATGATTAAGGATATCGATATGGACAATTCATATTTGGAACTAGCTACATTATCTTTTGTATGATTGGAAATCTAGTCTATTTGTTGCTATAAATTTGTGTTTCTCTTGAATAATATTGGTTAGATAGAGGAAGAATCATAATAATTTTCCATTGAAATTTCTTGCTAAAATCATAGAAAAGGCTAACAATGTAGGTAGGACCAATATAAATAGGTGGTGAAAGAGCAACTAGGTAGGCTAGTATAAAACCTAGGGCTTATTTTTTTAGCTTGAAGTGATTATTAGCCACACAAATATTCTAATAAGAGGTCCTATTTGGTCCTTAGGTGTGTTTAGGAGAGTTGGCAAGACCCAAAATGACCAAGTCGCTAGAAATTACAAAATGTTGTCAACTAGGTGACTTAGGTTCTAGGAAGGGTAAAATGGTCTACTAAGGTTCCCATGGCCTTGGATATGTTATTTGAGGTCCTTTAATCCATATTATATGCCCACTTGGTCTTTGGAACAAGTTTGGAGGTCTAACTCCAATTTGGGAAAAAGATGCTAAAATGTTTTCATGTTGTCATGACAATATTTTCTTGTTGGGAGCAAAATTTTTGCAAAATTTTGTAGATTAATGTTTGCAATGATCTAAATATTTGGAATAGTTATGAAAAAAATTGGGAAACCTTTAAAATCATGAGGAAAAACTTTTCAATGGGTTGGAAAAATTGGAGAAAGTATTGTACAGACTGTGCATAGCGTTTTGGTTGCCAGTCTTGGTTGCTCAACAAACTTCTTAACCTTTGGGGTGTTCGAAAAACTTCTTGGAGAGAATTTTAATTTTTAGTAATTTTTTGAGTTGGTACTTGTCATCATCCTTTTACTTTAGTTACATCATGGTGATTAATTTTGGATTTTGAAGCCTTGCTGTTGCTTTTTGCAACTCAAATGGAGTATTTAAATATTATGCTTAAATTTTCATCTAAGTTGCCAATTTGGGTTCTAGTTTTGGTAAATGGGTTCAATAATTTTTTCCCCTTTGGTATAGATTTGATTTCATTCATACATAAAAATATTGCAAATATATATAGGCATGTAGAGGGAGAGGGTTTAATTTTGGGCATAGGCTAGTAGTGTTACTTCAATAGTATAAGAGTTTGCTATCATGCTTTCTTATGTTTGTTTTGAGTAGAAGAGAGAAGAGATATTTTTAGAAATAGAGAAAGTGGTAGTCCCCAAAAGTTCCAAAAGGGAAAATAATTTCAATAGTATAAGTTCCTTTAGTAGTCATACAATAGAGAGAAGTGAATATGGGTGATAGACACATGAGAAGATCATGCAATGAACATTGTAAATATGTTGGTTAGGGGACAATATAAAAAAATCCATGCATTGAGATGTTGGTGGATATGATGGCTCATTGGGGGACAATAGAAATAGTAATAAGAACAATAATAGTTTTGGCAATAATGGCCAAGGGGACCAATTCACTAAATAAAAACACTACAAATTAGCATGCTAGAATAACTAATAGTAGACCTCTCATGCCTATATTTCTCCTAGAGTTCAACCACAAGCTGAAAATGAACCTGCATAAAATTATTTGCAAGATCACTTCATGCAAGACTAAATAAAATAGTCAAGTGTAGGTCCAACCTGAGACATCTTTAAGAGATTATAAGGACCTCTAACTGATTTATAAAGTTGAAGACCATATGAAAAATGAATTGCAGAAAAAGGTTGGAAAATTGATCCTCTGCTACTATGATGTGTCTAGCAAGACAATGACAAGAACATGGGTTCTAAAAATATATACCTATTTTTGGTTTATCCCCATGCTAGAAGATGAGGCCATTTAAATATGTTGCTATTCACTTGGTTGTTATTGCTCATGATTGGTAGCACCAAAAAATGATCATAATGGGACATGATCAAAGTGCCTCTTATGAAGAGTTCACTAAGAGGCTTATTGAAAAATTTGACCCTAAACATCATTTTAAGAAGTTGGCTTAGTTTGAACAATGTTGTTTAGTGGACAGCTACATTGTTTATTTTCAGAGTTATCAATATTGGCCACTAATATAACATACAGGAGGTTGGTGGTGCTATTTATGGATGGATAAAATCTCTTAGTCCAAGAATAAACTTCAGTCCAAAAGATCTATGTTACAAACTAAATCAAGTAGAGGGAAAGGGTTGGATTTTAATGTGAGCACCAATCCATCAAAACATATAATAGAAAGTTTACAATTTTTGGACAAGTATGAATAAGCTAGGACTTTCATAGAACAATTCAACTCTTGATGATACCAAAAATTTCTTTCAAAACCATATGTGCAAATATAAACTTTAAGTACAACATGTCCAATTTTTTCGCAAATATACACATTACTTATACCAAATTTTTCTTTCAAAACCACATGTGTAGATATAAACATTAAGTACAACATGTCCATTTTTTTTTTAGATATACACATTAGTTACACTAAAATTTTCTTTCAAGACCATATGAGCAAATATAAACATTAAGTACATGTCCAATATTTTTGTAGATATACACATTAGTTACATCAATTTTTTTTTTCAAAATCATATGTGCAAATATAAACATTAAGTACAACATGTCCAACATTTTTATAGACATATTTTCTTGTGAAGAAAGACCATGCCTAACAATATGAACAAATAATAAAATAATGAGACAATGGCTACATTGTGGTCTCAGTTCTGAAGAAAAGATGATAAATGTAATTGTCCTTGCAAAAAGTGTAAGGGCTTAAAGAATCAAAGAATTACAATCACAACAACCCAGTGTCATTGTAGGCAACATGGTCATGTTGAAGGGGGGCATGATTTTTGTCCATTGTTGAATGCAGATTTCCTATTGGAGGAATATGGAGGTGTGAATATCCAAGCTGAGGATAACACTCCCATGGAAGAAGATGATAATGTACCGGAGGACATGATTGAAAAAGATGGTATTGGTGTAGGTGAAGAAGATACTCATGATGATGGTACTAGCACATTTGATAATGATGATGAAGATAGTTTTGATATACCTTTGCTTGAGAAGGCACAGGAGCCCAGTTGTGTCACCTTTTAGGTTGACTTATTAGAATGACTAAATTTGAGTATTTCTATCTAGAAATCAATTTTGTTCAAAGATATGGTCTAGAGAAATTCATTCTAGCTAAGTTATATATGGTATCACACTTTTTCAATTGGAAATGTCTATTAAATGAATGTTTTATACCAGTTTGTATCCAATTACTAAAGAAATATTTTTTTTATAGAAAACTAATATTTCAATAACTCTTACTATTTTTTGTTATATATTTGTAATAACTTATAAATACCATTTTATAGAGCCCAAAGTTAAGAATATTTTCATATATTCTTTACAGTGTTTTGATTAGATATAGTATATTATAATTAAAAAATTCTACAAGCACATATTTTAACACTTGAAAATATGTCAATTTTCAGAAAGAAAAAAATAGTAAATCATATCAAAAAAATTTAAAACTTATATGGCATTCTAGAGGAGAGAGTCCTCTTCAAGAATGTATAATTTTAATTCTGGTTAGAATAGATTTGTTTTGAAAAATGTGGTGGGAGATGAAAACTATCAAGTTTAGGTGAGTTGAACTTTAAATGATTATAAAAGTGGAAATATAAGTCTAAAGCCAATTTTTATTTTTGAATGTTCTAAATATATATGCTATTTATAACATAGTCTGAGATAAAAGAGAAATAAGTTTATTTCTATATAGTTTTGTGGTGGGAACTAGACCCCTAATTTTTAGCATTTTTTAACAACTAAAAACTCATCTATAAAAATTATGAAAGTAAATCAATTGTTAATCCAAATAATTGTTAAAAATTATAATCCTAAAGTTGATCGATTTCTACACATTTCATTAGCTAACTTCATTTTAAAATTTTAAATAATAATACTAATTTTATAATAGTAAAGATGAAAAGTTATATTTTTTTTAGCCTTTTCCTTTACAAAAGTGTGACACAAGTTTGTGCTTTGACCCCCCTATACAAAGTCTCCCAAACAACTCTTCTCTCTACTATAGTGTTGTTGGTGAACTCGAAGTTTATGAATGGTTTATCTAATGTAGCAATGTTACGTATGCTAAGGTATGCCATTTTTGTAATCTTCAATGTTAGCATACCATTACTATTCATTATATTAACCATGCATATTTGCTATTGTAGGTTGATAGGTGAGTTTTTGTTACCACCATTAAATATTCTACCTCATTCATATTAATAGTTATCTACCATTATGAATCAAATTGGAATGAAGTATTAGACAATATATGCATGTCCCAATGATCATATTCTATATCATAAATAGCATGAATTTTCAATAGAATGCCTTGATTGTTATATTAGTAGATATCGGTCAAATCAAATAACAAAAAAGGTGTGTCACAAGGTTCTTCGATACATTCTCATTATTTCACATCTTCAACGATTATTTATGTGCACTAACTTGGCATAATTTATGGATTACCATGCACATAATAGAAGTCAAGATGACATTATGTGAATTCCTATGGATGATTCTAAATTTAAGAGATAGAAAAAAAATGGTCACACTTTAAAGAAGAACCTTGTAATCTCAAGGTTCTATTAACAATGGATTGTGTCAATCCATTTGGAGATATGAGATCTATTGACTTAGTGTGGCCTATTTTTGTTATTGTCAATAAAATTCCTCCTTGGATGTTCATAAAGAGGGAGCACATAATGTTGTTAATGATTGTGCCAAGTATTTTTTCATTTAATAGTTATCTAAATTAATTTATAAATAGTGCATGAAAATGTTCATAATAATTATGTAATGTCTATGTTCATTTAATTACTAGGTAAGTACCAAGCTAAAGATATAAACATATATATTGAGCCCCTAATTAATGAGTTGTTGAATTTATGGAATGACATCACTATGAATGGCATCTCTAGACCAATAGGACAAAGACAATTTCAATTCCATGCAATGCTTATATGGACAATACATGATGCCTCTGGGCTAACTCATTTTTGTAGTATGTTATATTATTAGGGTCACATATTTTTAGTCTATTATAGTTCTTACACATTATTATTGTATCCTTAAGTTGTGCATGATAATTGTACATGATCCAATTATACATGATCTTTTAGGTCTTCAGAGAAAGGAAAAATTTGCATGTCCAATTTGTGGTCTAAATATGAAATCTTGTCATTCAAGAAGTTTAGGAAAGCAAGTGTTTGATGAGTTTAGGCACTTTCTCCATAATGATAATAAGTATTGAATTACTAAAAAACTTGTTTTTTAATAAGAAAGAAGAGACAACATCAAGGCCACAGAGAATGACACCTCATCTATGAAAGTTGGAATACGATCGACTAAATCATTGAGGTAATGTCCAGTTTGTGGTTTGAAGTTTGAAATTTATATTTTGATATTGTCTTATATTTAGTAATGATGTAATTGATGCTTGTGAAGGTCATAAAGGCATCAATGACCAACTTCTTAGAGGAATAAAAATTTATCCTACTTAATTTAGTTGGTTATTGTACAACAAGGATCTCCCAATCATGCATTTGTTTGATGCTATGTATATTGGAAAGAACATAACAAAGACACTATGGAAAATATTGGATGGAAGGTGTGATATATAAAAAATTGCCAAAATTTATGTTGACATTCATGAATCCAATCATGGATTAAAAGATTTCATTGAATCAAATAGCAATGGAGACCGCATAAATATGAGTGCCCTTCCTTGGTTATTAATGGATCAACAAAGTGATGCATTAAAAGAAGTCATAAATAAAACAAAATGTTTCACAGGATTTTTTGCAAATATAAGAACTCTTCTATTAAAGAAAGGTTATTTTGGGCCATGGTTGAAAACATAGAATTGGCCTACCTTCATCAAGGTAAGTCATCTTATCTATTTATAATATATTTATAAAATTGAATGTACTACCTATTGTGTTATTTAATAATATATTGAAATGATCATTTTTTAATGATTGCACTATGTCCTATCTCTATCCCTCCTACACCAATTTGACAATAGTATTAAACAAGTTATATATGAACTTGGAAAATACATGAGTTTAGAAGTGTTTTTTCTTAGATTTGTATAATTTTATTTGAAATTTCATTTATATGTTCTTGTATGTTGAATCTCTTTTAAGTAGTTATCATCTAAATAAATTGATAAAAAAGATATAAAATATTAGAAGAGAAAAATTTCACAACTTATGTATGAAATGAAAAAGTGTCTACCTTCAACCTTTTTTAATTCTCAAGAACGCTACCTCATACATCAAGTTGAGGAGATTGAATTGTGTGGACCTATAAAAATTAGGTCAATGTGGATGGTTGAGAGGCACTTGAAATTTATAAAGGGCTTGGTTCGAAAAAGAGCATGTCTTAAGGGTTCTATGGTAAAGAGATAAATGGTATACCAGACCATGGTGTACATTAGTGAATATCTTCCAAAGATTGTAGCAAATATCCATGTAGATCACATTTGGGATCCCAACTCTATTAACAAATTCAAAGGGGAGTACCTGACGGGGAAAGGTAAATTGAGGAGAGTAAGATGTAATTATAAGTTTTTTTTTAGTTAATTAATTCTTATCCATCAATATAAGTTGTTTCTAACTAGTCTAATTTTTTTTTTTATAGTTGGGCGTGAGTGGGATGCACTATATTTGTATATTGCAAACAATCTTGATTGAATGATGGTATAGATTGAAAAGTATCAAGAAAATGGTCACTCATTAACATGGGATGGTGTTTCATCATTGGTTAAAGAATCTCATCATAATGGAGATCCCAATGTTATGCCAATGCTACTTGATCTAGCATATGGCTTAAGAGATAGAAAGGTATGCAGAAGATTACTAATCATGAGCCATAAGTTTAATATCAACTCATAGATTAATGAAAATAATCTTGACATGTTTGAATAATTGCATGAAAAACACCACAAAGCTATGTACGACCATGACTGTAAATTTTGCATAAAAAAGTCATATGAAATAAAGAAAAATTGTGATTCTGGGATAAGTGCAGTCTTCATGGTCATCAATATTTTGTCTAGAACTGACATACATCCTCAACAATATGAAAATTGATACTATAGCATTTTGGATGATATACTTGAGTGTAACTTTAATTCATTCAAATTAGTTCTATTTTTCATCAAATGGTACAGGCTATGACTAAATCAAAATGATTCTTATAGGATTATTATTGAACATGATAGTGGACTTAAAATGATTAATACAAGGTCATTTAAGCTAGTTGGAGATGAGACCTATGTTCTTCCAAGTCAATGCGAGCAAGTATTTTACTTTGGCATTCCACACAAACTAGGTTGGTCATTTTTTGTTAGACATGATCTGAGAGAAAGGTCGATAAAGTATAATGTGATGGAAGAATAAGATCATAACTTTATGGGGGATTGAGTTATGGTGTAGACTCTTTATAGTACCATCTTAACAACATAAAAACCTTTCACCATCTTCTCTACTTCCATGAAACTAAAAAAAATATGCATTCATTGTCACACCATATTCTAAAAAATATACAGAATTTACTGTCTAAACAAGTAATGCATATTTGGTAATAATATAATGATAATAGACAAATGTTCAATCAACCAAAGAAGTAATATGTTATTAATCATGAATTGGAACCTTTAAATCATCACAAACATGACTTTTAGAAGAAGATAGAAGGATTGTAAATTAAATATTAGTATAATAACAATATTACACCAAAATGTTGATTTCTATTTCATAAACATATACAAAACACTATGTTCCTCTCCTCCACACATTCTCCCCCTATCTTCTACATGAAGATGTAATTTTCTATAACCAAAAACAATACCTTTGATCTCCTCTAAGAGTTCATTCAAGTGGATGACTATTCACCTTCTAACACATTCCATTTTGCACAGATTGTTGATTGCAATTTTTTGACAATTTTACACCTTTTTTTTTGTATATTTTCCATTTTATGATTTCTCATGCTTCCTAGACACCCTAAATATGTTTAAAATATTATTAATACCTTTTAATACTACATTATACCCCATTAATGGCCTTGCATGTGATTTTCCTACTTTTGACTCACTATGACCCATAATGCTTAAAACAAGAAATTGGTCAACATGACCTTAATTTGAACATGATATGAAATAACTAAATCCCTAAAATAACATGACATAAGAACCTACTAATCATGACCCAAAATTTTATGGAGATGGTCAGGGTTCCCTACACCAAGTTGTCTTTGATATGATAATATTTATATGCTTCAATGGTGATGCCCTCTTTGGTTGATCCTTATATTCTTGCACCAATGGTTTCTAAAAGCAATATGCTCTAATGTAGAGGGAAGCTATGAGAAGGGAAAGTGTTCTTGTTTCCCTAATATATTGTGTTTTTGTTATTAGTTATAGTATTGGTGATGGAAGTGACACTTACATTGTGTCTTGTAGACAACAAGCTGTCTTTCTAGACCAGTTTTGGTCCAACAGTTGAAGTGGCCATTCAATTTTAGGGACATAGAATTTGTGGATGTGGTGATGGAATTTATTGGAGGTGATTTTTTTGAGGCAAAATGCAGGTACAATTCAAATATGGATGTAATTTACATAGTTTTGGCATGGGTTCTAGAATTGGCCAAAAGTGTGGAGGTGATCAAGTGTGCTATGTAGTCAATTGTGGAGGTAGATATGATGAGGTAGATACAATTAGCATTCTATGATAAATATTACAAGAGTTTCATGTCTATTAGGATATTAATTATTATTAGGACTCTCAGACACATCCTTGAACCATTGGTTTGGCTCATTTAAAAAATAGCTTTGCAAGTTTTGCTTCTTTGTTATATGACTACTCCTAGTCAGATTACCATTTAATTCACCTAGAGAATAGTCTTAAAATTCATTGATTAAACCAAATTATAGTACATTTCCTCCTCTAAAAAACCTCCAAAGGCCATTATGAACCAACAATGGAGATATTTGGTCATATTACCATTTCCAACCTCTAACATATTACCATTTCCAACCTCTAACATATCTAGATTTGATGAGTATGATATAATATTTGGTGGTAAGATAAATGAAATAGATAGCCAATAATTGATACTCATGCTTTCAACTAAATGAAGTTTGACCCATTATAAATATTGCAAGTACATGATCAAATGATAGTGTTGAAACTAAAGAACATTGGTGAATATGATAAAAAAAAATTACAAATAGGAAACATAAACAATAACTTAAGGGAAACAATACCATGGTAAATAGAAACTTAAATTCCAACCTAAATAAAACTCTTGACATTTGTAGCAAATAACAACAAATTTCATGGCACAGGATGAGAATTATTTTTTGGGATCATTGGGGTGGTTGTTTTAGTACCATGTTTGTTGTTCCCTTGTTTATAATGGTGAGTAAAAGATGACTCATTCTTTCATTATTTTATTATGATTCCTTCATTTTCATATTTTCTCCTTGATATGGAAATATGTTCCATTCATTTGATTAAATGAGTGTATCATGTTGTATGTATGGTTGAATGATAAAATTAATATCCTAATGTACTGAAACATAGATATGGTGGTGTAATTTGCTATGTTGGTTTACTATTATATGTCTAATGTGATTTTGGGAATACAATGTAGGATTGAAACATGGGTTTTGTTTCACTCAAATTTCTCTATGTGTATCATAATTAGTGTTTTCCTAAGCACATGCACTTGTAGATTGTTCATGCACTTTTTTTGTGGGCTTATTTTAGATGGCTTACACTCTCCTATTGCTTGGCCTAATTGTAGACATTTATTGCCCAAGATCCTAAACATTATTTAGCAAAGATATTTAGTATTTATCATATTCCTTATGAAATACATGGTTCACTTTAAATTTGATCCTGAGGAATATATTATGACAAACTAAAATTTCCACCCGAGTACCCATATAAGCCTCTAAGAATTAGGTATCTTTCTTATCTTCTCCTATGAAATGTGACATCATTGTACATGAAAATTAGTTGTTGATGAATGTAATTTAATAATAGTTGATTCATTTTTTTAAGTTCTTTGAATTTAAAAAAATTCACAATAAATTGATGCATTAATTAAAAAATTTCTAATCACCTCCCTTGCAACATGATTACACCAAATGGGTTCTTTGCAACTCAAAAGAGGATATGCAAGTCTATGAGTGATTGTAAGTTTTAATAATGGTTCATGTCAAGGTGTATATTAATTTTGATTCAATATTATTAAATGATTATGTTCACATAAATTTTGTATGTGCTTGATTTGAGTTATCAAGTACAGTTCATTTTTGTGCCAATATTATGATTAACTTATTATTGTTTACTTTGAGCACATGGGTGCATCATTCTAATAGGAATTTTTTCCTTCATGGTAAGTTTAAATTTGGTTTTTTAGTTTGCATGATATTTATGCTCCTACTTTCAAGTTTGTAGAGATGTGCTTAAATATTGTGAATCCTTAATATTTTCCTAAGTGTATCAAGAAAATATAATCTTCTAAAAATGGATGTAGTTTATTGTTTATTATCCTATGGTTGTATCTTATTATAAAGCTCAAATATTTGTTGCTTTTGATGTTTGAATTGAAATGTTGATCAAGATTATTCTATCATGATTAAAATATCATTTTACTTCCACTTAATAGGGAAAGTCTAGAAGTGATCTATATATTGATTTGGAGCACAATGAATCTCCATGTGATGGGGAAGTATTGTAGGTTCTCTTTAGCCTATAGGCTGGCAAGATCACGCAAATGGATAATGCTCTCAAGATATGAAGATGGCTTTAAAAATAGTTAAATAGATGAGGGGATGTGATTTCATTCCTACTGTACAAACATTTAATGTTCTCCTATATGGTTTAGTTCAAAAGAAGCAGGTAAGTTCCCATTCACCTTTGATTATTTGGGACACAATGGTGTTAGAGTTTATTATAGTCAACCCTCAATTCAATGTTCTATCGAACAAGTACTAGATATTTACATCATTGAGTAGTGATATCTTCTCCTATAATGCAAGAGACAAATGATTCATCTTATATTTAGGATTGCCACAACTTTCCTCTTTTGTTTCAAATAGGTAAGTAATTAAATTACCTTTGATAGATCATTGAAATTCTATTTCAAAGTAGATGGACAATGCTTTCAAGATTATTGACGACATGCCAATGGCTGGGGTATCTCGAAATGAGTGTACATACACCACTATAATGCAAGATTATGCATCTATTGGTGAGATTCATAGAGCTTTTGAGTATTTTACAAAGATGAAGAGTGAGGGTTTGAAGCTTAATGAAATATCGTATGGAACCTTGCTTAAGGCATGTTGCAAGGTAGGAAGGATGTAGAGTGCTCTAGCAGTCACAAAGGATATGAATGTGGTCAAAATCAAGAAAAATGCATATATTTACAACATTATGATTGATGGGTATTTAATCTTTGTTCCTTGTAGTCCTTATTATTTTGAATTTGATTTTGTTAGGTTACTAGAAAGACAATCACATTTAGTTCACATTATTCTAGATAGTACTCTATAAACTTCTTATAATATGATTAGATTTTGTTATATATAATTTTGTGAGGAGGGTATTTTAATGTCAGTTGGGACTCATTCTTTTGAAGATTTTTTTTTTTGTGGAAAATCATTTGGATTGTAATGGTATGGGAAAATAAAAAATGTTGATAGATCATTATTTTCTTATTGCATTTTTTGGATTTCATTAGTAACATTCACCAAATATTAGTTGGACATAGCTGGTTAACAAAAGTTTCATTTATTCTTGTTCCAAGTTCTATTGACATGATTCCATATCAGTTGTTCCCATGCTTTTCCAATAGGAAAGAGTTAAGGTTATTTTAGGGTCATTTGTAGTGCCTTAGGAAAATAATTAGGAAGCATCTATGAATAGGAAGAAAATTCTTTATTGTAAATCCTTTTAATAAACTTCTTAAATGTTAGAATGATAAATTATTGCCATTGTAATACACCTTTGTTAACAAGATGAGATCTTATTGCAATTAAGTGAAATCCTACAACCTATGAGTACAATATTCCTATGAAGACACATGTTTTTTAGATATGTTAGCTCAATTAAGATACCTGACCTATGGATGCAACAATCCAATGAGAGTTTGAATTTTAGTGATTGTCACAACAATGATTCCACTTATGCTAAAACCTTGATGTCATGGAAGATATTCATGTGCATCCTCATGGTGGTTGATTCTTTGATGGGCCTCCTTGAGAATATCAAACTTGATTCCCCTAATGGTTCATGGATTTAGACTCTACTCTTAACAATTTAGCTATGGTTGGTGATGGTACCAATAGCTCTACTCTATTTGACTAGGCTTGCATAATAAAAGCTCCCCTACTTGCTTGCATAAACATCCCAAGTACTAGATGCAAGGTCTCCCTTAGCATCACTTTCTAGATCATTGCAATGGCACACTAGAACAACAACCACCATTGAACGACACTCCTAATTTTTTTTCAATGGAGTGAGAAAGAAAAGCATCTTTTGGAAGTCATGCATAACAAATGGATTGCTACTTCATTCTACTCTTATAGATCAAATTTCATTGATTTTATTTGGAATCTGGTACTACATTCATCCTTTGCTCATTCTTGGAAATGGCTCTGTTTGATGGCCATAGGGAGCTTCTGATAACAAAATCTCCCTTATCTCTTGTGGTAAGTAGCCCAACTACTAAATGATGGCTTGCTCTTTAGATCACTCAGTTCACTTTCCAGGAAACCACAATGACACATTGGAATGACAACCACTATCAAACCATTCCATAAAGTGTGCCAATGAAGTTTCATAGAGATGAATTTTGGGAGCCCTCACATAGCAATTGAGATGCTTCACAACCCTCCAATAGAAAGAATGCTAATGCTAATATTCAAAATTCAAAAAATGTGTCTTTCTTGAACACCAATACTGATTCTATTGGAGGGTCACTAGCAGCATTTTTAATCCAATCTCCCATTAGCCACAATAGGTTCATAACAAATTTTTAGAGTGTCAAGTAGCCACCTAATGCTAGATGAGGGCTCACCATTAGATCAACTTCAAAATCGTTGAACAGACACATTATAGAATGACAACTATTACCAAGCCAGCTCTAATATTGTGTTTGTTGGGTGATGCGACACGCTTCCTTGCCCACAGGTGGTTAATTCTGTGGTGTTCCATGTTCACTAATAGTCATGGCTTTTGGTGCAATGACAAAAGGGCCCTACAATTGGTATCAGAGCTTGGTTTTGGCCTGGTCATGGGTTCAAATCTCCCCGGTGCCTTCCTGACCCATGTAAGCACCTGGTATGTGCGTCGAGGGGGAGATTGTTGGGTGATGCGATATGCTTTCCTGCCCACAAGTGGTTAATTATGTGGTGTTCCATGTTCACTAACAGTCATGGCTTTTGGTGCAATGGCAAATGGGCCCCACAATTGGTATCAAAGCCTAGTTTTGGCTTGGTCATGGGTTCAAATCTCCCCGGTGCCTTCCCAACTCGCGTAAGTGCCTAGTATGCACATCGAGGGGGAGATTTTTGGGTGATGCAACACGCTCCCCTGCCCACAGGTGGTTAATTATGTGGTGTTCCATGTTCACTAATAGTCATGGCTTTTGGTGCAACAGCAAATGGGCCCTCCAGTGTTGGTTGAGTGAACAAAGAAGATTATCTAAGAGAGAGTCTATGGGTAGGAATTCTTTGGGGGATTCATGGATGTAGCAAATTTCTATAGTGGCTACATAGCATATTGATGGTAATCAATATCACTGCAACTCGCTGTAGTTTTTTTAAAATAAATTAGTTTGGTCAAAATTTTGACCTATCCTTTGGTCATAACCATGGCATCTTGGTCATGGAATGGGCCACAATTGGTCAAAATTTTGATCAATTCTTAAAAAAATTCTACAAAGATTTTGTCAAAATTTTGACCAATTCTTAAAAGTTTTCCACCAAGAATTAGTCAAAATTTTGACTTTGGTCATGACCATGGCATCCTAGTCATGGGATGGGCTATAATTGGTCAAAAGTTTGACCAATTCTTGGAAATTTTCCATCAAGATTTGGTCAAAATTTTGACCAATTCTTGAAAGTTTTCCACCAAGAATTGGTCAAAATTTTGACCAATCCTTTGGTCATGACCATGGCATCCTAGTAGTGGGATGGGCCAGAATTGGTCAAAATTTTGACCAATTCTTGAAAGTTTTCCACTAAGAATTGGTCAAAATTTTGACCAATCCTTTGGTCATGACCATGGCATCCTAGTTGTGGGATGGGCCAAAATTGGTCAAAATTTTAAACAATTCTTGGAAATTTGCCACCAAGATTTGGTCAAACTTTCGACCAACATGGGTCAAAATGTTGACCAAAATTTGTTGAAAATTGGGTCAAAATTTACTAGTGTGATGTCAATTAGATAGGACATAGGGATCTTCAATTTTCAATGGATTCTTATATTTCTTTCTTTCTTATTTTGCATCTAGCTTGCTTCCAAAAGACTTCAATTTTTTTGATCGATAAGGTTGATATGACTAATTTATGTGGATATATTTATTGGACGGGTTCAAGGATGGGTATATTTTTTGATCTTGGTGTATGATGGGAAAAGTTAATGATGAGCTAGGAGTGAAATGTATAAGAGATGAAGGAACATAATGACCCAATATAGATGAAACATTTGAAGGATTTAACTTTTATGGATAAGGACCAAGGATAGATTTTGAAGATGCAAAAGGATAATTGATAGGAATATGAACATCTTTAGAGTGAGTAATATGGCCAAGGCCACCAATAGACTTATTAATATCCTTTATAGGAAAAAGATATTTAATAGGATCACTTGAATCTTGAGCATATATATGAAGTTGATATGGAGATGTAAAACAATAGTGTGAGGGGATACATTGATCTTGATAAGTATCTTTAGATAGCATAGGAAGATCTAACTTTTCTCATTCTTTTTCAATAAGCTCAATGAAAGTAGTGGAAGTGGTGTATTCATCATGCTTGGGAGATGGATAAGACATAGGATATGGAGGGATATATTATTCTTTAGATGAAGGAATGACATCTTGAAAGGGTATAAATGGATCTGTCTTGATCTTTCTTTATACTATTTTCTTTACCATTTTGAAAGTCATCTTCACATAAAGTCATTTCTGACAAGGGAGAAAGTTGGAATTGCATAGTAGGATCTTGAAGAAATAATTAAGACTACTTAAATTGGGCATAGTAGGCACACCATTGAATAAAAGTTAAGTATCTTTAGTCTTAGTAGTATTGGAAAGGTTTGTAGCTAAGTGTAGGTTAGTTTGAGTTTCTCTTAAAAGGTAGTCCGTGAGGGCATGTGAAAATTATTAGGATATCTATTTAATGGATTCATGTTGAAAATATTTGGCATTTGATAAGATGTATAAGTTTTGGAAGAAGTGGAACTATTTCTAGACATAGGTTCATCAATATGATCTTGGTCAAGAGAAGTATCATTATAACGTGAGTCTATAGATTTTGTAATGCCAATTACCCCATTTGTACCATCTTAAATTGGATAAAATGTAATTTAATGAATGTTTAACACCTATTTAATTTGAGATAATAAATCTCCCTATGACTTTCAACACTTCTTACCTTTTTTGTCATTTCTCCTAGGTGGAATTAGGGAAAAACCTAATAGATCCTCTTTAAAGCTATTATTTTCATAGCATTAATCTTGAGGTAGGATATATTTCTCTTAAGTCCTCCCTTTCATTTATCCATTTACTTTTTTTATCACTTTTTATTGGAGCTTTGAAATAGTGAAGCCACATACTTGAGGCACCTCATCCTCATTTTTGTTGACATTCTATTCTTGTCGTCCCTTGCCACCCCTTGTGGAAGAAACTATATATCTCTTCAAATCCTTATCACTCTAGCCCCTAATCATTCAAACCACCTTATCTCTCCATACAAGAACACCTTATTACTCTATTAACTTATCACTCCTTATGACTCCCAAAATAGCTACCATTATACTCCTTATGTCTCCTGACTAGTTAATAATGGCCCTTGAACATGAAACATCTTATCACTCCAACTCCACTCCTGCACACTTCACAATGTCACATGTGGGAAAACTAGGTTGGGTTCCCCCCCACATCACTCCAACATAGGTACATCTCTACACATGGAAGAATAGACTACCACTAGCTCCTCCATCCATGGCATATCATCTCCACTAACCACCAATGTATCGCATGGGCAGGCACACATCACAACTTAATAACCTCACCAAAATCACCACACAACTTATTCCCCAAATTCAAACACTAAAACTTTTTCAAGAAAGGCCCATGACTTTACCATCACATTGCAGGGTCATCCTCCTTTATCTATGTACTTGGAATCTACTCTTCTTACTGAGATAGGATTTCCTAAAAATATGTGTTTTATTTCTTGATTCTAGGACCTATTTTGGAGTCCCAGGATAGTCCTAGGAGTTTGTGCACTTGATTATTAGGGGCACAATGTGCCTCCAACCAATCAAGGGTGCAATTTTCACTTGATGGGAAAATTAGGGATGCATTACACCCATGAGTTGGCCTTATCTTGGGTGTCCTCTTTAGAACATGTGTTCTAAATGTCTGGTGTGTTAATTCTTATGTAGGTCAGCCTATAAGAACTAGTCAATTATGAGTTTTATATAAACCCTAATATTTACTCAATTTTCATATTTGAATTAAAAGTGTTCAATCATCCATGGACTCAATTTTTTGAGTTCTCTTGCATTATGTCCTTCATGTTTTCAAGGATTTATTCAAGTTTCCACTCCATTGAATATCAAGGATTCAAGTATTCAAATAATTGAAGGAGTTTATCTTCAAGATCTTCTTCAACCAATTAAATATTATTTTCACATCTTCTACATCTACTCATATTAATCTTCTTGGTCCAAATCATTTGGTGAAGTAACCACATTGCATTTGATTTAAGAGATGTGGCTTTTGTAAGGTTTCAAATATTGAATCGATGAATAGGTTGTAGATCCGAGTACCCTTTTTAGCTTTCTTTAGAATTACAAAACTAAAATCAACATCACACACTATAATTAGGGGTAAACATCACCATTCATGATCTCATTTTCCCCTTGATAGTCCATATAAAGACTTCTAGGTTTTGTTTGTTACATAGTTCCAAGCCAATTTAAAAAATATTCATTCATTTTGATCAGAACAACAAGCAGAAAATAATTTTTAAAGGTTTGTTCTTTACCCTTCTTAGGTATTTTAGAATATTTTATTATATGTATTTTTTTCTTCTTTCATCCATATAGTGTTTTTAATAACTCGATAGGATTGAAAGAGATTTTATCCTTGACTTCCCTCCTTACATTTTTTTATATGATGTGTGGTTATGTGATGAACTTAGGATTTTACCCTTTACTTAGATTTCTACCACTATATTTATTGGTGAACATGACTTATGACATTTTCCCTTTTTATTTGGTGTTAAATTTCTTATTTTAAAGTGAAGATATTGGTATTCCCTTGTTTTATCTTCTGATCTATCTTTGCATGCTTTATATATTACTTTCAATTACATTTGGTTTGAGTTCATATCATAAGGTTAGATTTATGTGTCTTTTTGTCTTATTTTCTATATTATCCTTACAACTTTTAGTCCTATTTATATCATTCTCATAAGGAGAAGCCATAGACTCATGGATCTTATTGATCCATATTCCTCTTCTCCTCTTCTTTGAAATTTTAGAAACCCTATATTTTCTTTTGATCCCAATCCTTCCATGGAGTATGACTCTTCCCACTCATCTCATGACAAGGATGAGGCTTTAAGGTTTTGTCCAAAATATGTAAATAAACTTACTACTAGGATTGATAAAATGCATCAATAAATTTAAAAAGAAAATCAAAATATTAAAATTATTGTTACTTTTATGTCTCTTTAGAAAGTGATCCATAAGAATGAGAATGGTGTTAATCTTTTGCATGGTCTTACTCACCTCATCCATACTCATGTTAAGCCTTTGAATCAAGTTTCTTCTAAAGAAGAGATGGCTCTACTTGTTTTTACTCTTGAGCCTATTCTTCCTATTTATGTACCTATTTATAGTATTTCTACTTATGTTCCTCCTATTGTGACTACTTTCACTCAAGTGTCTAACCCTCTTAGTAATCTTTCTTCTCCTTCTTTTCTTTTGAGTATTCTTCTTGTCTCATTTTTAAATTCACAACCTTCAAATAATAGTTTTTGTTAAACTTATCCTAATCCTCATATTTTTGTTCCCAATATTCCACCCATAATTTCTTCTATTCTATCTAATTGGATACCATTACTACTGTGTTGAATATGCCCATGCCACCTCTTTATTCTAAAGATTCCACTATCCTTAATCTTGTTGAGACTGTGTCTTATTTACAATAACTTACTTCTTTTGCTCAATCTAGGTTTAATGTTTCTACATGTGATATGGGTAGTCCTTTGTCTTTTGACATTATCCATATCATTTGTCCTCAACAAGTTGATATTCTTTAAACCTTTAAACATATTAAGATTTTCTAAGTTCTATGTAATTACTATGGTAATGACCATAAGATTTTAGCTAAGTTATTTTCACGCACTTTTAGTGACAAAGATTTGGAATGGTATTTAGCTTCTCCACCTTATTCCATTGATTATTTTTATAAACTTTCAAATTCCTTTATACAACAATTTCATAATAAAATTGGTCCTTTAATATATTTGACTGATTTCATGCATTGTAAACAAGATCCTAAGGAGAATTTGACTGATTTTATTAGTAGATTTAATATTTTGCATGATCAGATCTCTTATCCTATGTTTGATCTTGATATTCAACATATGTTTATTTCAAATTTACAAAAAGACATTAGAGATAAGATTATGTTTAGTAATTCACAACTTTTTTCACAATTTTATGCAATGCTTCATCATTATCAATTAAACGTAAGTCAGTTTGAGAGCACCACTCCAATGGTTCATGTTCCTATAGATAAGATTGATTTTGTAGCTAATCCTAGCAAGCTTCAAAAACCAAGCAACTAGGTTAAGATTTGTTGGGCTTTCAAAACACATGCCCCATTTCCAAATTTGCAAATGGAGACCCTCCATTTTTTTTAATTCATAATGAATTTCTCCTCATAATTGGGTATCTTATGAGACACCTCAGAGAGTGTGAGTATAAGTATGATTACCTAGGTTTAGGAGTTGGGAAAGATGATGTAATCTTTGACCTAGAAAGTAGATAAGGTAATTTTGAGCACTAAGGGAAAGTGTGGTTATTGCATACTAATATACATGCACAACTTCCCAAGGTGTGCATCTTCCCATGTCCCCCTTTTGGCACCAAGTACCAAGGTGAACTCATGTGTACCTTGTACACTTAGACACCTTAGAAAGGTGTGCAACTACCACAACCTCTATAACCTCCACAAAACAACATACCAAAGATTTTTTTTAATAACTAATAGTCCATATTTGTACACCTTGTGCATGCACTATTGGAAATATAAGGTAGGATATGTTACTAAGAGGGGAGGGGTGAATCAAGAACCAATAAAAATTTAAACTTAAATTCACCAATTAAACCATCACCATATAATCTGATCTAGTTGCATGCATGAAAGAATATAAGCAATAAAACATTAACAACACTTTGACACAATATTTGGTAACCTAGAAACCTTCTACATAGAAAGTAAAACTAGGGTGGGGATGATACCCACAAGCTTTATTATTTTAGTATAAAGTTAGCCTGTTAAAGCTTATAATTGATCACTTATGATGATTTGCCTTGTTAGGAGCAATAAGAACTATTAAGTCCTCCTTTTGAAAGGATTTTATACACATACAATGAAGTATGCACTATTTTAGCATATTTAGCATAATACTATTAAGTCCACCTTGTTAGAGGATTTGACAAATGTACCTATTAGGATGAATTAGTGGTTGATCTACGATTTGCAACTATGATTTTCTAAATGATATTCCTTTGGATAATAACAATCACCTTTTTGTGATAGATAAGTCTCTACTATTCCTTATACTACTTATAGCTTTCTTTAATTTTCACTCATATGCTTCTTACTTGTTCACACACTTATTTGGATATGATATAATATATTACATATATATCAATCCATTTAATTAACTTCTGGAGTTGGATACAATACTAATTCATTAATCTTCACTAAGTCAATGCACTACTGCAACTTAAGTTCTAAAGACAACTTAGTGATATTCTAACACTCGGCAACCATTGTCAACACTTGGTAGACTCTAGCACTTAGTTGATGTTGAAGCTCAATCCATACTGATCACTTCAAGTAGCAAGAACTCAATCAATAGTGTATGACTCAATGAACACTAAAAAACTCAGCAGATACTGGAATACTCAGTTGACACTACATGTCTTGGTCAACACTGACTTCATTCAATTTTTTAACACTGCAAGCTCGGTAGACACTGATATACTTGGTTAACACTATAGATCATGCTTAGCACTAAGATCTTCATCACTTATAATAAAAATATTTTTATACTCTACTATGCTTAGGTAACATTGTACTTTGTCTTTGAACCTTGATAGACATTTTAAAGCTCAGCAATCACTATAATTTGTCTATTTAACTTGGTGGAAATTGAAACACTTAGTTAACACTACTAGAAGTATGGTAAACTTGGTAGCAACTATAGAGCTCAGTAGCAATGAAACCAACTAACTAAGTGTTGAGTCAAAATCATGAATTCTCAAAACACTTATCCTACCAAAAACATGAATGCTCAAAATACAAGTCAAAACTTCCTTTATCAAAAATCTAGGTCTTCAACTCAATTTTGAATAAAGTATAATGTTGTAGCTTAGTAACCTCTTACTCTATTTTTTTAATTTTTCAAAATTGATTTTGTAAACATATTTTATTCTATCTATACATTTGTTTCCCTTTTTATTACAACTCCCATATACTTATATCTCTCCCCCATATATATATCTGGAGCATGATAATATTCTCCTCTTTTTTGACATAAATACCAAAAATATAAAGAAATTTACAAGTTAATACCAAAATGTGATAGGAAATCATAGTGTACCTTCAACAATGATGGTCATTATCTTGTCCTAATTCTCTTACAATACTTTCAATGCATACAAGGCTAACCACACTTCTACTAAAAGTTCATTCATATGATCATTGATGAAGAAATTTCTATCATGAACCAATGTCTTTGCATGTGAAATTTATGTTTTTGTAGTGCATCCATGTTGGGAAGGATCATACCTTGAATTTCTACAAGTGTGGCTCTTATCATGGCTTCTTCCCTTAACAATTCTTCCCATAGATCTGTCAAGTACCTAATCTTTACAAAATGTGTAGAGTTGCAACTAGGATCAAGTGATAATTAATGTGCACTTGCCTTCATGTCCTCATCTATCTTAGATATTTTATGCTTTATTTCCTTAGTGAAGGTAGATGTATCACTTAACATGACAAAAAAAGAAAAAAACATTTTTTACATTGACTTCAAGTGTAACAAGAATAGTAGATAATCCTACTTGGTCATTAGCTATCTTTTGTCCTACCTTCTCCAAAACTTTATTTTTTAATTTTCTTTCTACCCTCTATAGTAGTTTTTCTTGTCCATTCATCTCCTAAGTATACTTGTGAACAAGTTCAACAAGTTTATCCAAAATTGGTTTCTTCTCATCAAACTCAATATTTAGTGCATCAATGAATATTCCTTTTCTATCCTCAAGCACTTGATTTGGTTTTTCCTTTCTTCTCTAATATTTTTCTAATTTTCCCTATTTTTCCACAACACACCAAGAGTATCAAATTTGGAATAAAAATTTCCTCATCCAAGTCAATTTCTTCCTTTTAACAAAATTTAGTCTTTACAATTTCCATTAATGCTTCATACAATTGTTCACTTGGTGATAGACTATCCTCCACTTGGTTAAGTCTTTATTGCTTAGAAGACACCTTCAACTTGGTAGAGTCTCTTGACTATGTAGGAACTACCAACTCAGATAGAACTTTGAACTTAGTAGAGTTACCACCATTCGGTCTAAACTTGGTACTTAGTAGAGTCACCAACTCAACATCTACATGCAAAACTAGGTAAGGTTATGCAACCTGATCTTTCTTGGTAAGGTCTTGTGACCCGACCTTTCTCGATAAGGTCTTCAGCTATCATCTTAACTTAGTGATCCTTGTTTATCTTGAATGTTGATATGGATCATTTGCTTGCTACTTAGAACTAATGTGAGATGAATTCTTCTGAATCATAGTTCTACTAATCTACATGGATGACTATGTTGAAATGATTGAGTAACCAAACTCATTGACTTGGGTGTCAAATTTTTTAGGACTTTGGCTTGCATTCTTTGGAGATTTTTGCACCCATTGCTGCCTCATTTGTTTTCTGATATTTCCAACCTTTTCTTTCTTTTCATCTTCAATTTTTCCTTAGTTCATATAGTTCTTGGCAAGATGTCCAAGTTTTGTACAAACAAAACACCTCTTTATAGTGTCCCTCTTTCTCATGTGATTTTTTATACAATTTTATCCAATGTGCCCATACTCACCACAATAGTGACATCTACACCTTGTGTTGTAATCCAAACCAAATATTGCTTTCACAATTTGCTCTACTAGGTTCCACTTCTTGGTCTTGTATTTTGAAGATTTATGTCCTCACTGATTGCAATTGAAACACTTTCCTTCAAAAATAGTTTTCTCTTTACATTCACTTTCTTTATGTCCCGGCTTGTTGCAATTGTAGCACTTTCCATTGAACTTTGACTTACCATTGCTCCAACAATTGTTTGATGTATGACCTATCTTTCCACAATGATTCCAAGTAGGTCTTTTATTCTTTTGAGCTCCTTGCTGAGATGATTCACCTTCTTCTTTGTATCCTAATCCATCTTTACCTTTATGTCTATATTGATTTTTCTTATTCAATTAATTCATTCTTTCTTGATATTTCATCATCCTCTCATTGGTTTGCTTTTCCACGCTAAGACCATTCTGTAGTCTTTCGTTCTCTATCGTCAAGTTGGTAAGCTAATTGATTTGCATCATTGAGTTGATCAATAAAATATGCTTATTGAAGGGATAGGTGATGGATTTCATTTTCCTTTTGTTCTATCTTTTTAGTAATAAATCTCTTCTCTTCTTTGGCATTGTCCATTGTTCCATATTTTCACATATTCTAATTGATTAGATTTCTTGCTCTGATTGATTCATCAAATTCATCTAAAATTTTTTCATGGCTCAAGTCTTGAATTCTTTCATCAATGTAGGGATTTTAATTCAATTATACTACTAGTTCCTTCCTTTTTTGCAAGGATTGAGAGAGATTCTCCTTTTCTTTCTTGAGTTTTCCTATGGACAATTGTAGATCCAACTTCTCATTCTCAATAGCCTTTTCTAACTTGTATACCTCTGTTGCCTCTAATATTTTCTCAAGATGTTAAAATTCTGATGTGAGAACCAAATGTTCTGATACCAATGGTTGGAAATACAAGATAGGCTAGGTTACTAAGAGAGGAGGGGTGAATCAGGAACCAATAAAACTTTAAAATCAATTCATCAATAAAACCATCACCATATAATCTAATCTAGTTGCATGTATGAAAGAATGTAAGCAATAAAGCATTAATGACACCTTGACACAATATTTAGTAATACATAAACCTTCCAAATAGAAAGTAAAACTAGGATGGGGATAAAACCCACAAGATTTATTACTACGATATAAAGTTAGCTTGTTAAAGCTTACAATTGATCACTTCTGATGATCTGCCCTGTTATGAGAAATAAGGACTATTAGGTCCACCTTGTGAAAGGATTTTACAAATATACAATCAAGTATGCACTCTTTTAGGAGATTTAGCATAAGACTATTAAGTCCACCTTGTTATAGGATTTTAATAATGCACCTATTAGGATGAATCAATGGCTGATCTTTGATCTACAACTCTAATTTGCTGAATGAGATTCCTTTGAATAATAATGATCACCTTGTTGTTATAGATAAATCTCTACTATTCCTTATACTGCTCGTAGCTTTGTTTAATTCACACTCATCTTCTTGTTACTTGTTTATACACTTATTTGGATATCATATTATACATTACATATATATCAATCCACTTAATTACCTTATGGAGTTAGCTACAATACCAAATTTATTAATCTTCACCAAGTTGGCCTACTACTTCAACTTGGGTTCTAAAGAAAACTTGGTGATGTTATGACACTTAGAAACCATTGTCAATAATTGACAGACTCTAGCACTCAATTTATGTTAAAGCTCGGTCCATACTAATCACTTCGAGTAGCAGGAACTTGGTCAACACTATATAACTCGATGAATATTGAAAAACTCAATATATACTAAAATACTCGATTGACACTAGATGGCTTGGTCAACAGTAACTTCATTTCCTTTGTTACACTGCAAGCTTGGTAGACACTTATATACTTGGTTAACACTATAGAGCTTGATTAACACTAAGATCTTCATTACTTATACTGGAAAGCTTAGTAGACTCTCCTATGCTTGGGTAACACTGTACTTTTCCTCTGAAGCTTAGTACACATTGTAAAGCTTAGTAAGCACTGTAATCTCTCTGTTTAGCTTGGTAGCAACTAAAACACTTGGTTAACACTACTAGAAGTATGAAAAGCTTAGTAGAAACTATAGAGCTTAGTAGTAATGAAACTAACTAATTAAGTGTTAAGTCATTAATAGACAAATTATTTGACCATAAGGTCAACACCTATGTAGGTGTGCAACATATGGATGTCCTCCAACCTTACACCCCATGACCAGATTAGTGCACATTTTGCACTTTTGTAGATACATAGGTATGCAAACTACATAAGTGTGCACGTTTTAGTGTTGTATATTTTTTAGTCATTTAGTCAAATTTTCACCTTGTTTTTTGAGTTAACCATCTTTTTATATTCCAAGAATTGATGTATGTTGATGTTTCTCCTCTCGTGTAGATTATCATGACATCTTCATCATTAGAAACAATAAAGATCTCAACTAAACCAATAACCTTCACTTACAAAGTCGTTGCATGCAAGTCATGGTTCATGAATTTGCACCCAAAAATAAAAGATATAGAGCTTGGACACATGAACCTGACCTCATCTTATGAAAATATTATAGAAAGATTCATTGTAGTCAACTTAGGAGTTCAAATTGAGGAAACACAAGGAGCTCAAGTCCATGCCAATATTGGGCTATAAGGAGGGCATAAATTATCAAAAAGATTAGAAATAAATATACAAGAGTGGTCCAAGGCACTATCTAAGAAAAACCTAGAAATCATTTTTAAATTTGGGGAATTTAATTTTGGGGTTACTTGCATACGTTGTGTAGGTCCCAAAGGTGTGCAAGTGCACAAGTCCATAATTTTAAATTCTTAAAGATGTACCCGTGCAAGGTCCCCAAGGCACAATGGAGAACAAGTGCAAGGTGCATAAGTTTGGATTCTTAAATATTCACAAGTGTAAGGTCCCCCAGTTGTGTAAGTGTGCAAGTGTGATGATTTCTAAAGACTTATGACTATGCTGATAGTTCACTACTAGTTGCTATTTTTAATAATTTTAATGCACCATAAAGGCCTTTAATGAAGTTTTCCAGTTGTTAACTAATACTTGAGCATGGAGGAGGACAAGTAGCTATTTTTGGAAGGCCCAAAAGATCTAGTTTGTACTCAAAGACTTCTATCTACTATTGTCTTCTTCTATTTACAATGTTAAGTCATGTAAAGGCCCATGCACAAATTAAATGATAAAAACAATTTTGCTAGCCTACTTAGCACCATATTAGGAGTCATTTTGTATATATTTTTCCTAGTTTTAATAGTTTTTAGCATATTATTTGCATGAGAAAGACTCTAACTCCTAGCATCATATGAAGGATAGGGAACTCTATAAATTAAACATTGTAACATGTATTCAAGGCTGATATTTTATGCAATAAAGTATGCTATTGATGATCTCATTCTATGTGAAGTGAATCTTGTTGGAAAGTACAATCTTCTAACAATTAATTGTTCATGAATAAAGAAAGAGCTAATATTTTTATTATCATTGAATGCTTTTACAATTTTAGTATTCAAGGAGTTTATCATGAAGAGCCACATAATACCTCTCTTCTAAAAATTTTGAGAGGGGGATTTTCTTACATACATTCATAGAAATTTGTCTTGTGTGTGTGTGTGTATGTGTACTCTTTGTGGCTACATGATTTTATGAATTGTGAAATATCTTACTATCTTACAAAGTTCCACTAAAGATTGCATCAAGGAGATTATGGGTGTTTTGCTCAAAATTTTGTTGGTTTCCTATCATCCAAGCTTTGAAGATTTAATTTGTAGATATGTTGTCATTGTGGCTTATGTCCGTTTAGATTTTAGTTTTCAGCAATTTGGTTACTCTCTATTTACCTTATCTCTTTGAAATTTTATTTAACATGCCCCTGTTATATTAGGAACTCATATTAGTTTCAAGTTAAACTTGAATTTACTAAAAATTAGAAAATACAAAAGAAAATTATTTTCCACTAATTATTTTCCAAGTTTCAAAGAATTATAGATTTCCATATTAGACATCACCAAACTAGAAAATACCTCTTCTTGAATAGAAGAGTTTATCTTCACTTGAGCTACCAAGTTGGTTTAAGAACAACCTCTCAGAACCTTTGAGTTAATATTTTATTGACATTTCAAGAGAGGGAATCATAATATTTTCTACCTTTGTCATCATGCAAATATGACACTCAATCAAAGTAGCACCAGAAGGAGGGCCTAAACCAAATAAAGAATTTGAAATTTTGACAAAGCTAGGAAAATTAGATTTTTTCTCCACCCCATGAAAATTAAAATGAGTACCATCAGAAAACAAGGGGAGTTCCAAATTCATTACATTCCTTGTGATTCCATTACTTCCACTTCTATTTTAGCATTCATACAATGCTTTTATATAAACATCTTCATTCCCCATCATGTTTTTGGCTACTACCACCTCATTTTATTAAGCAAAAATAGCCATCCCTAATCATCCTACATGATGGCATTTTTCTAACAACCAAAGTTTAGCATTTGACCTAACTGGTCCATTCTATGATCAAACAAAGGATCTAGAGAAATTTTGTCCACACTTTATGTATGGATAATCATGAATATTAGAGAAAAAAATTTATGCATTCAAGGAAATATACAATCATAAGGACATTGCACATCAAGATGTGGGTTTCTATCTCTTTCCATGCAGTTAAGGAGAGTTCTCATTCAACTAGTACCTCAATCTTCCACCAGCATTAATCATAGAATGGAACTATTTTGAGAGAAATTTCTTGGCAAAATTCAAGGTCTAAATTGATTAAAATATTCTACACCACCAGCTTCTATCTATGACATATCATTCAAGTTTGTTATTAGTGATACACACTTATTAAAATTGTATATAGCTACCAAGCTCATTGTTCAGTATATAGTGTTTTCCATGTGATTTAGTTATCATCGAGTTCTACAGTTGCTACCAAGTTACATCCTAGTGGTTATCAAGTAGATTTAGTTAATGTGAAGACCAATAGTGTAAACCATGCATTTCAGTTGATACTAAGTTTATCAGTGGTTACCAAGCACTACAATGTTTACAAATTTTATCAATGGTTACTGAGCATTGCAATGTCTATCGAGTTTGTAGTTCATGTGATGTGAAGCCAATCTTAACCGAGCTACTTTATGATAACCAAGTGATTCAGTGTTTTCCAAGTTGCACATTATCTACCGAGTCACTAGTACAGACTAAGTTCAAAACTACTTGAAAGTGATCAGTATGGATCAAACTTCTACATCTATCGAGTGCATGATGGTGCTGAGCATTGATAGTGGATGCCAAGTATCAAAACCTCATGGAGTCAGTCCTCAGAACCTGAGTGTCCTCATGTGGGCTGACTTTGCAATATTTGTGTTAACTTTTATCATGGCCAACTTTTTAATTATGTAATTTGGATTGGTATATATATGTAATGTATTGTACCATATCTTTGACAATGTGAATGTGAATGTGCATGGATGCATGTGAATGTGAATGTGAAAGTTCAAGTTATGAATGCAACAAAAAAAGGGCAAGTTGTAAAGGCCATAACAACATAAGGAGTAGAAGAGACATATCTATCATAGAAAGGTGATCAATACACAAAGGAATCTCATTTAGCAAATCTAGTTGCAAATCAGAGATCTACTATTGCTTCATTGTAACACGTGAACCAATCAAAATCTTTTAAAAAGGTAGACCTAACAGTCTTTCATAAATCTCTTTACAAAGTGCATACTTCATTTTATGTTTGTAAATCCTCTCAAAAGGTGGACCTATTAGTCCTAATTTCTCCTAACAAGGAAAATCATTAAAAGTGATCAATGTAAGCTTTAATAGGATAACTTTATGCTGCAATACTAAAGTTTATGGGTATCATCCCCACCCCAATTGTACTTTCTATTTGGAAGGTTTCTAGGTGACCAAATATTTGTGTGAATATGTTATGGATGCTTTCATGTTTTAAGTTTCTCATGCATGCAATTAGATAAGATGTGAAGAATTATGTGCTAATTGGATTATTGGATTAAGAATTGAAATTGCTAAAGTTTTGAAGTTACCGATTCACCCCTCCCCTCTTAGTAACTTAGCATAGTCTTGAATATTTCCAACAATTGGTATAAGAGCTTTGTGGTTCTTAGGAGAAATTTCAATAGCTTTAGCAAAGATCAAGGATATGAAGATATTCAAACTTGACAAAGTTATTGACAATAAAAAGTTGGATCTAGAAATGGCCATTGCCCAACTCAAGAAAGCTAAGGAGAAACTTTCCCAATCACTAAAAAGAAGAGAGGAACTTGCAAATCAAATGAATGATCATCTCTACATTGAAGAAATAATTGAAGATTTTCACCCTTCAAGTAGCTTAGGTGAAGCATATGAAGCAATCAAAGAACTCCTAGAGAAGAATGGTTCCCTACAAGAAGAAGTAAGAAAGCTAAAAAGAGAGCAAGAGATTTAGTCAGTAAGGTTATGTGAAGTCTTGGAACAAAGAAAAAAGATGAAAGAAGAGATGGATGGAAGGAAAAATGAAATCCAAAACCAATCCCTTCAGCAAGTAGACCTTATTAATCAGCTCGCCAATGCAAATGAGGAAATCATGAGCTTAAGATTTGAAAATGAATGAAAATGAAAGAATGAGGGATGATCTAAATTCTATAAGGAAAATCAATGAAAGAATGAAAAATGATCTAAAATCTGAAAGACAAATCAATGAAAGATTGAGGAATGATCTAAAATCTGAGAAGTAAATCAATGAGAGAATGATGAAATCTCAAGCATACATGAATCAATTGAATGAGAAAAACCTCTATAGGAAAAAAAGGAAAAGTAGGAATTGGATACAAAGAAGAAGGTGAATCCTCCAAACAAGGCACTCAAAAGAATTAAATACCTACTTGTAATCACTATGGTAAGATAGGTCATACATCAAACAAATGTTGGAGCAATGGAAAATAAAAATTCATTAGAAAATACTACAATTGCAATCATCATGGTCATAGGGCTAATGAATGCAAAGAGAAACCAAGACTTGAAGGCAATTTTCATAAATGTAAGAAACATGGACACAAGGCATCAAAATGCAAAACAAGGACATTAAATCCTACGAAGTAAATTTTGAAAGCAATATTTGGTTGGGACTAAAATACCTAGTGTAGATGTCATTACTATGGAGAATTTGGACACATTAGTATGAATTGTGTTAAATATCATATGAGAAAAAGAGATACCACCAAAAGATGTTTCATTTGTATAGAACTTGGTCATCATGCCAAGAATTGTTTGAATACTAGTAGAATTGAAGATGAGAAGAAAGAAAAGGCTAATGAGATAGCAATGGATTCCTAAGTCTATCGAGGATACTAGTCTGAGCAATGATGGTAAAGTCACTCAAGAATTGGGTGACTCTACCATTTTTAATTAAGTTCTCAAGAAAGAACTAGAACCAAGCTATCAAAGAAGACATCCAAATTAGTTCTAGTTGAAAGGTGAAAAAGATCCAAATCTGTATACAAGATACAAAAGGATCACTGAGCAAGATCAGTATCAGTTATTATTGAGTTACCTTCTCTACCAAGTGAGGATGGGTAATAGACTCTGTCAAGCAAGGTCAAGAGTAATAAAGACACCTATGGTTACCAAGTCATAAAGATGTCACCAAGTAATCAATGCCATATAGTGGATGAGAGTTTGTCAACATATCTACTTTTGTACTAATCAATAATGGAAATTTTTTATCAAAAGGAATGGAATCAAATTCATTTCTTACTATAAATTTTCAAGTACTATTGCGAAGAGCAATTTTTAGTGCAATCAAAGTGACTTGAGAAAATTTCCCAAAATTTTTTTTCAAAGTTCTCTCAAATTACCAAGCAAAAATGGCATCCAGTAGCAACACGATCAAGAGAGGATCTAACATGTTGGTTTGTGGAGTTGAATGGAAAGTGTCAAATTTAAAACTCAATCCTATGGTTGCTGAAACCCTAGACCCAAGTAGAGCTCAATCCCAAATTCCTCCTAAGGTACTTCTTGTTAACGACATTCATACTCATTTCAAATGTGCTATTCAAGAAATTGGTACTTTAGAAATGGATGATGCCCTAGGTTAGTTATGTGTAAATGGAGCCCTAAAATCTAATAATCAACATCTAGAAGCCAAAATGTTGATACATATCCCCCATATGCCCCAAGGATTTCAAATTGAATGGATTAGGCTTATCCTCAATTGGGTGCATAATGAGAAGCTATGGTTAGAATAGCCAATTCTAATAACAAAGAAGATGATTCATCAAATCATTGGCCTCCCTATGCTAGCCAAAGCTAAAACAACAAAAACCCTAGTTTAGGTAGAGTTGGATAAGAAAACCCTAGCTAAATGGGATGGTAGAGGTATGAAAACTAGTAGTGTGACAAATGCAAAATTGAAATTTGGAATTCATGTTATCACACATAAGATATATAGTTCAAGGTAACTAAATAGTGTGTCATGTGAAGCCATGGATTTGGCATTACAAGTGGTTAAGAACAACTTATCATATGACCTTGCCGACCTATTATTGAAATAGATCAACAAAAACATGGAAAATATTAGAACATCAAAGAACAATCTGTGCAAGTTTGGTTCATTGTTAACCTACCTATTTTTTAAGTTATAGAAGTTCTTCCCTTCTAAAGGAACTATAGTCTAGACAAAAGATGTGCCTATGCTCTGCCAAATAAATGATTATATTGCAAAAATGGGTGAGAACTACAACAACATCATGGACAACTACTTTGATGTATTTAGGGAGAAAAAGAATAGTAGGTTCAGGATTCCAATGAAGTTAGTTGAAGATTATAAGGATGATGTATTCTTCATGGTGGATAGTGACAAGGTGTATATCTAGGCAGTTAAGCCTAGAGTTTCATGGGTAAAACCTACTGGCTATGAAGTGAACATTGATGAGACAAGGGACATCATTAAAGACCTTGTCCATTATTTTAGAAGATGAGTTGAATTAGAAATTAAACTCCAACGAGTGGTTAGCAAAGGAAAGAGAAGGATAGCAAATATAAAATCAAGTGCACCTCTCTTTTTAATCGAGGGAAAAGGTGAGGATGAGAAAAGTAAAGAAGCAGAGGATGAGGAAGAATCTAAAGAAGAACCTTTGAAGAAAAAGGGCAAGGTGATCATCACCAAGCCTACAAAGTCATCCACTATAGTTTTTACAAGGATATCTTCAAGGAAGAAATCTAACAAGGAGGAGATAATGTACTTAGAAAAGCTCCACCCACATTCCAAGATAGATTAAAAGATCTAAAAGTAGGAGCAAGTACTAATTTTTTTAAATCATTGAAATATGAGATTAGGACTGAAGCTGAGTAGAAGCAAGTTGAAGACCTAGTGCTGAATAAAATGGGTGAGTGGAAATACTCACCAGATTAGCTCAATTCTCAAGTCCCCGGTGAATTATTAGAGAAGATAAAGCCAAGATGAGATTTTTCTATGCAAATAGTCAAAGACATATATGCACAAACCCTAAGGTACTTATTACCAAACATATCATATGGTGAGGTGAAAGATTCATTAAAGAAAAATGAAGAAAAATTGACTCTAAAGTGTAATACTTACTTGGTTTTGATCAAAGACATTGAGCATGTTGTTAGAAATGCTACAAACACTTGGAAAAATATCCATCATCTTCATAAATCAAGTGAATTTCTAGTTGAAGTAAAGGATGATGATGAAGAAGAAGATAAGGAGAAAGATGAGCAAGAGAATGTTGAAGAAGTGACTCACTTTGATAATGAAGAAGATGAAGAGGATCAAGGACTAGAGGCTATTGAGGAAGGAAAGCAAGATGATGAGGACACTGACCCAGTTGAAATAGCTACAAAAATCATTGCCTCACTTCCTCACTACCCAAGCAAACCATTGACTACATCAAGTATGGAGATAGCTTCAACAATTTTGATTGTGACTACTAGTGATACATCAAATGCCCAATCACTCTTTTCCCCAACTCATCTTAGCATATCACTAACAAAAGTGACTTCCACTTCATCCACTAAGCTATAGACTCCTTTATCTACCAAGTTGTATACTTTAGTTTTGACTTCTCTAATTTTGACTTCTTCAATTTTGATTACATTAGTGGTAAGCTCCCCAATTTTGACTACTTTAGTTTTGGGTACTACAATTTTGACTTCATCAATTTTGGATTCTTCAAATATTTCTATAAGTATTCCACTAGTTAGTAGGATATCAATTTTTACTGCAAGTCCAAGTATGTCTACTATTGTTTCCATTCCAGATACAAAAGCAATATGTGCAAGGACAGTTGAGCCTAAGGTTCAACCGAGCACAAAATTTGTGGGAAAGGGAAAGGAGATAGAGGACGACATAGATTTAGATGAGGAAATAGTAATCCCCAATTAGGATATCTACAAGCTTACTCTAGACCAAATACAAACATTTGGTGAACTCCTCTAGAAAAAGGCTAAACAACAAAGACTAAGAGAGGAGAGAGATAAATAATATAAGATAATTGAAGATGCCAAGAACATTTTGACAAAGGTAATAGGAATTGAGGTTGTTTCTTCTCAACCTATTTTGTATTAGCTAGTACAAGCAGTCCAAAAATTCAATAAGGATATTGATGGTTAAGATAAGCTGATAGAGAAGGCTAAAAAGAAGTTTGACAATAAGTGCTGGGCACATTGCTCAGTAGATTGCCATTCAAAAAGTAGAACTTTCTACAATTTTGGTCAATCTTGAGGCATCCTATTCAAATGTATCCACTTTTTTAGAAGCTACGTGATGTCTCTAAGTATACAAAGGAAAAAAAGAAAAATTTTCCAAAATAGATATAGATCTAAAGGCAAGTGCACAACAGCTACAACTTGACCCTAGTTCAAGCTCTGCACATTTCAATAAAATCATATTTTTGTTAGACATGCAAGCTGAATTTCTAAAGAAGAAACAAGGATTCGATCAACATTGATTGACATACAAAATATGATCCTTCCAATCATGGATGCAATGAAGAAACATATTGTATATTCGAAAACTTTGATCCATGATAATAATTTCTCTATTACAGACCATATGATTGAATTGTTAGGAGAGGTACAAATTAAACTTCATAGATGCAAGGTCCTACAAGAGAATTGGGATAAAATCTTGGCAATCACTTGCAAGGTACATTCTAAATTTTTATCCCATTTTGTGTTTCTATGTAAATAAGTTAGAATACATCTTTGACATTACTACAAAAAAGGGGGAGAAAAGTTATATTGGAGAAAGCCATATGTTATGGGGAAGCAAAACGTGTACATAGAGAGACACATAATATGAGGAGAAATATGCTATGTGGGAGAATTTGTAACAAGTGTGAAATGATCAATAAAACATGTTGTAAATAGAAAGATATATAGTATACTCTACCAAGCTAGTATCACATGGTGATGAATACAAGCTCTTTAGTTTTGGCTAATACATGTTTTTGTCACTAATGCCAAAGGGGGAGATTGTTGACATATTAGTCAAGTTTGTTATTAGTGACACACACTTATTCAAATTGTGTACAGCTACCGAGATCATTGTTCAATATACAATATTTACCATGTAATTTAGTTATCACCAAGTTCTACAATTTATATCGAGTCACATCCCAGTGGTTACTGAGTAGATTTAGTTAATGTGAAGACCAATCATGTAAATCGTGTATTTTAGTTGATATTGAGTTTATCAGTGGTTACCAAGCAGTTTAGTGTTTATCAAGTTTATTAGTGGTTACTAGGCATTGCAATGTCTACTAAGTTTGTAATTCATGTGATGCAAAGCCAGTGTTAACTGAGCTACTTTATGCTAACCAAGTGATTCGGTGTTTTCCGAGTTGCACAATATCTATAGAGTCACTAGTACAAGTTGAGCTCAAGACTACTTGAAAGTGATTAATATGGATTGAGCTTCTATGTCTATCAAGTACATGATGATGTTGAGCATTGACAGTGGATGTCGAGTATCATAACCTCACTAAGTCAATCTTTAGAACCTGAGTGTCTTCATGTGGGCCAAATTTTTAATATTTGTGTTAACTTGTATCATAGTCGACTTTGTAATTATGTAATTTGGATTGGTATATATATGTAATGTATTATACCATATCTTTGAGAATGCGAATGTGAAAGTTCAAGTTATTAATACAATAGAAAAAGAGAAAATTGTAAAGGCCACAACAACATAAGGAGCAACATAGACATATCTATCACAGAAAGGTGATTATTACACAAAGGAATCTCATTTAGTAAACCTAGATGCAAATCAAAGATCTACTACTACTTCATCCTAATAGGTGAACTAGTCAAAATCCTTTAAAAAGGTAGACCTAATAGTCTTTCATAAATCTCTTTACCAAGTGCATACTTCATTGTATATTTGTAAATCCTCTCACAAGGTGGACCTAGGAGTCCTAATTGCTCCTAATAGGGTAGATCATCAGAAGTGATCAATGTAAGCTTTAATAGGCTAACTTTATGCTTCATTAGTAAAGTTTGTGGGTATCATCCTCACCCTAGTTTTACTTTCTATTTAGAAGGTTTCTGGGTCACCAAATCTTTGTGTCAATGTATTATGGATGCTTTCATGCTTTCAATTTTTCATGAATGCAATTAGATAAGATGTGAAAAATTATGTGCTAATTGGATTATTGGATTAAGAATTGAAATTGTTAAAGTTTTGAAGTTACTGATTCCCCCCTCCCCTCTCAGTAACTTAGCATAGTCTTTAATATTTCCAACATCATCCTATGATAATTTTTCTAAGAAGGTTTCCTCTCACAAAAATTGATACATTAGAGAAGTTATTTAAAGAATTTACCACATTCATGAAGTAGATGGATCTCCATGGTGGGGGAAACTTTGTGGCTCCCATCATTTTGGATGATGTAGCATCCACATCATCAATTCTTATAGGAGTGTCTGTTGTGCCTAATCAAATGCCCCTTCTAAATCTAATACCTATGCAAAGGATCATTGTTGCTCCAATTCCAATGATCACATATAGTATATGAGCCCCAAAAGACTCCATTCTTTCACTGAAGAACTAATATAGTGATGCAGGTTCATCTTGGGTTTCTTTGCAATCTTGAACTTTTGTTCATTCTGCCAGTTGTAATTGAGAAATTTTTTTTTTTTCTGAGTTCCTTTGGTTGCTAATTCCTTTGGTTGTTGAGTTCATTTGGTTTCCAAGTGATTCCTTTGGTTGCCAAGTTTCTTTGGTTTTTAGGTGATTCCTTTAGTTTTTGAGTTCCTTTGGATACTAAGTTATTCCTTTGGTTGCTAAGCATTGAGATGTTCAGTTCGTAGTTCTTGCCAAGTGATCCCTTTGGATGCTTAGCTCATGTGAATGTTGAGTACCAATTTTGAAAAGCTTTCATTTGCCAAGTAGTCTATGTCTAGTTTCAATTTGGGCTGATTTTGCTTGCATTTAATTTTTGTATAGGTAGTTAATATTTGATGTGAGCCAACTTGTGGCTACACATGTAAGGGTCTATTAGTTGGTATTTGCATTAGGCTGACTTGTGGCCTTTCTTGATCTAGAATCTTCTGTAAGTCATTTTGGAAAGTATTTAAATGGGGTCTAGGATTGGGTTTTAAGTGAATTGGTAGATTTGGGAGACTAAGAGTATTGGAATGAAAATTTTCTAGTTTTGATTGTATCTAGTTGTAACCTAGAAGGCCTTATAGCTGGGCATGTATGATAATATTTTCATGAATCAATACAGTATTTGCTCTTCTTCCTCCTTTGGTGGCTATCCTTTGTGTTGTGTTTCCACTGTGTCAACTCTTGCAAGGTGATTTGGATAGTTTGGTGTGCCTTTGGCCCTAGTTATTCACCTCCTCCCTATGTTAGGTGGTATCAGAGCCTGAGGTTCATCATTGTGGTAATTGGATTGTGTAGAACCCTAAGTGAATTTGGGTTATAGGGTGGTAGATCTATGGATTTGACCTATAACCTAAAGAGGGTAGTGATCATGTAGGAACCTAATTTGTAAACATGGTTCCAGGTAGAGAAAATGTTGATAATGCAATATTGGATACATTAAGTCAAATTACAACTAGATTAGATGCAATGGAGACAACACAGAGGAGAGGAGCACATCTTGATGATGAAGTAGTAGCACCAAACCCTAATCTAGAACATGAAGAAGATCAAGTTGAAGAAAGGTTGTTGAGAGTATTATCTAGGGAAAATTTAAAGCCTCTTATAGAAGTTGTTCCTTATGATGGAAAATTGGATACCAATGTTATGTTAGATTGGATCTTAGATTTGGAAAAGTTCTTTGAGTATCAAAGCACTCTTGATAATATGAAGGTGAAGATTATAGTTACAAGGTTGAAAGGACATACCTCATTGTGGTGGGAGAACTTGCAAACTGATAGACAAAGGATAGGAAAGGAGAAGATTAGAACCTGGGCAAAGATGGAGAACAATATAAAGAAAAAATTCCTTCATGTTGATTACCAAGTTAGTTTTTTGAGAAAGATGCAAAATTTGAGACAAAAGGACATGATTTTAAAGGAGTATATTCAGGAATTCTATAGATTGGAAATCAAATCTGAACATGTAGATGATGATGTTGAGAAAATTACAAGGTACATAAATGGATTAAGATCTAGAATTCAAGATGAGATAGGTTTTGTGAAGTTGGAAAGTGTGGAAGAAGCATACCAATATGCCTTGAAGACTGAGGAGATCTTGACAAAAAAGCATGAAGAAAGACAAAGAGGTAGAGGTGGTAGATTCCAAAGAGGCAGAGGTAGATCCTATGGTGAAAGTGGCAGATCTAATAGTTTTGTGCAAGATAAAGGAAAATTTGAATAGAAGATTGATGACAAGCAAGAACAAGTGGAGAGGTGGTAATTCTTACTGAGGAGGTATTGATTCTTACTAAGGGAGAGGTAATTCTTATTCTAGAGGTGGTTTTTATGGTAATTGTTTTAGGTGTGGTAAGGAGGGACATAGATATTTTGAATGTAGATCCTCTAAAAGTGGGCAAGGTAATAGAAATGCTATGATTCAAGGAGATGATGAGGTTTCACCAAGTAGACCTAAGGCTAGAGAAAATATGATGGTGAGAAGAATGTTATGTAATAAGGGAAGTGATGAGGAACCTATTCTAAGAAGAAGTCTTTTCAAGACAAGATGTAAGATGACTGGAAAATGTTGAAAAGTGATCATTGATAGTGGAAGATCTACAAATTTTGTATCAAAAGAGTTGGTTACAAAGTTGTAGTTGGAAAGGTTAAAGTATCCCAAACCCTATCATATTTCATGGATCAAAGATGAGAATAAGATATTGGTAAGTGAGCAATGCCTTGTGAAGTTCAAAATTTGACATTACTTTGATGAAGTTTTGTGTGATATTATGCATATGGATTGTTATCATATTCTATTGGGTAGACCATGAAAATATGATAGATATGTTATACATGATGGAAGATTGAGTCAATATACTCTTTGGGTGAATGGAAAGAAACAAATATTGCTGCCTTTCATTGAAAGTCTAGATGAGGTTAGTTGTACTACTATAAAAATTTGCATGGTCAATAGAATTTTTTTTTAAATGGAAATGAAAAAGAATCATGTTTTTTTTGCTATAATTCCAAGGAGACCGAGTTGAGTCAATAGTAGTCGAGTGCCAAAAAATAGTGTTAGCTGAATACTAGTTACTGGTGACCGAGTGACAACTAATAGTATTGACTGAGTACTAGAAGTAATTGTAGAATTGATAAAGGAGTATAAAGAGATTGTTGTTGAGGATATACCTGATGGTTTACATCCAATAAGAGGGTAAAAGTACAAAGTTGTGTCACCTTTCAGGTTGACTTATCAAAACAACTAAATTTGAATATTTCTATTTAAAAATCATTTTTGTTCAAACATATGATCTAGACAAATCCATTCTAGCTAAGTTATACATGTTATCACACTTTTCCAATTGGAAATGTCTATTAAATGCATGTTTTATACTAATTTGTATCCAATTACTAAAGAAATAAAATCATTTAAAAAAGTGGCAATTGAATAACTCTTACTATTCTTTATGATGTTTTTTTAACAACATATAAACATCATTTTGTAAAGCCCAGAGTCAAGACTATTCTCGTATAGATTTTATAGTGGTTTAATAAGTTATAGTATATTATAATTAAAAAAATCTATAACCACATATTTTAACACTCAAAAAAAATTCAATTTTGAGAAAGAAAAATATATTAAATCATATCAAAAAATAAAAAAACTATACGACATTCTAGAGGAGAGAGTTTTCTTCTAGAATGTATAATTTTTCTCTTGGTCAGAATAGATTTTTTTTGCAAAATGTGGTGGGAGATGAAAGCTATCAATTTTTAGTGAGTTGAAATTTGAATCATTATAAAAGAGAAAATATAATTTTAAGGTTGATTTTAATTTTTATTTTTCTAGCTATATATGTTATCTATAACATAGTCTAAGATCAAAGGGAAATAAGTTTATTTTCATGTAGTTTTGTGGTGAGAACTAGACCCTAAATTTTCAGCATTTTTTAGCAGCTAAAAAATTATCTTTAAAAATTAGGAAAATATATCAATTCTTATTCCAAATAATATAAAAATATATAATCCTAAACTTCATCCATTTCTACACATTTCATTAGTTTACTTCATTTTCCAAATTCAAAATAATAATACCAATTTTATGCCATTCAATGTGAACAATTATACTTTTGTTAGCCTTTTCCTTTACAAAAGGGTGACACAGGTTTGTGCTTTTACCCAAGAAGTATAAGTTATTGTATGGATCCAATTCTTGGAGCTAGTTTGCCAAATAAAGCACCATATAGATTGACACCTATAGAGAATGAAGAACTTAACAGATAAGTGCATGAGTTATTGCAGAAAGGTTTGATTAGAGAAAGTTTGAGTCCATGTGTTGTACGTGTTATATTAGCACCTAAAAAGAATGGAAAATGGAGAATGTGTATTGATTCTAGAGCTATTAATAAGATCATAGTGAAATATAGATTTCTTATGCTAAGGATGGATGACATAATGTATTGTTTGATTGGAGAAAAGCATTTTACTAAGATTGATTTAAAGAGTGGCTATCATCAGATTAGAATAAGAGAAGGTGATGAGTGGAAGACTTCTTTCAAAACAAAATATGGTTTGTATAAGTGGTTGGTTATGTTTTTTGGTTTGATTAATGCAACTAGTACTTTCATGAGGCTAGTGAATGAAGTTCTGAAAAGATTCTTGGGTAAGTTTGTGATTATTTACTTGGATGATATTTAGATATTTAGTAAGACTAAGGAAGAACATCTTGAGCATATTAGACAAGTATTACAGAGATTGAAAGAGGAGAAGTTGTTGTTTAATTTGAAAAAGTGTTCTTTTATTCAAGAGGAGATTGTGTATTTGGGAATTGTGATTTCAACTGATGGTTTGAAGATGGATCTTGATAAGGTCAAAGAAATTTTGGAGTGGCCTACACTTGAGAATGTGGGTGAGTTATTTCAAGTTGAATGTGATGCCAGTGGGAGTGCAATAGGAGCTGTATTGAGTCAAGATCAAAAACCTATTGCTTTCTTTAATGAGAAGTTGAATGATGCTAAAAGGATGTATTCTATGTATGATGAAGAATTTTATACTATTGTTCAAGCCTTGAAGAAGTGGAGATATTATTTGATTCCTAAGGATTTTTTTTGTGTACTGGTCATAAAGCTTTATAGTACTTGGGAAGTCAACATAAATTGAGCTAGAGACATATGAGGTGAGTTGAATACTTACAGAATTTCACATTTTTCATTAAGCATAAGAGTGGAATTACTAATAGAGTTTTTGATGCATTGAGTAGAAGACATTCTTTATTGACTAAGATAAAGGTTGAAGTTCTTGGTTTTGATGAAACGAAAGAGTTGCATGATGTTGATCCTAATTTTTCTAAGGAAAGGAGAGAGTGTAGAGCACCAAATCTAACAGATCACATAAGTAAGTATGATGAGTATTTAATTCAAGAAGGTATGTTGTTCATAGGTAATTAGTTGTGTATTCCTAGAAGTTCTATGAGGTTCAATTTGATTAAGGAAAAACATAGTGGGGGATTGGCTGGACATTTTGGAATTGATAAGACATTGAATTTGCTAAAGGATAACTATTATTGGCCACAAATGTATAAGGATGTTCAAAAATTTATGAAGAGTTATGGAGTTTTTCAAGTTGTAAAAGGGGTAAGTCAAAATACTAGTTTGTATACACCTATTATTGTTCCTGAGAAACCTTGGAATGATAGCAATATGGATTTTGTTCTTGGATTGCCTAAGATAGTAAAGGGGTATGATTCTATATTTTTTTGTGGTGGATAGATTTTCTAAAATAGCTCATTTCATACCATGTAAGAGGAAATCATATGTCAAGCATGTTGTTGAACTTTTCTTTAATTAGATTGTGAGATTGCAAGGATTACCAAAAAACATTATTTCTGACAGAGACAGTAAGTTTGTTGGTTATTTTTGGAAGAATTTGTGGAAGAAGATGGGTATTAAGTTGAAGTTTAGTTCCATAGATAGATGGATAGACAGAGGTTGTGAATAGAAGCTTGGGTAATTTGCTAAGATGTTTAGTTGGATATAAGCCAAGTAAATAGGAAATGGTATTAGCACAAGCTGAGTTTGCATATAATAATTCTATGAATAAGAGTATAGGGAAGACACCTTTTGAGATTATTATTGGAATGCAGCCTAGAGCAGTAACATATTTGAGGGATGTTGTTGGTGAAGAAAAGAGAAGTGATTTAGGAGAAGAATTTTTTGATTTCATGGATTCTTTACATAAGGAAGTGAAGTTGAGACTAGAAAAAAGTAATCAGAAGTATAAGGAGAATGCTGATAAGTCTAGAAGACCTCATGATTTTAAAGTTGAAGAAGAAGAAGTTTGATAGTGATAATGCTTATGAAGTTGAGTGACCCGATGACATGGATATATCTCCTATATTCAATGAAGTTGATCTATATAAGTACATGAGTCAAATGATGGCATTTCTATACCTGATGATTATCCTAAGAAGTAGATTGAAGAAGTGGAACAAATATTGAATCAGAGAGTTGGCAAGAGCACAAGAGGAAGAGATTACTATGAATATTTTGTAAAGTGGAAGAATAGACCAATTGAAGATGCTACATGGATTTCATGGCACTTGCATGATTTGAGAGAATCATTTCTCCAACCCTAGTTGTCTGATGTAGGAGCATCTTGGGTTTCTTTGCAATCCTACACTTTTGTTCATTCTACCAGTTGATGCCAAGTTCCTTTAGTTGCCAAGCAATTTCTTTTGTTGCTAATTTCCTTTGGTTGCTAAGTAGTTGCTTTTGTTATCGAGAAATTCCTTTGGTTTCCAATTTCCTTTAGTTACAGAGTGATTCCTTTGGTTGCCAAATTCCTTTGGATGCCATGTTATTCCTTTGGTTGTCAAGCATTAACATGTCAAGTTCGTAGTTGCTGCCAAGTGATCCCTTTAGATGCCGAGTTCATGTAGATGCCAAGTTCTAATTTTGAAAATCTTTCATTTGCCAAGTAGTATTTTTTTGGTTCTAGTTTGGGTTGACTTTTCTTGCATTTAATTTTGGTAATAGGTAGTTAATATCTAATGTGAGCCAACTTGTGGCCATACATGTAAGAGTTTATTAGTTGGTATTTGCATCAAGATGACTTACAACCTTTCTTGATCTAGAATCTTCTGTAAGCCATTTTTCATGTATTTAAAGGGGGTCTAGGATTTGGTTTTGAGTAGATTGGTAGATTTTGGAGACTTAGAGGATTAGAATGTGAATTTTCTAGTTTTGATTATATCTAGCCGTAACCCAGAAGGTCTTATAGCTGGGCATGTATGCTGATATTTTCATGAATCAATAAAGTATTTTCTCTTCTTTGTCCTTTGTTGGATATCCTTTTTGTTGTGTTTTCACTACGTTAACTCTTGCAAGGTGATTTGGATAGTTGGGTGTGCCTTTGTCCCTAGTTATTCATGTCCTCCTTGTGTCATCTAGCAATAAAACTCAAGAACAATATGGCTAGTGAGTTTGAGGCCATGAAGAAGACAATATCACGTTTATCCAATGAGCTCATCAAAATGAAGTTATATTCCTTTAGAAATTAAGGAAATTATCCAAGACATTTTACTATCCAAAATAATTATACTCAAAAGAAGAGCACGCATTATGGCTCCTATGATAATGTCAACAATGAAAATAATGTTATTATAGGTGTAGGAATAAGTAAAAATGGATATGGTAACAAGAAAGTTTTAAATAAGCATCTCCAAATCATGAAGGAACAAACTTTTCATTTTAGTGCTATGTTGTTTGAATCATATGGTAAATATATAGGCAAAAAAAGTAATGAAGATGATCAAAAGGAGTTTGTGTTCGCACTTAATCCAAAGGAAAAGCCTAAATGATCAATGGTACATGTATATTAGAATGATAATAGGAACACACATAGTTTGAAAAGAAGAAAATATCCTCTAATGGGTGATGTCTCTATTGGACTATATCCTACTCCTTCCAATTTATGGTTCAATGATGATTCAATGTCTTCAATCTCCAACCAACATTTCTCGAACATTTTAGAAATAATTACATATAATAGATGAGGTTTTGAAAGGATTTATGGGTAGCATAAGAAGAAATTTTAAGTACCTTAGAGAAGGTTAGAATCCAAACATCCTTTATCTTCCCAGCTATTGTTGCCTCCATAAAGAGAGTCATTTTGAGTTGGAATGTACTAGTTGCCATTATGCATCTAATGTATTAGCATAGATGGATCAACCCGCTAAAATTTCTAGAAATAGTGAAGTTGTTAAAAAATTTGATGCTGTAATAAGTGTAGATATGGAAAAGAAAATTGAGGCTATAGAAAATTTTGAAGTTCCAAAATTCTATGGACTAGTAAATTTTTTTTAAAGTTTTATAAAATTATCAAAATGTAGAATATCCTAAAGTTTTTGATATTTTGAATCAGGAAATTGTCAAGAAAAAGATACCAATGCTTCTGATAAGCATATTGATTCACTATTAGATAATGATAAGATACCTCCTTTAGAAGAAAATATGTCATTAGACGAGATGGACATAGAGCTTAATTTGGTCTCAAGGTTGACTTAGGAAATTCCATTTTATGGGTATTCCATGTATATATTAGAGCATTCAATAACACATTCATGTAGAGTTTATCCATTTTGGTTATATTCAAAAATAAGTTGTCCTAATTTATTATTAGCTTGGGAGATTGCCATGGAAGGTAAATACAATCTTGAACATGATTCCATGAGACATGAGGGAGAAAACACCTTGAATGATGATATTAATGAACCCTACAATACAAAAGGAATAATTATGATTAATTTAGCTAGTCTCAAGGAGCCTAAATGTGACAATTCATGGTTTAGGGATAATGATAGTGATAATAAGGATCGTAAATGTAATTTTCTAACTTTAAGGTTTTTTTTTTTATAGCTATATTATGTCTCAAACACTTATTTTTCCATGTATGTATGGATTTGTGTACCATGAGGTCGGACCACAAGAAGGAGAAATTTAAATGTGTGAGTGTACCTCTATATTGGGGGACTCACTAAATTAGGTGATAGCTTTTCATTATCCCTATCTCTTTGATGACTTTTAGTTTGATATATTTTACCATTCTATTCTTGCATTCTATCATCCTAATGATGGATCATAGAGTGTGATCTAAAATGTTGATGCTAAAAATTATACACACAATCAAATCCAAAAATAGATTACATGTAAAAAATGGATTGTAAAACCTGATAAAATTTGTAAGAGAAATTGTTTGTGGATTAATCATAACCATGAAGACTTACTAAAACTTCTGATTTTGTGTGATTGTGCCTAGAATTTGAGCTAAAATTGGAATTTTTAAGTTTTTTTTAGCACAAAGAAAAGTTAGCTTTTCCTAGGACTATATCAGGCAATTTATTTCTACTATACCTAACGAGAAATCTACTTACATCAAATCCATGTTCTTATTGTTCAAGGCTTTTTGTAAATGCATTTTTGTTCTTTTTTATTTTGTGTCCTTTTAGTTAGGTGTTAGTTTTCTTTATTTTGAGTATTTTTTTTTTTTGGCTTTTTAATCATTTTGCTTCCCTTTGAGTCTTTGAGTCACTGAGTCAATGTGTAGTTTTGGGGTTTTCCCTAGCATGTGATCCATCCTAAATGGCTTCAATTTTTGGAAGAGGTATTTCTTAGTCAAAGAAATTGAATAACATTCTTTCTTGTCAAAACTAAATATAGGTGTCATATGTAGGTAATAAAATATTGTCAACCTCTAAATAATATTCTAAAGTGATCACTCCCAACACTTTACTCATTTAAAGAAATGATTATCCAGGTTTCTTTCAACCCAAATGGGTGACAATGAAGGATAGTTTGAAACTCTCTAATTTGAATAGAGGTTTTTACCATAAGCTTAGAATTATTAAATGTTGGCATGTGAGTTTCTCAAGAGTTCACTAAAGTAGGAACTCAAGATTCACCAAAACTGGCAAAGTCCAAAGGATTGAAAACCAACCCCTTGAATACATAGTCTAATCGCCATCCAAGGACACCTAAAAAATTAAAGAAAACAAGTGGTGTAAAAAAATGGAAGTCTAGTGCTTGGTACATAAAAGGAAAAGAAGATGATCAAGTGAGGATAGAATAGCATTATCATTGACTCACTCAAAAGAACAAGCTTCAAGGAAGAATAAAGTGGAAATACATGAGATCCACAAGGTTGACAAATGAATCGCTAAAATGCATAAGACAAGTAATTGATGTCTCATCAAAAGCCCTATAAATGGATTCTTACATATAGTTATACAATGGCTTGAAATTGGTTCATGTGAATTTTGAAAAATTTGGCCAATTATTAAAGGATTGGTTTCATGTTGTTGCATATCTGTAATGGTTAGCACCTAGGATTATCAATGGAATTAATACATTTACCACAAAATGAGTGAAAGTTGAAAATTTTGTGTTTTTTTTTAAAAGTTTTCAAAACCCACTTGTGACATTGAGAATCAAGTTCCAACTTGACATGAGTTTGTATATTTCTTATCGATGAACAAATGGCTTTGTAATTTCTTTCTTATGTCAAGTCTATTTGTTGTGGTTTTGAACAAAACATACCCCATTTTTTTCTTTTAAGTCATAAAGGCTTTCTCCTTAGAATAGGGTATCTTCTAAGACAACTTAGGAGGTGGGCCTACAATGAGCTAAGTTTAGGAGTCAAGAAAGATCACATCATCTAGGACCTCACAAGGAGATGATGCAATTTTTAGCACTAAGGAAAAGCGTGCGCCTTGTGCACTTATACACATGTACACCTTCCCAAATTGGGCATCTTCCCATATCCCCCTTTTGGTACCAAGTGCCAAATTACACACATTAGAAATGTGTAGAACCTTTACAACCTCTGTAGCCTTTGTAAAAATACATACAAAGACTTTTCCACACAAAGCATAGTGAGTAGTTGCACACCTATGTAGGTGCACAAAATGCACATATTTTCCAACCGCACACCCCACAACCATTTTAGTGTGCATTATGCACCTTGCACAATTGTACAAGGTGCACAAGTGTACACCTTGTAGTCTTTTTTAGTTTTTAGTTAGTCAAACAAAAATTTCACCTCTTTCATTGAGTCAAGCATCTTTTTTGCCTTCCAAGCAGCAATGTTTAATGATGTTTTTACTTTTGTGCATATTATCATGGAATCTTCATCATTATCAACATCAAATATTTCACTAGAACTAGTGACCTTCACTTACAAAGGAGTTCCACAGAAGTCTCCATTCATGAATTTGCACCCAAAGATCAAAGACATAAAGCTTGCATACATGAACGTAAATGAGTTCCTTGTCTTCTGCAACTATTATGGTAAGATTCAAGATAGACATATTAGGGGTTAAGGTTGAAGAAGAACAAGGAGATCAAGTCCATTCCTAGTTTGGACTACAAGGAGAAGATGAATCATGAAAATTTTTAGAGATAAATAAACAATAGTGGTCCAAGACCACATTTGAGCAAAACCCAAAAATTATTTTCAAATCTATGAACTTTGATTTTTGGGGGACTTGTGCATGTTGTGAATGTGATGGGGAGTTTCTCCTAACTTAGATAATTTTTCTCTAAAAAAGGATTTATCTTTTCCTTCTTAGGGTTAATTCCTAATAACCTATTTTAGAGGATCTTTTTCTAATCCTCTCCAACCCAAAAACTCACCTATCAAGTCAAAATACATTCCTAAGCTTCAAACCCCACCTAGGAAACTTTATGCTCAATAAGAAGAAAAAATAACTATGGGCTCCCATCATGGAAAATGCATCTTTTTACCACGATCACAATAGACTTCTTCATTTAACAACCTTTCTACACCATCTTTCTAAATCCAAAACTTCAAAAATATTGACTTGCTCTTGTAAGCCTTGTAGCCCTATGAAACCCAATTAGGTCTCCTACAAACAAGGAAGTTGAAATAACATAAAAAAATCCTTAACAAGCCCTTTGGTATCTTCTATATTTTTTTCACAACAACCTAGTCTTATAAATTTTGTAGGTTTCAGACTCCCATGGCATTTGTATAGTACTTTTCTAGAAAACCCTATTTTTGAGTGTTTATAGAGAAATGACAACAATCTCTTCATAGATTTCTTGGTTCTTCTTCCCATATATTCTCCTCTAAATTATGTAACCTTAACTCTTCCTATTCTATTTCCCTAATCAATATTTTCTCATGCAAATTGAGAAAATAGATTCAACCTCTCTTGCAAGCATTTCAATTCCTAGCCAAACAACTTCAGGCTTGCCTAGGGCTTGCTTGAAAAATTAGCAAATGGATTCCTAATAATTCTTCCTTCCATATATAAATTATGTACAATCTATACTTCTTATTTCCAATTGGTCATCAAGATCCAATTACTGGAACTCAAGATGTAGACATTTTCACACAAACTGTTATTTACAAGGAAGTAAAATTGGGAAAACTAAACTATTTACAAAAATGCAATAGATGGATTCAAAAATTCAAAAAAACAATTCATAGATAGTTCAAAATTTATACACCAACTTATATAAAGGTAAAAATCATCCTTTCAATCCATTAAATTCAAAATGATGGCCAAAAACCTAAAATTGTCATTACAATCAGAGTTGTTCTTGTTTCTAGTCCATAAAGAAAAAGGTCTTTGCTTGTTTTAGAGTTTGGATGAGATTTCATACTCCTAATACACCTATCACAACCCTAAGTTTGAGCCTCATACCTAAGCATATCTCCCTCCAAATTTTGAGGAGAATTTGTCATGACAACTTTGCAAAATTGTAAAGTTGTCATGAGCAACTTTGATATTTTTTGCAAAAATGACCATATGTCCTTCCCAACTTGTCAAGTCTGACTCCAACCCATCCAATTTGACCAAAAACACATATGGACCACATTTTAACAATGATCCCTCATTTTTGAGATATTTTGCAACTTTGACCATAGTTGACCCTATCAAGACCTTCTAGCACTAACTAGGTCTTAATAATTAAAACACGATCAACACTTGCATTCAACATTATGACACATTATCCAACACATAATGGGACTTTATAACTATTCCCTATTTGGTTAATGGTTGGATAAGCCATGTACAAGAAAAAATTTCTATTAGGGTTTTCTGTTCCCCTAAGGTGCTCCTACACCATACTCTCATGCAAGGAAAAGACTTAGTTACTTGTGGTGAGAGGAACTCCATGTTGCTTCCATGTTTATTGAAGTCACTCTTTGCAATCTATATTGTTTCAAATTTAGGGGTGTTCTTCCATTTGATTAGGTGCCCTTTATAGACCTTATTCCTAGTACTCTTCTTACACTAGTACATTTTGGCAAATATGTGACTATGTGACTAAAAAATTTAGTCACATCACTAAATTTTTTATTCATGTGACTAAAATTGATCAAATTTCACTATTTTATTTGCAATTTACAAGCATAGGTGACTAAATAAGCGACTAATTTGATCACCAGGTAAAATGACAAGATTAACCAAATAGAAATGACTAAATACATTACCAAATAAGTTACTAAATAAGTGACTAGATAATTATTCACTACTAATTAGTCATTGAAACACAAGTGCATAAATACACTACCAAATACATGACTAAATAAGTGACTTGATAACTAGTCACTAACAATTAGTGATTTGTACCTTCTCTCTTCAATTTTTCTAAGGTTTATTTATTAATGGATTAGGTTTATTTTATTTTCCATAACTCATTCATGACCCTTGGACCTTCTCTTTCTCATACTAATTGTGGTTTCACTTTGCATCTTCCCCAATACAGGATGCTTTGTTAAATGACTCGAGAGATTTTATTCACCATTTTGGACTCCTCGATGAATGTTACAAATTGATCCAATTTTCCTCTAAGAGGTATATACATAAATGGATGGATTGATAATTTTTGCTTAATTTTATTGTCTTCTATTTCTATTACTTATTTAGATTCTCAATTATTTATTTCAATATTCATAATTAAAAGAATTATTTTTATACTAATAGTTAAACTATATTTTTTGAGTTTGTATCTCTTGTATCAATAACAACCTTTTATTATTGTAAAGTTGAGCCACCATTTTCCTAAAAGTGTCAATCATAAATTTAGCCCTATCCCTATCCCTACAATCTAATTATAACCATTGATTAACTTTCTAAGCATAAGCCAAACCCTAACATAAACATTGACTCTCGGACACAATTTATATAAAACCCCATAATATTAAACTTGACAAAAATATATATAAATGATAAATAATAGATATAAAGTTTATTGTTTTTGTATATTGTGAAAAAATAGATTATTTATTTATATTTTTATGCCATAAATTGTTTGAAATTGAGGTTAGGAATTGATATTGTGAGGTTTTACTTATAAGTATTTAAGACCTAATTGCAATCCCTTCAAATACGAACAAAGAGTATGTTCATTTCTTCTCACTTTTGACCATTTTTAAGATGCAAGTGTTAATATTTATATAATTTTTAAATTTTTACACATTAAAAAAATACAAGAAACAATTCAATAAATATATGTTAAATAATAATACCCTTTCAACAATGAGGCATTTTACCTCCCAAAAAAAACCCACATCAATCTCCCACTAGAACAAATTCACTTTTATTTTACTCTTCTCAACTTTTACATTTTGGAGCCCTTTGTGCACATCGATAAACCATGGAGACTAACTAGGGGTTTCAACTAGAGTAAATTCACTAGATTTTTGTGGAAAAATCAAATACACAAGTACTTGCATTGTATTTTCTTTTTATATTCATCTCAGTTTTAAATAGTTAAATTTATTTGACTTGGATGATTAAGGTTTTTGTAATTTATTTTCTGTTATTGAAAGATTAAAAATCATCTTTTTCCTATATCTTTGCTTAATTAGGAACACAATTGAATAAACTTGGCTTCTAGTTTCCTTAATATTTGAAGTTGCACAAAAAAACCAAAATGATGAGATCGAGGATCTCTATTTGTATGGTTGTGTTGGTGTTTGACTCTGTACTTTGAAGCTATAACTACCATTTTATTTGAATATTAATTTTTATATCTTATATATTGGAACTATCTAAATGTATTATAATTCTTACATAACTATTGCAAATGTCTAATTTTGAACTTAACCAAAAAAGGCTTCATCGCTTTTCAATTTTTTAGAAGAATTTACAGAATGATATTAGTTCTTAAAATTAATAGAGCTTATAGGCAATGAGGATATAAATGAAATATACATTGATATTTAGATCATAGATCAACAATTTAGTTAGGATAGCCCAAGTATTGAAGAAGACAATGTTATCAAACCCAACTATTTATTGAGGTTATAAATCACAATTTCTGAAGTGTGCAAGCAAATTATAATGCCCCAACTCTTGACACTTTGTTGGATATTTTAGACTATGTCAGGCTAGAAGACATTAAAAGTCATCACTGTCAAAAGAGAACGGGGATTTATACATCATTTTAGAAACATAGGATAGACAGTACCAAAATGTGACATAACTTTAGACCATATTTTGAATGCCTCAGAGGGTGGTGGAATGTAGAGATTTAGAGGATTAATGTGATGAGAATCCTAAGGAGAGAGGATTTCCATGGTGAGAATCCTCTGGTCCAAGGATTTCCACCACACATGATCACTTAACTCCCAAAACATTCCTTTTCAAACCCCACATGCTATTCATTTTCAAGTTATCATGCCTTAGTGTAATTTTGGATCAATTTCAATTAGTCTTCAAGGAGAAGGGTGGAAATACTAAGGAGATAGGATTTCCATGGTGGGAATCCTTTAGAGAGAAGATTTCTACCAAACATGATTGCAACAGTTATCCTTAGGAAAATTATCATTTTTCCTTCTCTCATCACTTTAAATTTACATCAATCCATTTATTGCTTTACTAAGAATCCCTCACAAACCAATTTGCACCACATCCTTTTGTCCCAAGGTGAGATTTTGTGGAGAAATTATAGCTGGTGGAAATTCTCTGGCTAGAGGATTTCCACTACTCTCCAAACTTGCTCGCAGTCCTTATCCATCTCCCAAGCATGTAAACCTAGTTTGCATGGGTAGACATACCCACACCCCTCGTATGCATATCAACATACCCAAGGACCAGGTACACCTATCTCAAGTACTAGGTACGCAATGGATAGCATCATAGTTAAGGACCTTGATTAAGATATTTGATTGTTGTTATGGACCAGCAGAAAAACAATACATTAGATGGATAAACATACAAGGGCATGAATAAAAACCCATGTTGGATGGTTAGGAGAGTTCTCTTGGAGGTAGATTTGATAGCAAGAAATGACCCTACCATCTCATATTTCTATCTTTTGAGCTTAGTCTAATATTGTGGTAGGGTGAGGAGTAGTTGGCTTTAGTTTGCATTGACCTTTGATGTTAGTATGAGTTACCATAGAAATGCATCCATGAAATTCTTTGAAAGGTCCTTCAAATTTTTTTGAACTTGTGAATTTCATTATAAGGATATTTAATATACACAATTAATTACTGATAGATTTAAGAATATATGTAATGTGTTATATATTTTTGGTTTGGATTATGTAAGTTTTTAAACATCAATGTTTTAGATTACACTCAGTGATCGGTCATTAGAATGAGAGAATGCAAGAGTCATTTATGTTGTTACATTGAGAATTAAATGTTGTTTCTTGGAAATAATTGAATGAATCATTGAATTCCAATGAAGAATGAATGATAAACATTATTTTCTTTTTCTAACCATGAAGATTTTTTAGTGTTTAGTTATTAACTTGATTCATTTGAAAGATGTAAAATTTGAGGCTAAAAAATTTCTTAGCAATTCTACTAAGTAGTTACACATTAGCTCTTGCATCATTATATCAAAACATATGATTCTGTAGTAAAGAGTTGACACTATTTAGTTCATTGTTCAATCAATGACAATGAAATTAGTCTATTATTATTAGTTCCTTTAATAAGTGTGGAGAATGTAGAGAACATAAAATAAGTTCAACTAGAAAGAAACCAATTATTTTGACCAATTACCTACCTTTTTTCCTTGCAATGATCATTAATTGTGACTGGAATCAATTGCAAATAAAAGGCCCCACCCGTTATGTTCACTCTACATAGGAAAAATATAACTTTTAGAACTTAGCAAACTAGTAACATTCGTTTAAGAACTATTATGCAACCATTCTTCCAAATGACATTTTCTAAAATGGTAAATCAATTAGATATGAATGAATCAACTAGAAAAAGTAACATAGGGATAATACATTAAGTCAACATAAATGCATAGCTATTTGGAGACACACAAAATAGACACTACAAGACTACAAGTACAAAGGGTACACAATACTTGGTACTGACTATAATCATAATATGAGCCTTTCAACAATAATTACATGAATAACTCTACTTCACACAACTTTTGACTTTGTAGTAGCCATGTAAATTCTTCGTAGAGATAGGAAAGCCTGTAATTACTGAGCATCACCAAAATTCCTAACATCTAGCACAAATGTAGTCTCACAAATTAAAAAAATTGACAAAGGAAAACAATGGCATAGGTCAAGAAACAATGTTCTTCAAATAGATAGGAAAATCAATCACACTTTAAAAAAATGGGAACCATGCTTAGACGATCTCACATACATAAGAGCACCTAGACACTAGGAGTCTCTAGACACTAAAATTTATGAAGAAGAGAGTATTTCAACACTAATAATTTATGTAAATATATATAAGAATAGAGTGAACTACAAATAAATCTCTCATGAGGCACACTTTTCCCTAAATGATTACATATATGTTTTGCATATAGAAATTCACTGCTGCATAAAATATTATAAAATAGGGCAATCAACAATGAAGAAATAACAAGTCTTACAAAAAAATAGTAGTAACAAAAGTAAAAATCAATTCCAAAACACATATTGTTTACTCCAAAATAGATATAAAAGAAATGTGAAAAGTGGTCCCCAGAATACGTGTTCTAATGCATAGAATGCACATAAATGACATGAATTTTTAAGCCTTCAATCTTTCACCAAAGGGAGCTATTGCTTGCCACCTTTTTCACATGATAGAATTGGAGCCACATATATAAGCATCCACAATATTTATTTGTACCTTTCAATTTCTTACTTCAAGCCATTTTTTAATCCACAAAAATGGGGGACATAACTACTAGTTGTTGAACACATCTATTCTTAATTTGCAATGAATAGTATTGTCCATCCAATCTTCTCTAGTTATGTTAGGCATATCTATTTAGTTAGGCTTGCTCTATTTGTTATCTCGCTTAAGTTGGACCTTCAGCTTCTTTCCGCTCAACTAGAACCCATTCATCACATTGATGGTAGATTGTTCAGCTGTAGGGGAATCATAACTCACAAAACCTAGAAAATGATTCAATTTCATTTAACTAATGAAATTATGTCAAAACTAAAAACAAGCTTTCTAAATAAATGTAAGGGAAAACATTTACCAAAGCATTTTCTAACACCAATATCTTTGTAAACAAAACTCTTGGCACTAATAGCTCTTCCAAATGATGAAAAGGCATTAGGTAGTTCATGATCACCAAACTCTAGTTGAATGTGATAAATGAACAAATTTTTTGCAAGTGGTCCTATATTAGAAAGGTCAAATGTTTAAAGTTCACTATATCAAGCATATGACCTATGCACTTTAAGAAACTAGAATGAGGCCCAAAATATTTTTGTGCATACCTTCAACTTGTGTGTCAAAGCTTGTTTACACATTTCTAGCTGCTGAACTTAAATTTGACAAAGTTGGTGCTACAAAACTATGTCCAAGAGGCAGAGCATTATGGCCAAACAATGGACCTTGATATCCCTTTCGATACTAGACACCAAACATTCCAAGAAATCCATAATTCATGTAACTTGCTAACTACAATGCCCCAAAGTTTTGTCCCGTACCAACACCAATATCAGGGTTGGTACCAAAAAATGTTCTATAAGAATTAATGGCTCCCAACATACTGTGAAAAATAGGTTGATTTGGCAATGGAGGCAATGGATATTACATAAGACCATATGTAAAGATATTTTTTCACTAGCTTCCTTGCCATATAGCAATTTTTTGAAAAGAACCTGAAATAATGAAAAGGTTTCTCTGACCTTTCCACGAGTTGGTGGATTTTGAACCAAATGATCTAGACTTCCCACATGAATGTGAGAGACAAGATCTTAGTATCCATAGTATTCCTGGGCCTATGATGAAATGAGGATAAGAATCAAAAGCAAGGTCTACTTGCATATGCAAATTTTTTTTAAAACAATTTAATGATTTACAATATCATTGTTATGAATGCACTCCATTATCATAATTCTTTCAACTGCAATCTTAACTAATTGCTTTGCTTGATTTCTTCCTTTTAGAAATGATAGAATGTATCATGATGTTAAGTTTTTTTAATTTTTGGGGATAGCTTTTTGATTTTCTAGATATATACACTATAGTAATATCAATCAAAATTAATTAGCTTACATTTCTATTGATTACATTTATAGACATTGGTTTTAACTTTTTACTCAATTCATCCTACTATATTTGTGAACTTATCAATAGGTGTTTATTAAGCATATTCAATGTCTTGATAATTTAGTTTCCATTTATATCTCTTCATTTAGTGGTAATTATGAAGCAAACAAAAGCATTAATAGAATGATCCTATATTCCTATCCTTGGCAAAATGAAGCAGAGAGAGAAAATGTTTTGGCAAAGAAACATGTAAGAGGTGCTAAAGCTAGAAGTGTAAGGACTGTTGCAAGGATGAAATATGGATGTACAGGTTTTTGAACAATGACAAATTTCTTTTCCTTTCTATTTTTCATTTGATACATACGACAACATATGTTGGGTTAGTATCTCTTGTGCTTCATGCACCTTCCCATGACAATGTCACTTCCTAGCTATACTAAAATTCAAAGTACTCATTTCTTTTGCAATCAAATTGAATCCATGCATCCAAAGTTCCACATTTGTAGCAATTCTAGCCTCAAAATGAATCTCCATTCCCTTGATAGTCACAATCCTAAATATAAGTGGCTTATTTGCATCTCCTTTGGAATGATTTTTATAGAATGGAATACTTGGTCCTACACCTACTTCTTTGCAAACAACATTTCTTCTACTAGATTTTCTCCATGTAAGCAGCCCAAATTTGAGAATTTGAACCATTTTTATATAAGGAGCACCTTTAACTCATTTTGTGTGTTTTCAAAGTTATTCACTTGTGAAAACAAAATTCTATTCCAAATGATCCAATATTACACCCTCTACAATTCTTGATGAGCTATTTCTCCTGGAAAGTGCCAAAGTTGTTTCCCCTATGGCATTACCAGATGACAAATAGATCATCATTGAAGTAGATTTTTCCAAGCATATGCATTTCCTTCTCTTACAGTAAGCTTTAGAGGAGTATAGCTATCCTCATTGAAGGCATTGATTATAGAACCCTTCTTTAGGAGTTGTCATAGTGCCTCAATATTACCCCTTTGAGCTACATAATGAAGGGCTTTAAATTCATCTTCCTTAAATATACTTACCAAAGCTACATGTATGAGAAATATCTCTAACTAGTCTTTGCTTCCACTTAGTTGAGATAGGATAAGAACTATTTCAGCCTTCTTACTATTCAACTTCACATCAACTCCTACAAATATAAGAACTTTAAAAGCCTCAATACATCCCTTTTTTGCAGCAACCATGGCTACAAAATACCCATATCTATCCTATTCATTCATATTTATGTTTGACTATTCAAGAAGTTTCTAAGGAACCATATCATCACCAAATATTGCAACAAAATGAAGAGAACAAAAAACCAGGAGATCAGTTGACTTTATTTTCTTTCCTTCCTTTATTGTAGCACACTGCACTTGATGGGCACAAGACTCAAAGCTACTTTCTTATGCTATGTTGACTGCACTTTTTCATGCCCAATTCAATAGCCCAAGATCAGCATAACAACCAATAGCTCCATGAACCATTCATGATGGTTAGCCCTCACACATAGTATCAATGTAGTTTCACCCATTTTTGTTCTTTTAGTAAGATCACATCCATGTTCCATAAAACTACTTTACAATAGGAAGAAAACCCATCCTAGCAGCCATGTGAAGAGGATGAAATTCATGTCCATTATTTGTTCTTACACAAAACTCAACATTTGCACCTGCATGTAAAAGCACATGAATTGCACCTGAATTACGACAAAGAACTATATGACATATAAGTGCTCTTTCATGATGCTCACTATTGGGGGATATGCACCCAAGAAACATTTTTAGAATCTCTCCCTTTGCTTCATAGTATTTTACTAAACAACATGCATCATTATAGGGCTCTGCTAGACTTGCCCCAACATGAAACTCCTCACTAGATGCTTTATCCCACATCCAAGCAACTAGGCTAAATTTATAATCTATCTTAGCCCCCATCTCCAACAAATACTTCACAAGAGGATCTTTCTGGGTAACAATATCAGCAATGAGTATTGTACAGTCCACATTTTCATATAAAGAAGGCTTAAAAAACTGTAGCAAGGTCATGTCCCATTAATTTATATCCACTCCATTATTGATTAATATTGCAACACTATCAATGAAGCCACGATAGCTAGCATACACTAAGGCATGTGTAGAAACATTTGGCCTTGTCATTTTAGAGCTAATTAATAATTCAAAAGCTTTGGTTTGATGATAGAGACATGCTTCCAATAGAGCATCCTCACACGCTGATTTAGAGGCTCCTACTTTAATAAGGAGGCCTAGTAGCTGATGGTGGCTTTCTCGAGCAACAACAGTTGTTGCATAGCCTCTACATAGCTTCTAGCCAACATCTAAACTACCTATATAGATGTAAGCAACTCATCTCATTTTATTATTGAAAAACTTCCTCCATAGTATTAAAAGCATGAATATTTATAAAATGAAATTGAATCAAGAACTGTATGTGTACTATTTTATCGATTCTATGTTATGTTTAAATATTGAAATTAGGCATTCATTCTACTTTAATTCTCCTAGTTAATGAATGGAACTTGTTTGCCAATATGATTGATGCATATACCATAGATGATATTGTTAGCATCATTAACAAAGGGTATTGTCTATGAATTTTTCTTGTGTGATTTTAAGTGTTTTAGACTATAGGGTTCGAGATAGTAGGCATTACTTTTTAATATCTTGTTCCATAATCCTATACAATTAATTTATAAGAGATTAAAATGCCAGCCCTCAACATTTCTACTACTATATATGTTTTGAATAAAATGCACTTAAATTATTATGAGATACCAAGAATATCTTAGATGTTTTTATTTCATCAATAAATAAACATATAATTAAGTGGAAAATAAGTCTCATACAAATGATTTGAAGCACATAATGTAGTAACTTCTTTTCTAAACATTGCTATTTAGTAAAATGGTTGTTCAAAGGGCTAAGAGTTTGGGACCTTCATCTATCTCGTTCTTTCACCCATGGAAGGATCAATGATTTCTGAGAGAAATGCTTAACATGATTGCATATAGAATGTAGAAGTAGGCACATGTAATGGTTGTGTTCCAATGATTTGATCTTCCAATCTTGTCAGTTAGTAATCTAGCCCTGTTAGACTTTCATAGCCACCATTGTTTTATGCAATTGTTGGAATATGAATCATTTCTTTATTTTTGACACTGCTGACCTCCCAACATAGCTGCCACCATTCAGAGGTTACAACTCTCGACATAATTAGTTTACATTACAAAATATTATTCTCATTTTTTTGTGAGCAATAAGCTTGCCAATTTTATTCATAAAAGAAGAGTTGGGATTGAGAACATAAAGATGAAGATGACTTGAGATGCAACTCTTGGTCCCTTAAACTACTAGAATTGTGGACTTAATTAAAAGTCCTTCAATTGAATTCAAATTATTTTTTGATTAATTGTTCCATATTTTAGCACATATCTACCTCTACCTTCCCTTGTTATCTCCGCAAAGCTTATGTCAAGTATGTTTCTTAAAAATTAAATGAATGCAAATGGTTAGATAATAATGCGTGTGAAACTACAATTTTCAGTGAATTATAATTACATTACTTGAAGAAATTATATGGAAACTATTATAAAGAATGTATGTAGCTTGCTAAATATTTCAAGAAATGTAGAATTAAATATATATTTTTGAGATGTATACCAAAATTGGTTTTATCAATGAAGGTTATGCCTAGTTATTCTAGGGTACCATAACAGGATGAAAAATTCATATCATGAAAAATAAAATGGTGCTTCGTGTTTGGGTTTTATCAAAATAAGCTCTTTAAGTAAATAATAACTTTGTTGGAGATAGTTGAACAATGAAACCATGAATCCATGATATTCATAGATTAATATGGAAATATATGTGCTTGTCATTAATTCAATATAGAACAACCACCCCCACAACATTAGGCTTAAAAATATTGGTAGTGTGCCCTATTTTTTGTACATTTTGTCAATGTTTGTATATCTCATCTGTTGCTTTAGTCAAAATTTGATACAAGATTCAATGTGCCTTTTAAATAGCTAAAATAAGCTATTAACTCTACAATCATATACCTAAAACCCAATCCATCCACCTGCATTTAAGTGTTGATTAAACCAACAAAACACTTGGTAGAGAATAAATTTTCAATTACTACCTTCAGGTGTACCCTTTATATTAAAGTGTACCTACTATTTAATCTCAAAATACTAAAAGCTATATGGCATGATGACTTAATCTAATAAAGGAAAACAAAATGAAAATGAGAGCTTGAAATTCTAGATGTTCTACAAATCCTTACATGAATCACATAGGCCAAAACTAATTCTCACTCAGTTTCTCTAATATAATACACAGACAGATTTTAGATAAAATATTTTGTGGCCTACAATATATGCACCAAAGCTTCTTCAATGGTACAAAATAATGAGGAAATGGCTCTAATTCTATGAGAACTAGCATATCAATTTCTATTATACAATACAAATTTTTGGATGTATTTGGAGAGGGTTTCTCAGAGATCAACACTCAAAAATTCTCTTTAACAATTGAGTCATATGCCAAGTGCAGCCCATAGACCAACTAAGAATGCCCTGGATTGAATAAACACTTGAGCATGCCTGAACCTAGAAAATCCAACAACTTCATTGAAGGTGACACAGATATCTTAACAGAAAAATCTTGGTATCAAGAAACTATTTTAAAGAAGTATATAACAACCTTGAACTTTTACTATCTTACCATAATGTCAAAATTTCCATCACTATGAAAAAGTATCACCCCTAACCCCTAGGTTTGGTCAGTTTTGGCCTATAATTTATTGCAAAGGTAATGCATTCAACACCATACATATTAGGAAAATCAATAAAGAGATGCCTATATCTTAGTGAAGAAACTAATTCTCTTACCACACATGCACATATTACAATCCCAGCTACAACAAGTATTGATGTGACTTCTGCAAGCATACCTAAAATAAATATAAAAATTGAAGGTCAAAACATGCAAAAAAGGGAGCAGAACAACATTGGCACCACTTGTTTATAGATATATTACCATGCTTTCAATCCAATTTTTCACTAATATTACTTCTAAAAATAAGCTTAATTAATGAACGTAGTTTTTGGAAAAGCATAATTTGAAAGCCACAAACTTGACCCCTGAGCATAGCTCTACTGGCATGAATCAAATAACTAGGTTGAAAGACTAATACTACTGGAAAAGGGATTACTAATGCAAGTATAAGAATGGAGAGAATGGAGAAAACTCAAGCATGGAGCTAGATCTAAAGAAATTGAACAGTTAATTTCACATAACACAATTCAAAGTCAACATTATTGATAACCAGGACGAGTGTATGAGCTACATTTCCTAAGAGAACTTAACCTACCACATTTGGCTTTTATTTCTAATCAGTTTTATAGCTTCAAATTTCAATATTTACTACTTTTGCTCCAATGATTTTATAGCCTAATTGTTATAGCACACTTGTAAGTAGGCCACGTTTATCTTCTTGTAAGAGAATACTCAAGTGGTTTAATTAAAGGTACTCCAACTAGTGAAGATCTCATCAGAAAACTATCACTCTATAACTTACATAAAATCCTTGAGAATACAAATTCAAGATAATTAGCCATTATACTCGAGAAAAACAATCAAAAAAGAAAATAAATAGAGTTGTCCTAGAAAAAAGTCCAAAAGCACAAAAAATAGGAGGAGCTCTTTTGAAACCTCACCTTTTCAGTCAATACAACATACATTAAACCACTTTATTAGCCTCCTTTCCAAACCATACCAATTTTCCAATTTATCAGCTCTCCTTTTTTCCAAGCAAGCCAAAATTTCCTCATCCATTTGTGGGATATTTAGCTTGAAAATTGTTGTCTTTTTTCTCAAAAGTTTCACATTGCCATTGATCTTTAATCCAACCTCTCTAACTAACTAATTACATTTTCCATTCACTATGTGTGACAAAGAGGATTTCATAATGGCTTTAATAAGTTAATTGCTATCTTCTTGGTCAATATCTTCTATGTCAGCAGCCAAAAACTTGCCAATATCTACTATCAGAAAACAATGTGTTGGAGTAGAATCGGTCAGCTTACACTACTTGTCTGGCAAGTGATCATGAGTTTTAGAGATTTTTCAAAGTTATAGTTGAAGACTTTTAGCAATTTATTTCATGCAATTCATGAATGAATGAATGATGAAAAATTGTTTAGAATCACAAGCATAAAATTGTGAGAGTCAACTATAGTAAAGTTTAGGTAGAACATTATGGACTCTGGAACTCTCATGACTCTAAAACCTTCAATGCCTACCTATAGAAGTTGGTTTGCATTGATAGATTTGACATTAGCAACACTATTTATTTTTGGTAGAATTTGATATTGGAAAAATTTTTGCACTATTGCAATTATGCCAAATGTTTGTACATTGCTCATTATTGGTGACTATTCGCCATCTTGTGTTGTGCAGAGATTTGTTGCTACAACATTAATAGTATAGAAGACATCACTAGTTAAGAATCTTCTTGAGTTGAATTCAACTAGTCAAGCTGAAATTAATGATATAGTTCTCAAATGTAAACTAAATTTTAGCCTTATGAAAATGTACCTTTTTAGGGATGCAATCAACCTTTGATTATACAGTTTGCAGAGCCTAAAAAACCCAAAGTTGGAGATGCAAGGTTCAAAATTATATTTATCTTGTCACCTAAAACATGTTACATCAATATGTATCTTGAAATACTAGTGTATTCCCAAATTATTTCACGTGATAATTTTTTTTTTATATTATCTAGAAATGGTCCTATGTTTAGAGGACCAGGCTTTGTTGCTGAATAGCAGAGGCCATTTGGATCCTAGTAAAACATTAGTAATTTAATGTGTTTGAGTTGGAGGATTCAAATAATGTATTTAGTAGAATCATTTGTGTTGCTCATGTAGGCCTACTATGAGTGGTGGAGGCCACACAGGAGGATAGGGTGCACCTAGAAACTAGCGGCCCATGTGTGTAGCAAATATGAGAATACCATCCCCACAAGTTGGATAACATCCATATGGTAGGCCATCAACTCCTAGTGGAAGATCATGACTTGTAGGAGGACATCCACCATTAGTAAGGCCATTCAAGTATTATTTTGTTGATTATATATATATATATATATATATATATATATATATATATATATATTATAAACATTTGGGTGTTTCTAATAATTATTTTATGGAGAGTTGTATCATTGTTTAATATAGAAATCAAGTGTGATGTATAGATTGGATCTATCGGTGGCCCCCAAATTTCAATAAATGGCCCTGTTGAAGGCCCTCTTCATATGTTTTCTATACTAGGAGGCTCTACAAGGGTGACTACCCCTTCTCTATAGTAAGTACTTTTTTAGATTTTTTTTTTGCTTTTTGTATCAACCAATCAGTATGATGCATTTTAATTTGTTAAGTTTTGACAAGGATTTGCATTTTTTGGTTTCCTTTAGAAATGGTTTGGATAGTATATTGTCTATGATATTTAGTGATGTTTTGGATGTTGTCCTTGATAGGGTTATAATTCATCTTCTTTGTAGCATCGAACTCAAGTTCAAGGTTGGTTACCCCCAGTACAAAAAACACACCAAATGTAGCAACAGTTGGACTCGCCATGTGAGGCCTCGCCTTGACCCATCCTAGCATCGAGGATACATTATTATTTTGATACTCATGCTTTTTTATGTCAGAACATTATTGGATACACTAAACATTGTTATGCTATTTTATGATGTGTGATGCTTACTTCAATTATTTGATTTTATCATTTAATTCTTATAAATATGTATAATGATGAAGAAAATGTATGCAACACTAACACATTTGGTTATGCAAGTTGAAAGGTTAGAAATATGAGTAGAATTAGATAAACAACTATTTATTAAGAAATGGATGCTTTAATTTATATAATTCCTCTAATATGTAATTCACATTATGCATGTGTTTTTTTGGACCTACTAATGTGTGCAATGAGTGTGCAGGAAGATTAGCCAAGACAACTCAACGAAAAAGTGGAGCTAAATTACTTGTTGATTTTGTGCTAACGTTGTATTGTAATTCTTTAAAGGTTGTAATTTGATCTTACTATTCTCCTAACTTTTAATTGTCCCTAATAAGTCTTTAAAGGCTTAGAAACATTAAATTTAAGTACCCCTATGGGTAAGGGTATGGGTGGGGGTACTTTCCAACCCTTTAGCCTCCTAGGTTGACTCTTAGGGTCACTCAAAAACCCTATTTTAGGTTGACTTCGAAAATGGGTTGTTCTTTACTTGGGTTAGTGAAACCAAAAACCCATCTTGAGTTACTTTAAGCCTAGTGGAGTTAAGGACCATACTTAGAGGCATTTTGTGAGGAGTTTTTGTTTGTCACCCAATCCTCTAGTTTTGGATGAAGTCTTGAAGATTGAAGGAAGAAAGGGAAGCTCTTCTCAAACCACCATTTCCATAACTTTTCTATGAAGGTAGGAGTTCTTCACTCCATGAATGGTTCTTTATGTGTGTTCATGTTATGAATCTTGCTTGAATCATGTTGAAGACATTGAGTAGTTATGCATTTCTTGCTTGTGTGTTGGGGGTGGATTTGGGAGGGATTTTACCTTGTTTCTTTTGATGTTAATCATATGCCTTCTTGATGTTTTGATTATTTTGAGAGGTTCTCATGGGGATGTTCTTGGCAACACTCACCCTTGGATAGGAAAAAAGTGGCCATGTTTGGGGAAAGGGCCTTAGTTGGACCTCAATAGTGTAGAGTATCCTCTCATGGTGAGAGGAGGGAGAAAGGGTAGGGTGTATGGGCCCCTACTTATCATCCCATACCTTGTTGTTATTAAGAATTCTTAAATGTGGAAAAGAATGGAATCCTTGTGGATATAGCCTCGAAAGGGCCTTGTAAAAGAATGGAAGTTCTTGAAGTTTTAGCCCCGAAAGGGCTATGTGATGGTATGGTGATTGACTTCTCCTATTGAGAAAATCCACCTTTCCCCTATATTGGTTCATTGTTGGACCTATTGTGCAACCGAGTGGGAATGCATGTTTAATTTTCTTATCTCCTTGTGTTGTTTATCTCCATGTTGGTTCTTGTCTCTTTCATGTTTTCCCTTGATGCAATGAAGACATTGATAAAAGTTCTCTTGAGAAAGCCTTGAAGAAAACTCAATGAATTGTAATATTATGTAAGTTGTAATTGAATTTGATGTAGTGGTAAAGACATCAGGTTTTCTTACTGGTTCTTTCCAATGGAGCCTTGAACCAGGATGCATAATAGAGAAAAGAAAAGATTATGAAATCCTCCTTGTAATGCTCTCATGTGGCTCCAAATTTTGGCATATGTATGTGAGAAATTAGAATGATAGTTAATGTATTGAATTGGGAAATTCTGAGTTTCAACTATGATAATGAAAGGCAATGGATGTGTTGTAGTTTCAATTCAATGTTTTGAACATTAACATGTAATAATAATCCTACATTGTGATCACCAAGTTAGCACATTCATTGTTAAGCTCCATTAGTAATACAATTGAATTTAATAAGAATTATTCATCACCTTTTTGAATTCTGAATTTAGGTTCATAATTCCTTGATAAGATTCATAAAGAACAAGAGCAATTTGATTAAGAGGTTTTGAATTCCTTTGAATTTAAATAAATAAGTAAGAACACTTGTTATATGATGACTATATAAAAAACATAAAACCTTGCCTTTAGATGATTGAATTAACAATGAACTTGGCAAAAAAAAGAAATTGGTTTTCAAATGTGCACCTGCAGGTCTAAAAATCCTCTCTGGAAAATGTATGGAGAAAACTTTAATTTTCCCCAAATTACAGAGAATATTCTCTGAGTTATTCTTTAGAATTTTCAACCAAATCATTATTAAGTCTTTTAAAAATATGTATATATAAATTAAATGTCATTTGAAATTAAACATTTAATGATTACCTTATTAACTTCTCCCAACAACAAAACTTTTGCATTGCTACCTTAGTGCAGATTTATCTACTCATTGGCAGAAAAGATGGGGTGCTGACTTTTTTTCAAACCCATGAATCTCCAATGAGACCTTCGCAGCATGTACGTGACCCTATGTCAGACCTTCACAGAGTTTGGGGTTGGGAGAGTCTTTTTTTTATTGGAGCAAGTGTGCTAGTTGTATGAATTTGAACCTTAACTTGTCTCCACCTTTTTCCTCTTTAACTCTCCTTGTCTCCACCTACTGGCGTACTCCTCTCTTGGGCTACGTATTCTCCACCTTGGGCTACATTGGTAGTTGGAAATTTTTCCCTGTACCTACACTGAGCTTGTGCCAGATCCATGTCATCAGAGGGGGGGACAAGGTAGTTGTTTGAATACATATTTACCTTGCTCAAACCTCACCTCCCCATATATTCCTAATCACCATGCACTAGATCCAAGGTAGGGATCATCAAACACGCAAGGGCAGAGCAGGTCTATGCACCTTGGTTAGTGCGTAGGGTCCATGGGGTAGCATGAGCAGTAGGTAGGTCTTAGGATAGGCGGGGGGGGGGGGGGGGGGGGGGGTTAGTGTTAGGTTTGGGTCATGTTTGTTTAAAATTAGTTTTAGTATGTAATTATAGTTGGGATTAGAATTGTTTAAAGTTTAATTTAGTAAGTCAGTTTTGTAACAGGATTGTTAGTTTAGTATTGGTTAGTAGTATTGGATTTTTAGGTTAGTGTTAGTTTTTGTGATGATTAGTTTATATTAAATATAGTTAGTTTATTTTCTTTTAATTTTGGTTTAAGTTAGTATAAGATTTATCTTTTAGCATTGTATTAGCATGTTGTAGTTGTCATATCAGAATTGTTTTAGTTTGAAATTTTAGTTAGTTGCTTTATATATATAATTTATCAGAAGCTTAATTAATTCTTTTAGTATAGTATGATTTAGATTGCAATTCATTTAAGATAGTATGTTGTTAATGTATGCGATTTAGTTGAGTTAGTTTTAGTTATGTTATTAAGATAAGCTAGCCTGCAATTAGTGAGTTAAATTGTATGTTAGTTAGGATTTGTCTAGTAATGTGGCCTACTAGTTAGTTTTAAATTTATTAGTAATGTAATTATTTATTTCACGTATTAGTATATGTTACTCTATAATTGTTTTAATTATTTAATTGATTTTAGTTAGGAAATATAGAGATCAAGTTGGTGTTGTTGGTTCTATCATTCAGTAAATGTTTTAATTGGTATTAGTTATTTCATGTTATTAGAATGTTTAATTAATGTTGTTAGTAGTCGTATCTTTATTATTTGTAAGATTATTTCTTAAATTTAAATAGATATTTTGTGTCATTAATTAGTTATCTATTATGGTGAGATAGTTAGTTTAACTCTGATGTTGGCATTATAAATGTGGAGTTGAATTCATTCTAATTCTAAATAAAGTCTAGATTAGTTTTAGTTTATATAGTCAAGATTATGTGTTAGTAATTGTAGATAGGTAAGTAGTTAAGTTAAATTATTTTGTTGAATACTTTAATCATAAGAATAACTTAGTAGTTTTAAGATGTATTTTCAATTAGTGTAATTTGATTTTAGTTAATACTCTAGTTAGCTACTGGATAGATTTAGTTTTAGTTGTTATGTTATTAATTTAGTATAGGGATGTTAGTATCTTTTTCTATTGACTTATAATCAGAGAAAGCTACTTTTCCCATTATTAGTATAATATTAGTGATCATAGTGTCTTTAATTATAGGTAGCATTTTTGTATCTTAAATTTGACTTGGGTTAATGTCGGTTATAGGTTGAGTTTGACCATTAGGATCAGCTTAAAGTATTGAAGACATAACTCAATAGTTGTCTAGCTTTTCATGTTACTTTTTTTCTAAGGATGTACGATCTCTAATGGCTTAAATCTGTATGAAGTTGTTGAGTATAAACTAGACTTAATTATAACAAAAAAAAAAATTGTGTTTGTGTTTTGCCCCAATTTTTTTTGGGCATGACACACCATTCCAAAATCAACATCAATTCACACAATCTCATTCACAGTGTCAAAATTTATAGTGATTATTGAATTTGCAACAATATGGTCAGCATGTGCAATCCTCTCAACTGCATCGCCAATAACTACCACAATCTCAATTACAAATGTAAGCCCAACCATCTTTACAAAAATATCATCAATGGGTGCAACAACACTCACAACCACATGCCCAACAACCCACACAATTTCCTTCACAATTGCAAGCCCAACAGTCTTTACAATAGTATGGTCAATAGTTACAATCTTCACAACAACATATTTTACAAACCCCATTTGGCCATGCACCAAATTCATAACAACCATCTAAATATGGGTAGTTTCATGTTTCTCAATCTCTAATCTAGCCAAATGTTGCTTCCTCTTTAGCAGATTCCTTCCCAAGCTCAACAACTATCATAAAAATAATTGGTGCAACAACTATCACAATAGTAGCACTGTAGTTAGCTATTACAATAGTAGGTGTATGCTATGCAAAGAAATGTTCAACCCCAACAACACCTTCCATTTCAATAGTAGATCTAGTTGCCTCTAGTACCAACACCTTTAGCATAGGCTTCAACTCAATCCCAACAACAACCACTGTTGATGCGCCCTCAACAACAACAAGTGTAAGTTAAAAATTGTTAATATATGTAATGACTCAAACTAGTTTAGTGAATGTGAAATATCTTAAGAATACTCATTCATAATTTTCATTTATTAGAATTATTATCAAGTGGCTCCAACACAATAATCTAGACTATAACAAGTTAGTAATGTATTTATGACTTAGTTTTTGATTTATTTAGGACTGTTAATGTGGTATAATATTAACATTGTTATATGTTGTTGATAAAGCCATGGAAATTCTTAGCATAGTCGCAAGGAATTGTGACAACTAGCTCTGCCAGTGCACTTTCTATGTCATCTAAAATTGAGACTATTGCTACTATCACATCAGTTAGTAACCATAGTTCTGCATCGCTAACTTGTGTCTGGACAAGGAATACTTCTCTAGAGGGATACAAGTATTATTATAATAGTGTGATAGGTGATAACAAGGTTTTAATAAATATTCTTTTATTCAATCTTGTTAGCTTTACTTGAAAGTTTTTGATTAATGTTAGACATTTAGATTATGCAACTTGCTTAGCAAAGGCCACTCTTTTTAGTTAAAATGATATCATTTGGAAAAAAATATGATACAGTTTCTTATGGTTTCAAATTTATGCTATCTTGCAACTAGTAGTCATGTTGAAAATTTTTGAGCAACAAAAGCAACTACTGCATCCTTGGCCAGAACTACAACCTCATCAACAACAAAAGCCTTAAATGTTGCAACCCCAATGACAACAATATCTTGAGATGCAATAGTCCAATGCACAACAATGACCACAACTTCAATAGACCCAACTATATCAGCCTCAAGTATAAAAGCCTCAGTAACTTGTTCAACCTTAATTATCAACTATTAGTTTCCTTTTATATGATATTCCATGTGGACCATAGTAGTAAAATATAACAATAATTTGGTACTCATTGACTCTTTGAACATCCTGATGATGGATCATGTAGTATGATCCGAAATGTCGATGAAAAATTCTTACACAATCTTTCCTAGAAATTAATACAATATTCATGGATTGTGGAAATTTGATAGCTTTGAATAATTTTGTACTTCAAATTCTGATATGAATTTTTACTTAGACCTTTTTGTTAACCAACAAAATAGAGCAACTAAGTTTTCAATAATGTATAAAATCCCTTTAGCCTCTCTAACATGGAATCTTACAAGTTGTCACCTCCAAAGAATGTGGGTGTAATTAGTTGTCCAATTTCTAAAGATAATTTATTTTAACAATAGAAATATAATTCATTTATATGGAACACTTTGCATGCTTATTTGTGCTCGTTGATGTGACTTCAAGGAAAATTTTTAGTTTTTCTATATAAGTAATTATTGTTTTAGTGTTCTTGATACATTTTCACTTACTTCCTTTTGTCTACTATTACTCCTAAAAATAAACTCTTTTGTGCCTTATCTATGTGTAATGTCATGTGGGCTTAGTAGTCACCATTTTATTCTTAAATGAAAATTACTTTATAATCAAATTTTTTCATTTGTTCTTTCCTTAAAAAAATAAGCATTTATTTTGTGCAACTATATAGTCAAAGGGTGCATGCAAAATCTGTAACTGCAACTGCATGTTTGATGCATGGCCTTGGTGATGTTACATCAAAATTTAAGGAAATACTTAAAATCATAAGTGGAAGAGTAATTCTTGTACCTAAATGCAAGAACTTGAATATGCAAATATTGCAAGCTAAACAATCTGAGAAATGCACAAATTCTAATGTACTCCTTGCAATACTTGATATAATGAAAGATAGGATTAAAAATAACTTCAAGTCATCTAGCTTTGGAACTCCTAATTCTATGCATAACCTATTATAGCTAAATATACTACTAAATATACTACAAAATGTACTCATACAATGCTTTACACATTATATGATTATTCTTCAAAGGATATTAGCTCAATGGAAGAGCACTTTCTTTTAAAGTAGGAGGATGGTGGTTCGATTCCATCATGCCCTATTATAACTAAATATACTACTAAATATGCTACTAAATATACTAATTATGTGACCAAATAGATCACTACATATAAAACTAAATATATGACTAATCAACTTTCAAATTTACAACTAAATATGTGATTAAATATACTATGAATTATATGACTAAATGTGTGACTAGATCAACGATAAAAATAGTGACTTAAATCAGTCAAGTGACTAGTAGTAGTTAATATCCAGTCATTTACAACATTACTAAATATACTACTAAACAATTTTATTCACTAATTTTGATCTGTGACTAAAATGTACTACTAAAAATTAGTCAAGTGACTAATAGTAGTTAATATCCAATCATTTATAACACTACTACACATACTACTAAGCAATTTTAGTCACTGATTTTGATCTGTGAAAAATATACTACTAAATATACTATTAAATTAGTAGTATATTTTAGTCACAGATCAAAATCAGTGACTAAAATTGCTTAGTGGTATATTTAGTAGTGCTATAAATGGATGGATATTAACTTATGACTAAAATATACTACTAATTAAAGAGTATATTTAGTAGTATATTTTAGTCATAGATCAAAATCAATGACTAAAATTGCTTAGTAGTATGTTTAGTAGTGTTATAAATGACTAGATATTAACTACTATTAGTCACTTGATTGATTTTAGTCACATATATACAATTTTTAGTGGTTTTTTTAGTCACATATTGTTGTTATTATACTAGTGTTAACTCTAGAGTCTAGTATTCCTTTAGCTTGAGGTGACATCTTTTTAGGTACTTGTAGCTCTGCCATATCCTTACTTAGCCCTATCTAATATTGTACATCATCAACCTCTGGTCCTCTATATGGTGTCAATTCCTAAACATTGAAGATGGATGATATTGACATGTCCTTGGGTAGATCAACTTTATACGCATTGGCTTCATACTTCTCCAAAACCTTACATGGTCCAGTCCTCTTCATTTGAAGCTTAGATAGAATGACCTTTTTCAATCTAGATTTATTCAAGAACACCATTACCAAGTATCCTATTTGAAACTTTATTTTCCTTCTTCCCTCATCTTTTTGTTCTTTCAATTTCTGATTGGCTTCCATTAATGTCTATTTAACTTGATCATGAAACTCCTTCATTGATTGAGAAAAGTCATTTGCATACCCAATGATGTTATCATGTCTTGGTATCTCTCTAAGTTATATAATTCCCCTTAGATATGTACTATATACAACTTGGAAAGAACTTAGCCATGTGGTTCTACTTTTACTATCATTATAGGAAAACTCTTCCTAAGGAATAACTTGCTCCTAGCCTTTCCCATACTTCTTAGCCAAGAATCACAGTAGATTTCCTAGAACTCTATTGATTACCTCTATTTTCCTATCTATTTTGGGATGATAGGTAGAACTATGAGCTAGATTGGTGCCTAATCTCTTCCAAAGTGTTTTCCAAAAATACCCTACAAACTTGAAATCTTTTTCTGTAACAATACTTAATGGAAAACCATGTATCCTAACTATCTCCTTGAAGAAGAGGTGGGCTATATGACTATCATCATGTGTTATTTTTCAAGGTATAAAGTGACACATCTTGCTAAATCTATCAACAACAACAAATACACTATCTAATCATGTCTTTGTTCTATGTAGACCAACTATGAAATCCATGTTAATCAACTCCCAAGGCCTATTAGGAATGGGTAATGTCATATAGAGTCCTTCATTATATTAAGTTCCTTTACCCTTTTGGCATATTCCACATTGTTCTACATACCTTATCACATCCCTCTACATCTTAAGCCAATAGTAGAAGCTTTCTTTTAGATCTAGGGTCTTATTGAGGCCAAAATGACCACTCATATTGCCATTGTGTTTCTCCTAAATGATATCTTTCCTCATATACCCTCTTACAACACACAACTATTTCCCCTTAAACAAAAAACCATTTTGTAAAGTAAATTTAGAAAATTGACTATGAAAGAGGTTTTCAAAGTTACTACCTACCTTATATGCCTTTACAAAATTAGTGTCTTCTCCACACAAATCTTTGAACTCCTCAATCCCAATGCTCTGCAACTTGATCTCTTGAATAATTAACAATATTATACTTAAGGAATCAACCACCTTGTTATTGAGCCACTTCTTGTGCTTTATGGTCAAGGTGTAGGATTGCAAGAATTTCATCCACTTGATGTGCCTAAGGCTCAACTTCTCTTGGGTATTTGTGAATCTTAGTGCCCAATTGTTAGTGTAGACCAAAAACTCCTTGGGTAGAAGATAGTGCCTCCATTTTTTAAGGGATTAAACTAGTGCATATAGTTCTAATTCATAGGTAGAATACCTTATCTTTTCCTCATTGAGCCTCTCATTAAAAAATGTTATAGGTCTTACCTCTTGGCTTAACACTGCTCCAATTGGAATGTTGCTGAAATCACATTCCACAATAAACAACTTTTCAAAACTTGGTAAAAAAATATTGGTTGAGTGGCTTCCTCCTTCTTTAGTCTCTCAAAACTCTCATATGTTGCCTTTATCGAAAAATTTTTGGTCTCCATACCTCCTTTTATTGTGTCATTCATAGGATCACAAATCTCACTAAATCTTCTCACAAATTCTCTATAAAATTGGGCTAACCCATGGAAACTCCTCACTTTAGTAAAAAATCTAGGAGTAGGCCAACTTAGTATTTCCTCCACCTTACTCTTATCGATTTTCAAATTTCCTTGTGATACTAAAAAACCCAAGTAAACAAGTTCATCCTTCATGACCTCACTCTTCTCAAGGTTTATGATCAATTTTTTCTCTTGGTGTCCCCACAAAACAATTTCCAAGTGTTTCATATGCTCTTCTTTTGTTTTACTAAATATTAGGATATCATCCAAATATACTACTACAAACATAGCTATTTAGTGTTTTAGGAAACATACCCTCATAAAAGTCCCTGGTGCTTTGGTAAGACCAAATGGAATTACCAACCACTCATAGAGTTATTCATTGGTTTTAAAAGAAAATATCCACTCATCACCCCTTTCATCCTTATTTGATAATATCCACTCTTAAGATCAATTTTTGAGAAATATCTAGCACCGCCAAGACAATCCATTAAGTCCTCTACCTTAGGAATAGGAAATCTATACCTTATTTTTATCCTATCTATTGTCCTAGAATATGTAAACATTCTCCACTTACCTCCTTTTTTAGGGGCCAAGACAAGTAGAAAAACACAATAACTTATAGTTTTTCTGATCAAACCCTAGTCAAGCAACTTTTGGACTTGCCTTACAATATCCTTATTTTGTTTGGGTGTCGTGTTGCATGCAACTTTTTTTCGTAAAAGGAGACCTGGTATGAAGTCTACCTGATGACTTATCTCTCTCTTTGGGGTTAAAGCAGGTGGTTCTTCATCACATATGATATCTTCAAACTGATCTAACAACTATTGTACTTCTATAGGTATAGGTGTTTTCTTTGGTGACTCCTTGTCCTTTGGTTTCACCATGATTTGATAACCAATTTCTTCCCCCTATTTCAAATCCTTTAATAATTATTTCTCACTCATCAAGAGTACATTGGCTTCAAAATTTTCCACACTATCCTCCTTCTAGAAAAAATTGTATCTTGTAGGTGAATCCATTCTTTTTGAATGAATATGTGTTATCCTTACCATGATGGACTACCTCCCTATCATACTGACATAGTCTTCCAAGAAATAGGTGACATGCATCCATCAATAGAACATCATAGAGTATCTTGTCCTAATATTTTCCTATGGTAAACTCAACCCATACTTTATCATTAACTAGTATGTTCTTACCATTGTTCAACCAAGTGACTTTTTAAGGACGTACATGAGGTATCTTGGTAAGTTTCAACTTTTGGACTACTTCTTCTAAGATAAAATTATCAGTGGACCCTAAGTCAATAATGACTCTATATACCTTACCGAATATCTTGCATTTGACCCTAAAAGAGCCCTTCTTTTCTCATTTTCCTCCTTAACAACTTCTTTTATCAACACTCTCCTAAATGTCAAATTCTCACCTTTCTCTTAGTCTAGACTTACCTCTAAATGTTTGCAATCCTCCTCTTGCACATAAGTGATCTTCTTCTCTTCTTGTGAAGATGATGGCTTTTTAGGGAACCAATAAGAAGGGTGTCCCAATTGTCCACAATTATAACACTTTATTGTAGGAAAATGTGAGCTCCTACCAAACCGCCCTGATCTTCCTCTTCCACCACTAAGAAAACCTCTTCCTCTTCTATAGCCTCCTCTTTTATTGGAGTCATGAGAATTCTCACCTAATTTGGTGTCCCCTTGGCCTCTATTCTCATTGCCTCTTTCACTAGAACCACCTCTATCCCCACCTCTAGAATCTCTACCTCTTCCTCTTCCCTTGTTACTTGGTTCTTGTTCTTCTTCAAATTTTCTTCCACCTTAAGGGCCATTTGATAACAACTATGTAATGTTATAAGGGTCTTGTATGTTCCATCTGAGGGCATTCATATACCTAGCCAACTTGATAATCTCAACTTCTTGTATCCTAGATGGAAGTCTTAATTTTTGAAACTACTCTTTATAGGCAAACACATCTAGGTCTCTTTGTCTCAAGTATTACCTTTTCTTGTGCAATTGGATATCATAATACTTTGGTAGGTAATTCTCTCTATCTTGGCTACCATCATTTTCCAATTGGTTATAGGTTTGTTGTTTCCTTTTCCTCTTTCTTTCTACAAGAACTTCCACCAAGTTAATGCTTGTCCTCTCAATCTTGATTTTCCTATCTTTACTTTTAGGGCCTCTAAGATATCATCACATTAAAAGTTATTTTTCATGCCTTCAATCCATTCCATAGCTACCTCTATATCCATTTTCCCACTAAAAATAGGTATGCCTTCTAATGCTTTACCAGTTAATGCCTTCAAGGCATTGAGAAAAGGTTCCTCTACTAATGCCGGATCTAGTGTAGGTGATATTTCCTCATATTATTTTTCCTTGCATTTATCTTTCTCTCCTTTGAACTTCTCTTTCCTCTTACCCACATTCTCTAATAGTTGTTCCAATTTCTACTTCATTTCTTCAACAATTTCCTCAATAAGTCTATTCTTCTCTTATTTCTTTGACAGATCCCTTTCCAATTTTGCATTGGTCACCATGGTTTTTTCACCTATAGATTCTCCTTCTACTAATATCCACTAATCTCTTCTCAAGCATTTCAATGGCTTTGATTCCACTTTGATGGGGAGTTTCTCCTAACTTAGAGACTTTTTGCTCTAACCAAGGGTTTCTCTTAGCCTTCTTAGGGTTATTTTCTAGTACCCTACTCTACACTATCTTTTCCTAATCCTCTCCAACCAAGAAACTCACCTATCAATTAAAAATACACTCCTAACCTTCAAACCCCACATAGGTAACTTTATGATCAATAAGAAGAAAAACTCACCCTATGATCCTAGCATGGAAAATGTATCTTTTGACCACCCTCACAATTTTCTTGATCATTTACCAACCTTTTTGCACCATGTTTTCAAATCCAAAACTTCAAAAACACCAAATTTTTCTAAGGAAATTGAAATTAAATTAAAAACTCCTTAAAAAGCCCTGTTGGTGTCTTCTAGACTTTGTTTCACAACAACCTAGTCTCATAGATTTTCTAGGTTTCAAACTCCCATTGTGTTCATACAATACTTTTCTAGAAAATCCTATTTTTGACAGTTTCTAGGGAAATGAAAACAATATATTCTTGGTATCTTGCTTCTACTTCCCATATCTTCTCCTCTAGCTTATGGACCCTTGACTCTTCCTACTTCATTTCCCCAATCAATATTTTATCATTCCAATCGAGAAAACACATTCAAACTCTCCTACAAGCATTTTAAGTCCTAGCCAAACAACTCAAGTGTTGCCTAGGGATCTCTTGCAAAATTAGAAAATGGATTCTGAATGACTCTTCCTTCCATATATAAATTATGTAAAATTTATACTTCTAGTTTCCAAGTGGCCACCAAGATCCCATTGCTGGAACTCAAGATGTAGACATTTTCACACAAACTACTATTTATAGGGCAGTAAAACTGGGAAATCTAAACTAATTACAAAACATCAATAGATGGATTCAAAAATTCAAAAATACCATGCATATATAGTTCAAAATTTCCACACTAACATATCCAATGGTAACTATCAACCTTTCAATCGATTAAAATTGAAATGAAGGCCAAAAATGCAAATATATCATTACAGTCAACATTGTTCTTGTTTTAAGTCTGTACACAAAAAGGTCTCCCCTTTTTTGGGGATTTGGAAGGTGTTTTATACTCCTACTCTACCTATCATGACCCTAAGGTTGAGCCTCAAACCTAATTAAGGCTCCCTCCAACTGTTGAGGAAAATTTGTCATGACAACTTTGTAAAATTGTAAAGTTGTCATGAGCAACTTTGACAATATTTGCAAAAATGACCATTCCTCCTTTACAACTTGTCAATTCTGAGTCCAATCCATCCAATTTGACCCAAAAACACATATTTCCTACATTTTAACAATCATCCATCATTTTTGAGTTATTTTTCAACTTTAACCATAGTTGACCCATCAAGACCTTGTAGCATTAACTATGTCTTAACAATTAAAACATGATCAACACTTGCACTCAACCTTATATCACATTCTCCAACATAGCTTGGAACTTTATAAATATTTCTTATTTGGTAAATGGTTGGATAATACATTTAGAAGCCAAACTATCTATTAGGATTTTCCTTTCCCCTAATGTACTCCTACACTAGCAGGTCCCCAATGTGTGTAGGTACGCAAGTGTGTAGGTGCATAGGTGGACAAGTGTATAGGTGCATAGGACCACTATAAATAGGTAAAAAGGTGCACAAGTGTGCAAGTACAAGGTGCATAATTTTTAATTTTTAAAGATGCACAAGTGCAAGGTCCTCTAGGTGCACAAGTGTGACTATTTCTAAAGGCTTGTGGTTGCAATGATAGTTTATTATGAGTTGCTATTTTTGAGTATTTTCATGCATTAGAAGCACATTTTTTGAAGTATTTAATTGATACTTGAGCATGGAGGAAGACAAGTAGTTATTTTTGTAAAGCCCAAAAGCTCTAGTTTGTACTCAAATACTTCTATCTCCTATCTTATTTCTCTATTTATAGTTTTAAGTCATGTAAAGTCTCATGCACCATTAAATTGATAAAAAAAAGTGTGCAAGTCTACTTAGCACCATATTAGGACTCAATTTTCAGATATTGTATTTTATTTATTGGTTTATAGCATACTCTTTTCATGAGAGAGACCCTAACTACTAGCATCATATGAAGGAGAGGGAACACTATAAATACACCATTGTAACATGTATTCAATGCTAGAATTTTATGAAATAAAGTATGCTATTGGTGCTCTCATTTTGTGTCTAGTGAATAATTCTAGAATGTTCATTCTATTTGAAAGTGGCATGAACAAATAAAGAGCTAATATTCTTATTGTTATTGAATGCTTGTGCCATTTTAGTATTCTAGGAGTTTGTCATGAATAGCCACGTAATAACTCCATTGTGACTAATTGGAGAAGGGGATTTTGTATGTATGATCATAGAAATTTGTGCCATGTGAAGAATTAATAAAAATCTTACTATCTTACAAAGTTTTTTCAAATAATGCATCAGGGAGGTTATGGGTGCATTGCTCTAAATTGTGTTGGTTGTCTATCATCCCCTTGAATGATTTAATTTGTAAACACATTGCCGCTATGACTTATGTCCATTTAGATCTCATTTTTCATTTTTTTTGAACTCTATTATTACCTTAAATATCTTTTAAATTTTTTTAACATCCCTCAAGTTAGATTAGGAGCTCATATTAGTTGCATGTTAAAATTGCATTCATCAAAAATTAGAAAATACTAAAAATATTATTTTCCTCTTATTATTTTCCAAGTTGTGCATAATTATAGATTTACATATTTGACTTCAAAAAACCATCAAAAATATTTATCTTCAATTGAACTACCTAGTTAGTTGGAAAAAAACCTCCCAGAACCTTGGACTTCGTATATTATTAGCTTTTCAAGAGAGTGATTTTCAAGAATTTCTATCCTTGTCATTAAGAAAACATGATGCTCAACAGGATTAACAAATCAAAAAATATAGGATATTATCAAATAGCCACTACATATTGAGGTGTTTCTATATCTTCCTATATTTTTTGGATGAATAATAACTTTACTCCTCTTTTCAAGTTTTTATATTATATTATGACTAGGTTGGTTAGTGCTAATATAATAGAAATATATACTGGGAGGGGTGGGGGGGTGTTGGGGGTGAATTAATATTATACTAGAATTTTCCTGCAACTCAATATTATTAATTACTTTATAACATGCATATGAAAGTAAACAAATAATGTTGAATAGTAAATAAATGCATACACAAAGAGAACTCATAACACCATATTTTGTTAACTAGGGAAACCTTGGCCAAGGGAAAACCTCAGTGGGGATGGTATCCAAAAAATGATCCACTAAAAAAAGAATTATGTTAAGGATATTGACCTTTTTTAGGAGTCTATGAAGTACATAGATTGTCTCAATCATTGTTACAGGACTAGGCTCTATTAGGATTTGGTATTATAGTTAGATATATATATGCAAGAAGAGTCCATTTCCCTAACATGACATTATAATGCTAGAAATATAGATGGAGTAACTAGGGGGGGGAGGGGGGGGGGGGGGGGGGGCAGTGAATCAGTTACCACAAAAATATATCCACAGATCCTTTAGATGTCTTAAAATTAGTTACTATTGTCACTCAATAGCCACACAGAAAAATGTTGTAACTCAGTTGATGAACTGTTAACTTATTAAGCATTCATAAAGATTTGACATGCATGCATAAAAGAAATAACATGAACATAAGAGACACCAGATTTAACATAGAAACCCAATATGGGAAAAACTACAAGTAACTAGCTACCAATTTTCACTCTTCTAAAGTGAGCCCTACTAGGAACCAACCCAATTAAAGGTTACAAAACACACTATTAGGTGTGACCTTGTTAGAGAATTTAATCACCTTGATAGGAGTTGCCTTATTAGAGGACTTTGAAACAATTCAATAGAACTATCACCTTGTTAGAGGATTTACAAAATGGCTATTAAACCAACTCGGTTAAGAGATTTAAAATCACTACTAAAATAATGAAAAAGTAACAATGAAGTGACCTAAATGAGATGCAACTAAACTTTATTGATACAGATCTCTTTTCTACTTCAATAGATCCTCATTGATCAAATACAACTTTGCTGCTCCTCAAGGATATCTAATCCTTTCTCAAAATTCGCTCACACCTTCTTCACAATCAATACACTTGCATGCTTGCTCATTACACACTCATCCATACATTTGAATTCACAACTTGACCATTTATTTATACCTTACAAATTTTTCAAGTTGGCTCAATTACAAGTTATAATCACCAATAATCATTACACTAGTCAGCTACATTCATTGCATGAAACAATTAAACTTCATTTCCTAAAATAATGAAATCCTTCATTGGCCAATCTAGCTTAGTAAACACAACTCTAGAAATGATTTTCAGTGTTAGCTGACAAAACCTTGATAAACACTATGAACTCTATAAAATACCTTGGAGACTAAGTGAACTCAGTAAGAACTAATCTTCCTTCACTAACCTTGTGTGCTCAGTAGAAACTAACTTTCTTTTGATGCCCAAGAGAGCTCAATAAAAATTGTCTCCACAATGTAATGCTCAGTAGACTCTGTAATTTGCTTTGCTGACCATTTGAGCTTGGTAGACCCTGTCTGATAAATGATATGAAATTTTTTTAACATCAAAGACAACACACAATTAAAAAATTGTATCCAACATATACAATATGGTGTCTTCAGGAAAAATGAGATAAATACAAAAACCCCTTTATTGCTGACTATTATACTTCACATATCTTTGATATGTTATCATATTTTACATCATAAGTCCTTCACATAAGTTTGTATGTTATATACATATTTTTTATACACATCTTATAATTCACTTCATCATCACATTACTTCACAAGTAATAATTTCTTACTTATATCTTTCTCTTTTATAAAACTCTATCTAGTCAGTTTGATGCTTCCACATGTTTGGCTAAATAGAAAATTAGCCTATGCTAACTTAGGATTAACATCAAGGATGTCATTCCTCATAAGTTAAGAAGTTATTTTGTTCCCAAAATAATTCTTTAACCCACAAATAACTATTTTCTATTATACTCTATTCTATTTAATTCAATTCCCTTACTGGTAAATGACCTATAACTTATGTTGTACTACCTATACTAATATGCACTCTTTACCATGTCATCAGGACACTCTCTACTACCTATCCTCAAGTGTGTACATGTCAATTATCACTATGGACTTTGCAACATCAAAAAAATCACTATATTGCCAGTGAAACTATCTAACACTTAAACAACTTTTTGTTCCTGAACATAGAATCTTGAACTATACAAGTTGTCATCTCTTTAGAGATATATATTTCCATAAATGAAAACCCTATTCTTAAACCACTTAGCCATATTTCCAAAAATATCTCCCTTGGGGATTGATGGAAACATATGGGAAAATTGGTTAAGTCCCAAAATGTTACTTCAAAACTTCCTCAAAATTTGGCCTTTACAAAATTTCAAAATTACAATTTTTTTAGATCATTACACATATAATAACCTTTTCCTTATATCTTGTAATAATACTACTCCCCCTTAGTATATAATTGTCACTTCCTTTTACATATATTCTATATAGTGTTCATGTATACTTCTCCCCATTTGACATCAATGAAAAACATGTGAAAATTTGGGTTAGATCTTGTAGCTTATCTTGATATTCTAGGGATACAATTTGCCATATTTATCTTGAACCTCTCCAACTATTTCTTTGATGTGTCTACCAATGCCTCTGTAGTACTCATTAGTGTACACATTGCATAGGATGCCACTTCTATTGCATTTAAATCAATATATGTAAACTTCTTATATGATATCTTAGCATTAAGATATTCTTCTAACTACCACTATAGAATACAATCTTCAGGGATAGATGTTCTCTAAGTATAGAGAATCATATGATTATCTTTTTTTTTTCCAATTCATTGATCCTAATGACATCATGAACTTTCTACAGCTCATTTTCAATGTCTTCAATATTTACATCTATTTGCTACAATCTATCATTGAGTATTTGGAGCTCACTCATCTAAAATAAGATCTTACTATCAATGTCATTCAAGTAGTTATAGGACATAATACATTATCCACACAATGTCTTTTATTTTGTAAGACAATTTATCAATTCCTTTACATAAACATTCAATGTTTGAAAATCATTGTGCACATTTCTGCAAACTATATCAAATAGTTTTGTATCATGCCTTGTTTGTTCCTATAACAATTTAATGTCAAAGAGTGTGGTGAATTCTTAATCAAATACTTTCACCATATCCTTTTCCTTTTTCTACAAATCAAGTTTGGTCACCTTGGATGTCACTGGATTTTGCATTCTATCTAGGACTTCTCCCAAAGTCTTTTCCAATGATTTTACTATCTTGTTCATTTCCAATAGATATCTCAAAGAAGATATGAGACCCTTTTGACCATTATCATCATCTAAAATTACTAGGATTTTTGCAATAAATGGTAATTTTCTTGTCATATGTGTGAAAAATAGTTCATCTAACTCATGTTAAAAGATTACTTTGTCAACCTCTATGTTGACATGTTTGAGTTATTGTTGGAATTAAGTTTCTTGTATCACAACCTACCAACTGTGCTTCATTTTCTCCTCTACTTCCTTTTCTTTCCTTCTTTTCTCTTCTTCTTTTCTTCCTTCTACCATCTTTCCCTTCTCCTCTTCTACTTTCTTCTTTCTTTTCTCTATTTCTTCTTCCTTTTTATTCCTTTCATTTTCATCCTCCTTTCTTTTATTTTCTTCCTCTTCTTTCTTTTTCTTCTTTTACACTTCTTTCAATTTCTTCTCCTCCACTTCTTTCCTTTTCTTTGATTCCACCTATTATCTTGTGTTTCTTTATTCTTCTTTCTACTTCTTTTCTTCTTTTTCACACTCCTTTTTCTTCTTCTCTTCTCCTTCACTCCTTCTTTTCTCCTCTACTTCATTAGAACTAGAGAAATCAATAATATTACCAACAATGTTTGGCCCAAGATCCTTGAAAGGATCTTCTACTACATTTATTGTTACCTTTTTGGTACCAACTACATGGTGTTGGTCCCAATAGAGATCTAAAAATATAGATAACTCATATAAGTATCCTTTACTCCTATTGTAGCTATTACTAGTACACTCTACTCAACATATATTGGGATTACTCCCCCTAACTTCATGCTCTACTCTATGACTTTAGGAAAAAAGTTCATGTACTTGACAATGGCTTCCTTTGTATGCTTATTAACTTCTTCATAGTTGCTAGAGTAATTAAATATTTCCTAATTAACTCTAGTTTTCTTAAGTTAAACTTTAGGCATCTAATAATAAATTCTTTTATTAATTATTATAGTGCAACTCCGGTTAGACCTTTTAGATTTTTGATCTCCTTTATAAGGATAATATCTCTCTTTAATTATACTTTTATTCATTTTTTATTAAAAAAAAATTTCTCATAAAAAATGTCTCATCTATATATCTAGGAATTCTAGCCTCCATATCTTTTTATTCTCTCTTTTTGTGATAGGTTTTCGCATGTAGGTGATTCTTGGGAGCTATGAAGTTGATCTTTCATCAATTTTAACAATAGTTTTCTCCCATCAAAAGAATATCTCTTCTTTTTTTTCTCAACAAGGGCTCAATACCCTTCATTATTTCATTCATGTCACCATTACTATTAACATCATAAAGTTTTTTTATCAAGTTTTCTCTAATTTTCTTGTCTCTTCTATGAATTTCTTCTTCTATTGACCAATTTTTTTATAGAAATCATGTGGAATAATCTTATGTATATCTTCAAATCTTTTTTTCTTTAGAACCATGCTCTTTACCACTGAATTTTCTAATTTAATTCTATCCATGTTTCTATACAAGCTATAACATTTATTTAACTAAACAAAATTATCATCATTAATAATTTGCATATTTAGATTCTCTACCTTTTTCTTGCAAGGATTCTTTTTAGATGGGATCCTTACTTCTCCTACTACATTCTCTGTAGGTTTTTCCCCAATTTCTTCTTCATCCTTTGATTCATCACATTCTCATTCAATAATTTTCAAATATTTTATTCTCTTTTCGGGTCCACTTGATTTCTACTTAAGCCTCTTTCTTCTTGGGGACTTTGTAGTTTAGCTTTAGTCTTGGTAAGTCTCTCAAACTTCCTCATGCTTAGAGGTGTGACAAATTTCTCCTCAACTATCTATACTTCATTATTTTTCTCTCTTTAAACTAGGGTAGGTTGCATTTTAGGAACTACAACATAAGGTACAATAGGTATTATGAAGATGACTTAGCCAAAGTAACTCCTTCAGAAAGTCATACTACTACTACCCTGGGTGTGGCTACAAATGTTAGATTGTGGTGATTGATCAGGAAAGTACTATACATATTATGGCCGACATATGGTCGACATGTTATAACCCTAAAGTAGTTTAATACTTGTATAAAAGGGCTTAGGGTTGGGTATTTTTCATAATGTGGTGATACGAAATTGGTTCTTGTGGTGGTATTGAGTTGTAAGGGATTACGGATTGTAATCAGGTTGTAATCATTGGATTGTAATAAGATTGGACTTTCTGTTTGGTGGACGTAGCCCAGGGATTGGGTGAACCACGTTAAATCTTGGTGACCTATGTTCATTTTTGTGAGTTCTATTATTTTCTATTATTGGTTATATTTGCATGTAGTTTTTATTTCTGTCCGTGGTTTATCCTAACAAGTGGTATCAGAGCAAGGTTGTCTTTCAGTTATCCTCTGCAAGAAAGTCTCACGGTTAAGTGGGAGTCTCACAGTTGAGTGGGAGCGATGGCATATGAGGGTAAGTTGAGGGTTGACAGGTTTAATGGGTAGAACTTCCAGTTATGGAAGATGCAAATGGAAGACTATTTATATCAGAAGGATTTATGGAAGTCGTTGGAAGGAAAAGCCAAGAATTAGGGAACTATGTCAGAGGTTGAATCGGATCTTTTGGACAGAAAAGCACCCGGAAGCATTCGATTATGCTTGGCACCATCGGTGGCATTTAATATTACAAAAGCAAAGACGACAGAAGATTTGATGAAAACCCTAGCAACACTGTATGAAAAGCCCTCCGCTTCAAATAAGGTATTTCTCATGAAGCATTTATTTAATATGAAAATGGCAGAAGGTGGATCTATTGTAGATCATTTAAATGAGTTTAATACTATTAATAGTCAATTATCTTCTATGGGTATCAATTTTGATGAAGAAATTAGGGCTCTCTTAATTTTGTGTTCTTTGCCTGAAAGCTGAAATGGCTTGGTAATGGCGGTGAGTAATTCTGTTCCTGGATCTAGTACCCTAAAATATGATGATGTGATCGGTGTTATTTTAAGTGAGGAAACTCATATAAAATCCTCAGGTGGATCTACATCAAGAAGTGCTTTAAATGCACAAAGCAGGGGCAGAACGACTGAAAGAGGAAGTAACTCTAGAAATCGTGGGAAATCAAGAGGAAAGTCAAAGGGGAGGAGGTCTCAATCGAGACGACCAAATGATTGCTGGTACTGTGGGAAACCAGGGCACAAAAAGAAAGATTGCTGGAATCGAAAGAAAAATGAAGGAGATAAATCAGATGGAGACAAGGAGGCAAATGTGGTAAGTAACAAATGCAAAGAGGATGCTTTGCTTCTATGTTTAGAGAGTGTTGATGATTCATGGGTTTTAGATTCTAGTGCTTCATTTCATGCTACACCTCATAGAGGTTATTTCATTGATTATGTCCAAGGGGATTTTGGGCTTGTTTATTTGGGGGATAATGAACTTTGTTAGATTGTTGGAAAGGGAAAAATTAAGATTAAGTTGTAGAATGGGAATCATTGGCTACTACATGAGGTAAGACATTTTCCAAAACTAAGTAGAAATTTAATTTTAGCAGGGCAACTCGGTGATGAGGGTTGTGTAGTTACTTTTAATGACAAAAATTGGAAGGTTTCAAAAGGTTCCCTTGTAGTAGAAAAAGGTGTGAAAGTAGGCACCTTATATCTTTGTACAGGTCATATTGTTCCTTCTAGTTTGATTGTTTCAGAGAAAAATGAATATTCAGGAACAATTACTATAGTTGAGTAGGGAGAACAAATAGTTGCTGTAGATTCTGTACAGCGCTGTGGCACATAGACTTGGACACATGAGTGAGAAAGGTATGAAAGTACTTCATTCAAGGAAAGTTTTACCAGGTCTAAAATGTGTGAATATGGATTTCTGTGAAATTTGTGTGTATGGAAAACAAAATAGAGTGAGTTTTGTAAAGACAGGGAAGGAAAACAAAAAGGAGAAATTAGAGCTTGTGCATACAGATGTATGGGGACCAGCCCAGGTATCTTCCCTTCGTAGCTCTCATTATTATGTTACATTTATTGATGATGCAACTAGAAAAGTATGGGTTTATTTCCTTAGAAAAAAATATGATGTATTTCAAAATTTTAAGAAATGGAAATGCTTGGTTGAAAATGAGACTGGTAAGAAATTAAGATGTCTCAGATTTGATAATGGTGGTGAGTATTGCAGTCATGAATTTGAAGATTATTGCTCCACTAATGGTATTCGTAGACAAAAAATTGTTCCAAGGACTCCACAGGAAAATGGAGTGGCTAAACGCATGAACAGGACTATAATGGAGCGCGCAAGGAGCATGAGGTTGCATGCTGGGTTGCCCTTACACATGTGGGCGGAGGCTGTCAATACTGCAGTATATTTGATTAATAGAGGTCCCTTTACTCCTTTGGGCTGTGGTATTCTAGAGGGAGCATGGACTGGTAAGAAGGTGAGTTATTCTTTTCTCAAGACCTTTGGTTGTGAAGCTTTTGCTCATATAGACTCTGAAAATTGAACCAAGCTAGAAGCTAAATCAAAGAAATGTGTCTTTGTTGGATATGGCATTAATGAATTTGGTTATAGGCTTTGGGATTTTGAAAATCTTAAAATTATTAGAAGTCAAGATGTCATATTCAATGAGAAAGTGTTGTACAAAGATCTATTGCAGCAACATGAGAAGAAAGAAGATGATTATGTAGCGTTGGATGATACTCCAAAAGCTGATGTTCCAGCCATTCCTCATGATGTGCAACAACTGCAACAACAAATACCACACACACTAGTGAATGTTAGACGCTCAACAAGGCAAATTAGACCTCCACAAAGGTTTTCTCCCTCTTTGTATTCTATTTTACTTACTGAAGCAAGCACCTCAGCAATGGTATCTGAAATTTGACAGTTTTATGCATGAGCATGGATATAATAGGTGTCATTCAGATTACTGTGTTTATTTTAAGAGGTTGGATGATGATAGCTACATTATTTTATGTTTATATGTTGATGATATTCTTGTAGCTGGGTCTAACATGGATCATATTAAGGGGCTGAAATGCCAATTAGCACATGCGTTTTCTGTGAAGGATTTGGGGGTAGCAAAACAAATCCTTGGTATGAAGATTTGCAGAGATAGGAAGAACAAAACATTGATGCTATCTCAAGCTGATTATGTTGAGAAGGTGTTGCAACATTTCTCTATGGAGAATGCTAAAGCTGTTAGCACACCTTTACTTGGTCATTTGAAATTGACTAAGGAGATGTGTCCCAAGACACAGGAAGAGGAGGATAAGATGTCTAAGGTACCCTATGCTTCAGCTGTAGGAAGTTTGATGTATGCTATGGTATGCACTAGGCCAGATATTGCACATGCAGTGGGAGTCGTTAGCAGGTGTATGAGTCATCTAGGATTTGAGCATTGGAATGCTGTCAAGTGGATTCTCAGATATTTGAGAGGAACATCCAATAAGTGTTTACACTTTGGGGGCTCTACTACTGATTTACAGGGCTATGTTGACTCAGATTTGGCTGAGGATATTGATACCAGGCAGAGTACTACAGGTTATGTCTTTACTGTTGGTGGGGCAGCCATGAGCTGGGTTTCTAGGTTACAGAAGATTAATGCTCTCTCCACTACAGAGGTAGAGTATTTTGCTACTATAGAGGCAGCCAAAGAGATGATATGGCTTCAGTTCTTCTTGGAAGAATTAGGACATCCTCAGAAGGATAATTATTTGTTTACAGATAGTCAGACTGCCATTCATCTTGCTAAGAATTCAGCTCTACATTCTAAGACCAAACACATATAGTTGTGGTACCATTTCATTTAGTCAGTTTTGGAGGATGGACAGTTAAAGCTGGAGAAGATACATACCAATGACAATCCAGTAGATATGTTGACAAAGGCTGTAACAAGGGAGAAGTTGAACTCCTCTTCAGCTTCGGTTGGTCTTTTAGACTGAACATGAATAAAAGAACAGTAGTGTCCAGGATGGTTTGATCCAGTGGGAGCCCCATGTGGTAGTGGTATTGCTACAGGATCAGTCTCCAAGTGGGAGATTGTTGTTTAGTGTGGAGCCTGATCATTCCCCAAGTGGGAGATTGTTAGATTGTGATGATTGATCAGGAAAGTACTGTACATACTTCATGAATAGTGGGGTTCAAATTTTTTTGGGCTATAGCCGACATATGGCCGACATGTTATAACCCTAAAGCAGTTTAATACTTGTATAAAAGGGCTTAGGGTTGGGTATTTTTCATAATGTTGTGATACAAAATTGGTTCTTGCAGTGGTATTGAGCTGTAAGGGATTACGGATTGTAATCAGGTTGTAATCACTGGATTGTAATAAGATTGGACTTGCTGTTTAGTGGACGTAGCCCAGGGATTGGGTGAACCACGTTAAATCTTGGTGCCTTGTGTTCATTTCTGTGTGTTCTATTATTTTCTGTTATTGGTTATATTTGCATGTAGTTTTTATTTCTGTCTGTGGTTTATCCTAACAACAAATACTTTAGTTTTTCCACTAGTCTTCATCTCCAAGGCTATACCCTTTGCTTCTTCATACTCTTGTCTTGTATTACCAGATTTTTTGAGAATTGTCTCAATTTTTTTCCTTATTCTTATTGATATCCTTGTTGTATATTTTTCTCTCTACTTCTTTGATCTTTTCCTCATAGGTTCCCCATTTAGGGATTTCCTTGTCCATCTTCGATTCAAGTATGATCTTTGCATACTCTTCAATCACATCTTCACTAATTTCATAACCCATAAGGTCTACGTATTTTACTCTTGGCTCAACTACCTCAATACAAGTTACATATGTTTCAACCATGAAATATATATCATCTTTATACTTCTCCACTAGTGAGGGTGGAATCTTGAATTTTTTTTCATTGTTGTTTCAAAATGTTTCAACATTTTGTTTATATCAGCTACCATCATCTCCTCTAATTTTTTTCTATAGTATTAAATGACCAAGTTCATGGTGTACTAATTAATATCCCATTTTCTATTAGGCTCACTAGGGAATTGCCTAACTAGTTGGAAGAATAGGTGTGTCAATTATGCTTCAAACTTGAACACCACACTCCTTGTCCTCTTTAATTTCTCTATGTTATCGAAGATTTTCTTCCTTACTATCTCACAGATGTCAACTCTCTCTCTCTCTCTCTCTCTCTCTCTGTATCTCTCTCTCTCTCTCTCTCTCTCTCTCTCTCTCTCTCTCTCTCTCTCTCTCTCTCTCTCTCTCTCTCTCCCTCTCTTCCCCCCCCCCACCTCCTCCCCATAAGGCATGTTTCATGGATAAATCCAGTAGGTAACAAGTTCAACCTTGAATTATGATTTATTTTGTAGCCAATGATCTTACTGATTACCCTTACATCAGTTTCACTTATGAGGTCAATCCTCATGGTCCTTTCATCTAATTTAGTCTTTATATTTATTTCTACCATTTTCTTCACATTCTTTGCATTAATTAGATTTCTACCTTCATTGTTCAATCTTGTTAGTTTATGTATAATGCCATTGTTAATCATGATAGGGAAATCTACAACCTAGAACATTCTTTCATGGATTTGGCCCAGAATTATTATACTCCACTCGTGATTGTCAAAATCCTTATGAAACATATAGTTCACTATGTTCAACTCCTTCAGGTGTACAAACTCTTGTTTCAAGGATAAGTCTCCTTTGAAAACTAGGTATAAGTCCTTATGAATGTCATTGTCTCTAATGCTCTCAAATTTACAATGTATATATGATTTGATAACTTCTACATATAATATGTTTTCCAGAACTTGTGAAAATGCTCCTAGGGGATCATCTACTTTAGATATGATGAAATGTTTCTTAAACATCTACCTTGTCCTCTCACTTAAATCAAACACAATAGAATTCTCCATTTTAATTGATTCAAATACTTGAAAAATGATAAAATGCCTAGAATTCACATAACTAGGGTTAGCATATAGGATGTTGGCCCTCATAAGTTAAGCAATTATTTTGTTCCTAGAATAATTCCTTAACCCACAATTAACTCTTTCCTATTAAACTCTATTATGTTCAATTAAATTCCCTTACTGGTATTTGATTTATAACTTGTTGTGTACTATATGTATTGATTTGAAATCTTAGCACTTCACCAGGACACTCTTTAGTACCTTTCATCAACTACACACATGCCCATTTTCACTATGGACTTTGCAATATCAAAAACTATCTCTGTACTGCCAGTGAAACTATCTAACATTTAGATAATTTTCTGTTCCTAAACATAAAATCTTCAACTATACAATCTATCATCTCTTTAGAGATACATGTTGTCATAAATGACAACCCTTTTCTCAACCTACTTAGCCATATATCCCTCTATTGTTTTGATGAACAATATGTTTAATCTTATTTTCAAGTCTTTATATTCTATTAGTACTAGGTTGGTTAGTGATAATATGATTAAACTTCCTCTTATTAAACTACTTCTTCCTTGTACAACCTAATATCTTCACTTCAATCCTCAAGAATTTGGTCAATTTGATTGCCACCTTGGACATGATATTGAGGTCTGTTATTCTTTGAAACATAAGTTTCAAGATTTTGTTAATAGTAAAGCATTATCTATTGATTATTAAGATAATATAAATACATTTTCATTATCTCCTAATTAAAATATTTAAATCTACACTAATCCTTTGCCTTAATATACTACTAATAATATTGTTCAACATCCTTCTTCTCCTCCTCCTCATAAAGTGACTATTTCTTATGATACCTTATAATGAGAGAATAATAATATTGTTAATATTGTAGAATTTGTAATTCAACCGCCACCTTCATCTAATGAATACATTCCCTCTACATGTAATGTGAAACCTAAACCTAATATGAATCGTATGCACTCTAGAGCCCTTACTATATCATTTATTAATGCTGATAAGTTCAAGGCTCTGAATGGGCCTCTCTATATAACTACTTGGTTTCTTAATATCCTTCTTATGTGTCTCATTTTTATACTACATCTATGGTTAATATTATTACTAAGGAAAACTTACATGCTAAGAAAAATCATCATGATTTCTATGACTCAAATGATACTTGGATTCAAACTTGTACTAGTTTCTTGTATCCCCCATATGTTACAATCTCATATTGGGTTTGACTAGTGAATTCCTATACACTTAAGTCATTTACTTAGTTCATATCAAACAAGTAACATATGCCAAGTAAAGAGTGAGTGCCAAGTCACTCATCTGCCGAGTCACCCAAGTGCTGAGCAGACAATATGTGTTAAGTGATTTAGGAGCCAAGAAAGCAATGCATGCCAAGGCATTCATATGTTGAGTGACAACATTGAAGTCAATATGTGATGAGCACTAGGGACTTTAGTTGCTGAGTAACATAGTTTTTTGTATTGGCACAAACTACTATGTAAACCATTTTTGAGCCAACTTATAGATTGAATTATGATATTTTGGTGATAAGAAAAATCTTAAGTTGGAATTACTATGCATTACATGCACCCAAATAGGTAAATGGAAATTTTAAGTGACAATATGGGTGAATCACAAAAATTGATCCATACCTAACCCTGAGTCACCAAGGTCTTCTTAAGGAGGAAAGACACTAAAGTTATTATGAGTGAGAAAGGGAATGAATGAGTGATCAACGAGAGTTTTGCATGCACAAACTAGGACATTCATGGTGACCAAGGTATTGTGATCTGAATTGCATTACAAAATTAGTTAAAGGAGAATAAAAGAAGGAAACAATGGACATTAGAGAGTTATCTTATCAAGAAGGATCAAGTACACAACATAATAGAGGTGATCTATCATTAAGCATCAAAGTGCTAACTACAGGATCAATGCTGAAACATTCTAATAGTTGAATCAATCAAATATCTTAATGGATTAGTCCTAATAGGTTTTAGTGAAATCCTCTAACAAGTTGCTTACTCAATTCTAAGTTAATGTCCTTTAATCAAGTAGACTTATAACAGGGTGTCAAAATATTTTAACATGGTGAGACCTAATAGTCTTTGTAAGCCTTTAACAGGGTAGATCATGGTTCATGGTCAAATATTGTAACCTTCATTGAATACACTTTATTACTATAGTAGCAAATATTTTAAGGTGTCATCCCCACCCCCATTTTACCTTCTCATTGGAGAGTTTCCAAGCAATCATATTTGGTGTCAGAAATGTGTAAATGCTTAATTGTTTACATGCTTTAGATGTATATGTTTTACATGGTATTTCAGTTTACTTATTAAATATGTGAGATGGATGTGTGGTGAATATTTTATGGGTCAAATTTTAAAGAACTAATTCACCCCCCCCCCCCCCCCCCCTCAAAATTTTAGCTTTCTTATTGTAATTCCAACAATTGGTATCAGAGCCTTGTTCTCTAAAAGAGAAGCTTTGTAGCTTTGAGGAAAGATCTTGGAAATGGAAGTCTACAAGCTGGAGAAGATTATTGAGAACTAGGAGATTGAAATACATCTCATTCTACATCAGTTGAATGAAGCAAGAGAAGATCTAAAGAAATCTTTAAAGAGAAGGAAGGAAATTGCTATTGAGGAAAATGACACACAATACAAAGAGATGGAAACTACTAAGCTATTTGAAAATGGAGACTCCAATGAATTTGATGCAGTAGTTGTATATTCAATGGAAAATAATAGAATTCAAGCTAAAGAAATCTCAATCCTTAAGATAGAACAAGAATCACAAGCCATACTAATATGTGAGGTGATTGAATAGAAAAAGAAAGCTATGGAAGACAAAGTCATGATTGAAGATGACAAAAGATTTTTGGCCAATAGACTAGAAGAGAAATTATTAGAGGTAACTATGATTGCTAACATGCAATTAGAAAGTTTTTGTTGAATGATGAATGTCAACCATTAATTGAATGCCAAACACATTGAGATAACAACACTAAAGTTGCAAAATGAATAGTTGAGAAATGATCTAAAAAGGGAAAAGAAATTTGTTGAAAGTTTCAATAAACCTAATGAAGTCATCAAGTACTTTAAATAATTGATGAGATCTCCTAGGTCTAACAATGATACATCTAGATAGGGATACACAAGTACTAAAGAAGGAGAATCATCCAAAAGTGTTGAAGAAAGGAGTAACAAAGGTAATAATTAAAAACCTACTTGTTATAATTCCGGTCAGAAAGGAAAGACTACTAATGTGTGTAGGGGAAAGACTATAAATTAGAATGTTAAGCAAAAGAGAATGGGTCACTACCATAAGTGCAACAAACAAGCTCATCAAGCACATAAATGCATAACTAAGACCATGCACACTCAAAGATTTGAATGATATTGTTATAACTATCAGAAGTATGGACATAGAGCTTTTGAGTCTAGATCTAGACCCATGTGGTCATCAAAAAAGAAAACAAAGGTAAAGAAGAATGGTAACTTTTATAATTGGGATTCTAATACAAGGCATAGTTGTTACTTATATCAAGAATATGGACATGTTCCTAAGAATTGTATTAGAACACACTTTAGAAGTGACTACAAAAGATGGTTGATTCAAACAACATGTTTTAGCTCTTTGAAGATTGGTTACATCAATAGATATTGTCCAACAAGGTCAAAAGAACCAAGTTGTGAGTTCAATATAGGAAATGGCAAGGTAGATACTAAAAATGTTAGAAATTAAATGAACACGACATGGAAGAGAAAGGAGGATTGCAACACATCAAGTGGAGAAGGGATCACTTCACCCAATGGGTTAGGTGATAACACCTCATCAAACTATGTAGTCAAGAGGTATGTGGGACTAATATTTAGAAAGGATGCATCATACATCAGTTCCAAGGATTTAGTACCAAAAATATTACATAAGCATGAATAAAGATGCAAAGTGTTATTAGGAATCAAAGAAAAATCTTTAAGTTTTGTCAATTTTTCATTTTACTATTGAGCATGAAAAGTTTCCTATGGTTATCGAGTGAAATGCTAGTGCATATAAAGCTAATAGATTGACTAGTTGATGCAGAGCTTTAATGGTTGTTGAGTGAATGGAAAGACAAGTGGATGTCGAATGAGCTAGAAATTAGTTGATGTTGAGCTTACAACTGTGTAAGCACTTAGCATTGATTACAATATTTTAAAGGACTATTTGTTCAATTTTATGCTCATTTAACATCATTCAAATTCAACAATATTTTAAAGGACTATTTGTTCAATTTTATGCTCATTTAACATCATTCAAATTCAAGAGAGAGAAAGAAGAGCTAAAGGAAATCTAGAAATTTCATTTGAAGCATTTATAGGAGATTTGAGCAGTTATTTGACATCATTTCATTAGGATTTACAAGGTATTCTTCGTGTGTTGAGCTGCACTATTTCAAATTTTGTAAACCCTAGATTTATATAATGGCATCTAGTTCTTCAAAAATGAAAGGTGTAGAGGGAAAAGAGGTTTTAAATGTTCACTTAGTTAGAAATGAAATAAAATAACCTATTTTCAAGGTTATTCTAGAGATAGCATACAAACAAGATCCCTCTGGTGCATTATCTATGATACCAATGCATGTTTTAATGGTTCAAGATGTTAGAAAGTATTATAATTGTAAGATTGGGAGTATTGGTGACATGGAAATTAGAGATGAGTATGGAAGATTATGTGAAAATAGTGTGCTGAGGGAATAATTCAATATTGTAGAAATGAAAGGGTTAATTCACGTCCTAGATTTTTCTAACATTTTCAAAACTAAGTGGATCAAGATTTTTTTGAGAACAATTCATGATAGCTTAGTATGGTTATATAATGGACCAATCAAAATTACAAAGAGGATAATTCATAGCGTAACAGGATATACAAGCCTAGATTGGCCAAAGACTATGAGAAGTGAGTCCAAAGAATTTATTGAAAAGAACACTGGGGTTGTATGGAACAAGAGGGGAATGACCATAAACACAATCATAGATCCCCTAATAGCCTTTTTAGTAAGGGAAATTGCACATAAGTTTTATCAATCAAGTAGATCGAATAGTGTACCTTGCATTGCACTAGATATGGGCTACAAGATTGTGAAGAAGGATCAAACCTACACCTTCTACACACATTTCTTTGACTCTTCTATTTATAATGGTCAACCACTTATTGCATCTAATGATCCTCCTAGTGTGATTCCTTTTACTAGTATGGATGCTTCTCCTAGTATAGTTCTTCCTTTTGAGGTTACTCCTTATTAAACTCAACCCTATATTGTTCCTCCTCTTCTACCATCAAAAGGTAAGGAACCTATGGTTGTTGATTCTCCTTTAACTTCTTAGCAAAATTCTAATATACCTAAGCATAACTAACATGATTGGGAATGTTGAAAGAATTATCAAGCTCATGATAAAGCTCACATGAATACTTCTCATTATCCCATATCTATCATGGAAGTTAATCATATGCATATTCTTGTTTTGGACCCTATTTCTATTAATTTAGGTGAAGATGATAGTTTAGGTGATGATGAACATGAGATTATTGATCATCATGTGGATTTACCTAACATTCTTTCTATGCACCTTATGCTTACATCTACACATGAGCATAATGACTCTCTCAAGAGTCATTTATTGGATTTACCTATTGTTCGTACTATGTCAGATATAGCTCCTCTTACAAGTTATCCACCTTCTCTTATTGCTACTAACCAAGATAGAGGAGGAGGGTAACATGCTTGAAGTGAGTGCTCTATCATAGTAGAATTTTGTGTGTTTTCTTATTGTTATGTGCTTTCCCTATATTGTTTTTATTTTGTTTATATTTCTTTAAAAAATCTTTGTTTCTCTATTGGTGTAAGGTAATAAAGAAATAAAAGCATTGTAACATTATTTGATTTGTATATTATTTCATCTATCTATTTTTATATGCTATATTATTGATGCACAAGCATCCTGGGTGTAAGAGCAATCTTGCATCACCCAAAAATATTTTCATTTCAGTCTTTTCTATTTTAATAAGGACTAGTAGACAAGGTGGTTACTATTTATGGGAACTTTCTATTTTTATTAAGTCTCTCATTTGAACTCAAAATGTTCTCATTTTCTATATGAAGGTTCATTACGACATTATAAGGCTACCATAAAAATCTCATTGCTCCACCTTAAGTATCAGAGAAGTTATTGCAGATTTTTGGTGGAAAAATTTGAAGAAAAATCCTTAGGCTCACCATTGGAGGCCTTAGAGTGCCCGAATGGGGTCCAAAAATGTGATGGAAGGGCACTAGTGCAATTTCATGCCTATAGATTAGGAGTTGGCATTTCTGAAAAGTGTTTATAATAGCCAATCGGAGCAACAGTTTGTGAGTTATGGCCTCAGAAGTTGGGCTACCAAAATTTTTAAAATAATTTGTCAAAAATGTATATAGCTGACTCTATATGTATTGTTAGGGTCTGTTGGCCCTAGGTATTAAGTTTGAGCATCTAGAACCTTTTCGGGTGGCACAAAATTGCCTATTTAAGAAAGGCCCAAACATTGTCTAGGACAGCTCTGGGTGATAGTTTGCAGCACTGTCTTGCAGATTACTGTAATGAAGGTGCCCATTTGGGTTATCATATTGCGATTAAGAATTCTATAATTTTGCATTTGTGCGATAATAAGAAGTCCATATTTTGTTCTTGCATTTGTTGTTGTTCCTTTGTTTGTGTTATGAGTTTATGGTATTAAGGGGTGTTCCCTGCATCAGTTATACATGTGTGATTTTTTATATTGGTATCCTTTTATTTTATTCATCAACTTGCGACATGGTAGTTCTAATTCTTCTAGTTCTCTATGGTGGTGGTCCAAAAATACTCTTCTCCTTGATTATTTTATGTCTTTATTAAATTATGTTTTAGTTCTATTTCTGTTGGGACATTATTATATTTCATACTTGATATAATATTTACATGTAATTATATGATCTTACAAACCCAAAAGTTTATAGATCCCTTTTCTGCTCTGACATGTTATATTTCACTTCACTTAATTTCTCTTCTTCTAGGGGCATCTCATAGTGGAGAAAATCTTCAATAAATGCATGTGTACTCTGTTAAGGTAATACTCCTATCAAGGTTTTATAAATGACTTTAATATGGGAGCATACACTCTACTCATTTTTTCATTTCAGTCACAGGGTAGTGAATATAGATCTTGAGTGTAGGTTCGGTATATTATCCTTGGTTTCTCAGTATTCTTCCATTACTACTTCATCCTCTTTTTCAAGGCATGCATCATCTTATGAATCCCTTTATCGATTATGCACAATCCTAAAGAATAGATTATTTATGCTACCATTTAATACAGGAATTGATCATCCTTGACATTAGGTCTCTCTTTCCTTTACATGCACATATGATAAATCTCATCTATGGGAAACATATAATTTTTTTCTAATTCCCTTACATGTGTAACACATCCTTACTAGACATTACCATGATTATACAAAGAAATTTGATCCATGGGTAGGAATTATAATGGGTTAACTAGAAGGTTGCCACCCATTAACTATTCCAATGCCATCTTTTGCACAAAATATTTCAATGATTCATAATAGGGTGGGAAGTATATTGGACAGGATAACCGCTTCTTTATTTTCTTCTTAATCAGTGATTTATCCCTTATTATGATTTGGGAGTTTGTGAGATCCCTCATCTTCAAAACTTAAAACAAATCTTAATTTTACTTTATAATATGGTCTTCGATATAAGATTGAGATGATGTATTAATTGGATACAATGTTTTAGTTTCCTTATCTATGTAATAGAAATTTTATTTGCATATGTGCCACTCTCCCCATGGTAATCTAGCATATACTTAGTTTTCATGCTAATATGGTTGTATTTCTTTCATGGTTTGAAGTGTGCAAGACATTACTCTAATATGTTATAGCATTTAAGTTACTATCATCATAGACTTCCTATTATAATCATCATAGACTATGAAATTTGAATCTAATAGATAAAGTCCTATTGAAAATTTATGACACTTTCTTGTATACATCACAACCTTCTAATATATATGATTGTTGCAATTATGCAATATGAGTATTGGATTCTATGTTATATTTGGAATTACATTTTGGGGAAGACTATAAGAAAACTATACATTTAAGGACTAATGAATTTCTCCTTACACCTATTTTTATAGGTATTCCATGTAAAATTTATTGTGAAATTAAGACTTGGTTATGCAATTATATGAATGGTTGTAAGTATTTTCAATTAAAATGCTATATGATTAAAGGTTGACCTCCTCCAATTCATGTATATGTTGGAAATATGGTTACATAGATATGTGACTATTTTCATTTACAACAACATATATATTGGTATCACATTATGTAATCAGAGATAGAAAATTGTCTAATTATTGAATAGTTTGTAGCAGCACAGAGATAGATTCGATATGTACGAATGACTGAGTCTGAGTTAGCAAATGCACACTTGAGGATCAATAACTAATAGTGTCATGATGACATATGTTAGTGCATAGATCTATAATGATAGTATGACATTAGTTATAGAACAATTACCAATACAAGTAATTAACAGAGCACAAGAATAAAATAAATTGTATGACTTAAGGAATTATTTTGGTAACAAAATAATTACTTAACCATAATGGGCCGATATCCTAGATGTTAACCCCAAATTAACTTATAATTAGCTGTGTGTGGAAGCTTCAAGGAAAACTAATCAAATTTTTGATAATTTACGAGGTATAAGTCAATATCATATCTTGCATAGCTAAAGAAAGGAGAAAAAGTAATGTAAAATATTATAAAGTAACTATATGTGATATATGATCCTTGTGTGATGCAAAATCTGATGTATGACCAGAGAAAGTGTGAGATACAATAATGATACAATATTTTATGTATATCTATTCTTGTGAAGAAACTTATTTTTATAATTCATGTTAGGGAAATGAGCTCTTCTTACATATATTATAATTGATCTACCAACTTTTGACAAGGTTGAAGAAACTCCTAAAAGGGTTGAGGCTTTTAACAGGGCCCAGTCCTCTAACAAGGACTTCAGACACTATATGTATTTTATAAAATCCTAACAAGGTCAATATCCTTAATAGGATTCTTTTGTTTATTGGATCATCTTTTGGGTATCATCCCCATCCAAGTTTTCCCTTCGCCTAGGTTTCCTTAGTTAATAAATAACAATGTTATGAGCTCTCTAAGTGTATGGTTTTTTTAACTATTCAACATTTTTGGTTCACATTCATATGCAATTTATAAAGTAATTAACAATATTTAGTTATGGGAAAAAGTTCGTAGAATACTAATTCACCCCCCTCTCAATATTATATATTTCCAACAATTAGTATCAAGTTGTAGTTACCCAAAAGAGACTTAACATCTTGAGTAAGATCCCTATGAGTATGGAAGAGTTAAAGAGAAATATTGAAGAAGATCTTGAGGATATTGATCTTCTTACAGAAGAAAGAGATGACCTAAAATTATAGGTAGGAAGATGTAAAAGATTAAACTCAAAAACTAAAACATATGATTGATCATATGAAATATAGAAAGGAATCAAATGAGAAGACTAGTGACAATGATGAAGTAGGAATCCTCAAGAAAGAAAATGAGATCTTGAAACATGAGTTGAAAATTGTTGAACTTATGTTAAATCTTATGAAAGATGACTGTAAAAATGAACAAAAACTAAAAACTAAGAATACAGACCTTAGATCCTAGTTGACTCAAGTAACATCTAAATTACATTCTATCAAAATAGAGAATGCAAAACTAGAAAAGTACAATATCATTCTGAAAGGATAATTGACACAAGCTAAAAAGCAATTAGAGAAGATTTATTCTAGTAGTGAGAAAATTGATGAATGATTATTTTACTAAAGACCCTCTTATGATAAGAGAGGTCTTGGATATCTCATTAGAGAGAAATCAACCAACAAAACTGAGTTAGAAAAGAACCAAACCTAGTTATTGAAAACCCCAAGCCTAAAGAAATTGATCAAAGTAATATTGAATCAAGCATATCTATAGAAGTATGTAAAGAAATTGAGCTAGTTGACTTGTCTGATAAACATGATGAGCCAAAGAAAATAGAGAAAGTTTATGAACCTAAGCATGTTGAATCATCTAAGTTGATCGTTTGAAGAGGGATTGCATAGGTAAGCCTTCTAGATCTATTAATAATTTCTTTGACCTATCAAAAAGTAGCTCCAATGATGGAGAAAGACCTAATGGAGGAAGGAACCAGATTGTATGTTTAAAATGTAACAACCCTAGACATATTTGAAGGAATCACAAAGCACCTAAAAGTTTAAATGGAACCAATCAAAGAAGGAATGCACTTGTTTGTCAATTATGCAATAACTTTTGACACACAACAATATTTTACATAATGGACAGAAGGAATTTCAATAGGAATCCTAATTATAGAAGGAAGAATAACAAAAATGAAAGAAGAAATGATAATGGAAGCAATAATAGTTAGAAGGTGTGAGGCCTCACCCGATCTACCATAGCATAGATCACATATTTGCATTATGATACTTCTAATTCAATGTTTTGATACACTTTTGAGACTATAGGGTTATGCCATTTTAATATCTTCATTTTTGATGATCGGCACTTATGTTTGCACATTAGGACCTAAATGATGTATTTAATGATTTCATTCATGTTCTAATCTATTAAAATTGCTTGATAGAAACTAAATTGTAGAAATGCTTGTAATGTGAAATTATAATATTTAGGTGGAAATTAGAGTTTAAGGACAGATTGTGATATACACTAGGACCTAATTCACATGCCTAGGGACTCAATAGTCATAGATTTAATATTTTTTCACTATGATAGAAAATAGATTATGAAGTTATTTAGACTATTGATTTGATAATGTTAAGTAAAGTTTGATCTTGATAAGAAGAATTTGAAATTTTAATGTTTTGAATATTTATGTGAAAATGGTTAGAAAAAGTAAGTTATTTAGAAATGACAAAGTATGAAACCCTACTATTTGAATGTGATAATGATTTATTCCACATATTTACATATTGCTTACATGATTTTATTGAACTACTAATGCTCAAGTTTAGTGTGCAGGAATTTGAGCATGGAATTAATTGGGGGATCAAGGTTCAAACCACTATAAACATGACATAGCCAAGGTTGAATCTATTGAAAGATTTAGACCTCATTGTAATGTTTTTATTTTGTAATGTGAATGGTATGAGTGGAATAGTTGAATTCATATATTTTTAGAGACAAGTCACTTTAAAAGTAATGTGTTGTTTTTTGTCACTAGATACTTGTGGTGTCCACATGGAGATGACTTAGCGTTTAGGGTTTTGGGGAAAAGTAACATAGCATAAACCTAACCCCAACATAGTACCCAAATTTACCTCACATTGGAAGATGTTAGGATAAGTCCCTATCCATTTGAGTTTTAAATTCCAATTTTCCATTAACATTTGGGAATTAAAAAGTGGTCCTAGGGGGTTACTTTGGTGAAAATTAAGTGCCCACATGTTATCACTATGGGCTGGGGGTCTAAATTTAACCTTGAGTAGACCTAGATTACTTTGGAGACCTTCCTAACAAGTCACTTTCATATAATTTCTAAATTGAAGAGTTCACATGTTTTCTCCCACTTGGTAAATGTTACAATTTTAGAAAGGGGAAAGGATGCTAGAAAAGGGAGGCTTCTTGTTTGGGCCATTTTTAGCTAAGTCAGAATTTAGAGGCTTTTTAGAGGATTGGAAAAAATTAGTGACGGGTCTACCCAATCTCTAGATTTAGAAACTCTTAGGGTTAGAAGCTAGGAGGGAGTTCTTCTACAACCTTTCATTACCATTTTGCAAAAGGATTCAAGGCTGATTTTCTTGCCAATGTAGTATTTTTCTTCAAACTTGCATAATGGCATTGCATTCATGATAATGAAGGAGTGTGAGTTCATATTATAAGTAGATTTCATGGTTTTGTATTGTGATGTAGTATTCATGTAAATATTTGAATGGTGATTCATATTGTGGGAAGATTATGATATTATTGTGTTGAGATGAAATGTCTTGTTGCATTTGATTTTCTCTTTGTTTCTCCATTTTGTTATGTATGTTATTTATGGGTGTGAGGACTTCACTCACCCTTTGGGAAGGGAAGAGAAGTCTAGGATGAAGGGGTTAGTTGAGCTTGAAAATATAGTTGAGAACCTTGGAGTATGGGCTCCATTGTATTCCATAATCATTCATATCTTGCCTTGGGGGTGATAAGGGAAGTATGCTATAGAAAGGAAGTTTATGAAGTATGGGCTCCATGGAAGCTATAGTTGATGGTAGTGTGTTTGGAGGATTATTGTGAAATCCTTGAAAGGGTCTAGAATTTTTTGATTTGTGAAAGCCCTAAAAGGGCATGAAAATTATTTATTATAGATATTGTTTCATATGGAAAGTCTCCTATTTGAAAAGAACACCTTCACCTTACGTTCATGGTTCCATTTTTGAACCATTGTGAAACATACCTTGGGATAAGATTGTTCAAGTGTCACAATGAAATGTATATGCATTTTCAAGATTGTATGTGAAGCTTGACTCAAGCCTTATTCCCCTAGCTTGGGGATGGTCTCTTTGGAGGCCTATGGTTCTTTGGAGCATACCCATGGTCCTTGTTGTTTTGTTGTGATGTATTTGCAAATTGGTTTTCAAAGGAAAAATATAAAAAGCTTGGATTGCTCATGGGTTACCATATTATGGAAAGGAAACTTGTCATTTGTGCATGGCATTTGTAATGGAGAAATCTCCATCTTGTTCACTTATTGTGATGTATGATTGCATGTTGGCAATATAAGAGTTTGTAGAGATGCAATTAGCACATTTTTTGATGGTGTATATTTTTAAGTAATCAATTAATGGTTGAATATCATTGGTGATATAGTTGGAATATAGAAGAATTCTTTTCAAGTAGACAATTCCTTGTATTTAATGATCATACAACTGAACACACATATCTGGATCATGCTCTTCCTTGGATTATAAAATAAGATAAAGAATGTATAAATGGATTATTTATAAATTGATATATACCCACACGCATGTATATAGTTTTCATTAAATGCTATGTGTTTTTCTTGTTTTGATTTTGGTTCATTCTCCTTTCATGTTTTTGTCTGCTTGGTTCAATTTTTTGGGATTGTTCCTTTAAAATTTTTGATTTCTTTGTCCCCTTATTCTTTTATTTCTCATTTTTAAATTTTTAAGGTGTTGCACTTTTCAACTTGTGTTCTTTTATTCTCTGCATTGTTTTGTGTGTTTTCCCCTTCTCCTTATAGCTCTTGAGAAAGGTCCAGTCTGCATATCTTTACTATCCTACACTTTCTCATCCTAGTGATGGATCATGTGGTGTGATCCAAAAATGTTGATCATAAGAAAACACGCACAATCATATCTAGAAATCACTATTTTACAAATGGATTATGGAAATCTACTATTGTTAAAAGATAAAGAAAATGTATTTAACATGATTGTATGAATTTATTTTTAATAAGCCATTTAATTTAAAAGTTACATCATAATGAATAAATTATTCATTTCTATATCTGATCTTGTTTAAATGAAAGATAGAAATTTGATGTACTGAAGTGAGTGGCTTGTATGAATAAATTATTTAGGTTTCAAGTTTCATATGTTTCTATGAATTCAAATTCTTTCAATAGATTTATCATTTTTGACATATTCATTAGAATATGGATTATAGCATCAAATTTACTATCAACTTAAACAAAAATGTACTATGTCATAATAATTGAATAAAGAAAATCAAACCAAGTAGAAAACATAAGACCAAAAGAAAATATATAACAAAAAAATTTGTATGTGTGTATTTATTTTTAGAATTTGTATGGGGATGGAAATATATCCCCTCTGCCTATTACAGTCTATTAAAATAATGAGAAGGGAAATTCCTTAGAATCTTCCCTAACTATTATAATAATCTACCTAACAAAATAATAATAATAAGTTATAATACCTTGACTAATCAATCAACACATGGTTTGTATTTCAAGAAGAATGATACCCCAAGTAGGAAAGGTACGTACTGATTCACATTCCTAGAAGGGGAGTAGTCACTCCCAAAAAAAAATAAAAATAAGAAACTTGTAATATTACCCCCCCATGTATGAAATTCGACCAATGATATAGGAGTAACTTTTACAAAATAAATATGTATTTAAGACAAATGTGATGGAGGTCCTTGGGATTGATGACCTTACCTATGGCTAGGCTCATGTCTTGGCTGCCACCTTGGGATCAGATGGTACTAGACATTGCCTCCCTGCCACTCCCAACCCTTTCCCCATGCTATGCAATATCCAACCAAGAGTTGTGCATGCATTGCACTCTCCTTGGTTTGATGTTTTTCCCTATACCCCTTTTCACATGACACAAGGGCTAAGGATAGGAAAATTGTCATGCCTTGACCCCACCTCAAATATCATTCCCTCCTTATTGTTGCCTAAGACTTTAGGTAGGCCCCGTCACACTCACATGACTTGGAAGGGAAGGGGCATGTGAATATTGGGGAAGCAATGGGGAACAACGCTTAGATATAGAGCTTGGGAAGGGGTATTAAGTATTTAATGGTTAGAGTAGTTGGTAGTTAATATTAGTATGTAGTTAGGGCTAGAAAATGAATTAAATTATATAGTTTATTTATTAAGTAGTTTTCAATGGAAATAGTTAGAACTAGAATTTTTTTAGAATTACAATTAATTATAAGTTGTTAGAGTTAAGTAGTGGTAGATTAATGATAGCAATTAGTAAATGGATATTACTATAATTAGGTTGTAGTTGTATTATAGAATAAAATAATAAGCTAGTAAATTAATAAATTAGAAACTAATATAATATAGAAAGGATTTGTGAGTAAGCTATTAGTAAAAATAGTATGGTAAGAAGAATTGCAAATGAATTATATAGGGAATTAGTAGATTAAGGGTCATTTCTTTGCAATAGAAGCTTAATTGTTTATTTTATAGTTGATTGTTGTTCCAAGAAAATTATAGAATAGGGTAATTGATAATTATAAGGAAAAATCAAGATCTCATTTTATATATAGATTAACATGTGCACAATATGAAATGATTTTAAGATGATCAAAACATGGACTCATAGTAAGGGCCATTAGTAATAGAAGTAAATAAAATATTTGGAATTTAGTGAAATGACAATGTTAGATGATAGATTTATTTATTTGGTTAACATGATAGCTAATAACAAAATTGGTTGGAGATAATTGTTTTAAGGATTAGTAGATGAACCAATGGATGTATGTTAGTTAAATGGTGCATTTAAAGGTTAGGATTTATTGTAGTGGTAGTTATTAATTCACTAGTCATGGGGGAGTGTAGTAATAGTTTGTCTATCTAATTGTTATACTTTAACTATAACACATTTGCTCAAGTTCAAATATCTTAGTGAGACCTTCATCCTTATACCATGGTTTAATTGAAAATGAGAATAACCCATATTTCATACCATGACATGATTAATATAAGCATATACATTGATAACAAGGATATCATATATCATTACACTATCCTAGATGTAGAATTCAAAATCATGTGTCTAAAAATTCAAATATGTATACTCACTTAAAAAATGCTATGATGAATGTATGTCCAAAAGGATCATTGCCTAGCCTATATGGCATAACTGACAACCTAGAACCATACTAAATACTAGTACTAAGTGTTTTATACAATTTATTACTTGTGTGTTGCCTTTGATGTTACAAAAATGTCATAATCATATCAGTCAATAAATGCCAAGCTCACTTGGGTAGTGAAGACAGTTCTCAATGTCTACTAAGTGTTCCTATGTTTTCCTAGTTTAGAAGGCAGTTTCTACTGAGTTCACTTAGGTGTCAAAAGGAAAAGGTTTAGTAGGTGAGTGTTAATTGAGCTCACTCAGTTAATGAAGAAAAGTTAGATGGAACTAGTGCTAACTAAGATCACTCAGTTGCCAAAGGATTTTCACAAGTTTGTAGTGTTAATCGGGCTTCTATTGATTAACAAAAAAAATTATTTCAAAGTTAGTGTCTACCAAGTTGGGTTGACTAATAAAAGATTTTTTTTTTTTTTTTTGTATTAAGCTTAATTGATTTATCTATTTATTCTAGTTGACTAAGGTGATGAATATTGATTATTCTAAGTTGTATTTGAGCTAACTTGAAAAAGTTAAAGATATAAATATTAGGTCAAGTTGTGATTTCAATGTATGAGTATAAGGCATGAAGATGTTATTGAAGATCTAATGTTAAGAAAAGGAGGTGGATTTGAAGGATAAGTAGAATATCCCTATGGAGAAACAAAGTTATATTCGGTTAGGAAGGATTAATTACAAGCCTTAATAGAGATCTATAATAAAAAAATTAGTTGCATTCAAATCAAGTCATCTCATTCAAATCTGTGTTCATATAGATTTATGTTGACCTATTGGAATAGAAAGCTATAATGGAGAAAAGTTTTTCATTCTTTTTGTTGATGACTATTCTAGAATGATGATAGTAATGTATCTAAAAGAAAAATCAGAAGCCTTTCAAAAATTGAAGGGGTATCTGGCAAGAGTGGAAAAGGAAACTAGAACAAGGTTGAAATGCTTGAGATTAGACAAAGGCGGTGAATTCATCTGGCATGAATTCAATAATTACTGCATTGAAAGAGTAACAAAAAGAGAAGTATCAATCCCTGGTACACCACAACAAAATAGTATAGCTGAAAGAAGAAATAGGTCTATCATGGATTGTACAAGAACCCTGATGATTGAAAAGAATGATGCTCTCAACTATTGGAAGGAAGCTATCAACACTACAGTTCATACCTTTAATAGAGTTTAGTTGAAGAAGGATTCAAAAAAAATACCTTATTAGAAATGGTATGGCTACAAACCTAATGTTAGTTACTTGAAAGTATTTGGCAGCAAATGTTATATATTGAAAGAATCTAGAAAAGGAAAATTTGATGTGAAAGGTGATGAAGGCATATTTTTAGGATACTCCTGGAAAAGTAAAGCATACAAATGTTTGAATTTTTCTTCTCACAAAATCATAGAAAGTGCACATGTCAGAATTGATGAGTTTGCAGAAAAGAGTGAAGAAGAAAGTAACAAGGAGCTAGAAGATTATAGGAGATTTATTTACTATGAACCTGATACTCTACCAAATCTATCTAAGAGAAAAGAAGCTTCATCTCCTAAGTTCCTAGAATCCTCAGTAGTTATCGAGTTGTAGACAGTGTAACTCAAGATACAATGAACTGAGTCACAATCAGAGGCTACCAAGCCAGTTCAAACTGAGCCTGATGGACCTGACTCATAGATAGAAGGACCCGACATTGAAATTAAAATTCAATAAGAAGATGGTGGAACTCATTTACAGACCAATGAGCCTATATTAGTAAGATATGTCATAAGGCATCATGCACCTGAGCAGATCATTAGAGACAAATTAGATGGAACAATGATAAGAGGCAAATTAAAAGGTACATGTTTACTTCTTGAATATGAACCTCCAAGTGTTAAAGATGCTCTAGAAAATGAAAGTTGGATTGAAGCAATGAATGAAGAGATAGAACAGATAGAAAAGAACAAAACTTGGACTCTTATTCCTAGACCCAAGAATAAAACTATAATTGGTACAAAGTGGGTATTTAGAAATAATCTGAATAAAGATGGAAAAGTTTCAAGAAACAAAGCAATATTGGTGTGCAAAGGTTATTCTCAAGAAGAAGGTATTGACTGTGGTGAGACTTTTGCTCCTATGGTAAGACTAGAAGGTGTTAGAACTTTACTAGCATATGTAGCACATAGAGGATTTAAAGTATATCAAATGCATGTCAAATCTAAATTCTTGAATGGAATTCTTGATGTAGAAGTCTACACTAAACAACTAGAAGGTTTTGTAGATCCTAGCAAAAAGGACATGGTCTATAAATTACACAAAGCACTATATGGTCTCAAGAAAGCTCCATGAAAGAGTTCATAATTACTTGGTACAAATTGGTTTTCAAAGGACAAATGATAATAGTAGTTTGTATATCAAGGAAGGACCAGACAAGAAGATTATGATGGAAGAAATATTTGTTGATGATACTCTATTTATAGGAAATTATGGTCCTTCATTTTCAGAAGAAATGAGTAAAGAATTTGAGATGTCCATGTTTGGTGAGATAAAATTCTTTTTTGAATTGTAGATACAATAGAACAAAAATGGCATCTACATCACTCAATCTAAGTATATCAATGAGATACTAAATAAATTTGGAATGGAAGATTCAAGACCAGTTGGAACACCTATGTCTACTGGACATAAGCTCTCCAAAAATGATGATTCCAAAGAGGTAGATAAGACCACATAATGATCAATGATTGAAAAATTGTTGTATATAGTACATAGAAGGTCTAATATTGCTCTAGTACTCAATGAATCCCAAGGAAAATCACATGATGGAAATCAAGTGAATCATGAGATACTTGAAAGGTACCGAAGACTATGGTTTATGGTATAAACTTTGAGGCAATTTGGACTTGAAAGTATTTACTAATGCTAACTGGGTAGGAAGTCTTGATGATAGAAAAAGCACTAGTGGTGGGGCATTATTTCTTGCTAAAAGACTAGTGACTTGGACAAGCAAGAAGAAAAATTGCACATCTCAATCCACACTAGAGGCAGAATATGTAGCAACAACAGTCAATTGTTCTAACATTGTTTGGTTCAAATAACTATTGGAAGGAATGAAGGTAGAAATCAAAGACCTGGTAGTTATATACTATGATAACACTAGTGCAATCAACATATCAAATAATCCAATAATGCATTCCAAAAAAGAACACATTGCTATAAAGTATCACTTCTTAAGAGAATTGGTGCAAGATAAAGAAGTTAGATTCGAATATGTGAATACAAAGGAACAGATTGCAGACATATTCACCAAGCCATTACCTAAGGACATGTTTCTATATCTAAGAGGTAAGCTAGGGGTCATTCCCCTATCTGAAAGTCACTAAATGAAGTTTAGTGAATGCATCAACCAGAACTTGTTGACAACCAATCAATTGGTGTAGAATTAGCAAGGGAATATTGTAGATGAATCAATACTTAAGGTACATTGGTATTTACAAAATTATTGTCTTTGGCATGTGTTGTAAAAGAGGGAGAAGTTTACTATCATATCTCTAAGAAATTTTTGGAACCAGAATAAAGTAATGAACTAGAGAGGGAGAAGTTTTCCAAAGAAGAAGTTTGTTGAAAGAGGGAGAATGTTATGAATGAACTTGGTAGTAGATGTTGTAGACAAAATCCAATGAAAGCAAGAGCTCATACTAATAGAGGGATTTCTCAAGTCTAAATCCAAAATATCATTATGTTATGACATGTTGTGTTGCCATTAATGTAAGAGGGAGATTGTTAGATATAATTTATTAATTGTGTGTTGTCTTTGATGTTACACAAATGCCATGATCATTATTAGTTAGTATATGTCAAGCTCACTCAAATAGTGAAGATAGTTCTCTGTGTCTATCAAGTATTCATGTGTTTGCCTAGTTATGAAGGTAGTATCTACTAAGTTCACTTGGGCATCAAAAGGAAAAGGTGTAGTGAGTGTTAACCTGAGCTCACTCAGTTAATGAAGGAAAGTTGAATGGAACTAGTACTAACTAAGATCACTCAGTTGCCAAAGGATTTTCACAAGTTTGTAATGTTAACTAAGTTTCTATTGGTTAACAAAGAAAATCATTTCTAATTTGGTGTCTACCAAGCTAGGTTGACTAACGAAAGATTTTCTTATTTTTTTGTATTAAGTTTAATTGATTTATCTATTGATTCCAACTGACTAAGGTGATGAGTATTGATTATTCTAAGTTGCATTTGAGCTAACTTGACAAAGTGGAAGATATAAGTATTGTATATGAGCAATGTTAGTATGCTAATAGAAACCAAATTTAAATAAAGCTTCTACAAACTAAACAAAATTCATAAACTTAAAGATAGACTAAGATGAACTCTCAATTGAGAATATGAGCCATTAATGGACTCTCTCAATGAGAAGCTCTCTTGTTGAGTGGCTTTGTCTAAATAGATAGGATGTATGCTCAAGCTTATGCTTCAAAAAGGGCTTCAAATAGAGTTGGAATTTGGATGTGAGTGTATGGTTTGGATGTAAAATGGCTTCTCAAAATGGCATTATGACTTTACTTCATGGATTGTGTTATTTTGCAAAGGGGAAGGATCCAATTTATAGGCAAGAGGCTTGAGGGATTGAGGGCTAAGATGCAAGGATGAGAAAAAGCTTATGGAGGGCTCAGATTGCATGAGAGTAGAGCACATGGATTGTGCTTCCTTAAAACCAATCAAGGAGTGACACATGTCACATGGTGAGAGGATGGAGGAAAGGGGAAGGATGAGTCAAAAAAGGAGGCTCAAGGGATAAAATCTTCATAAAGACCCTCATAATGACTTGTAAGAGCAATAAAAGGGCTTGTAAGAGTCATTTATGACCTAGTGGACTTCATAAAGTTTTATGGTTGAGATATTTTGAGGGTGATGAGAGCAAATTTGACTTGGAATTGATTAGGAAGGTTTTAAGCTTGCTTAGGCTTGTGCAAATGATTAGAGGATGGATTAGGATGGTTTAGGATTAGCTTAGGGATAGGCAAGTGGATGGCATTTAATGAGGGTGGGTGAAGGAGGAGATATTTGTTAACTTTGGCTTGGGTTAGTAAGTTCGTAACCCATGTTTAGGGAATGTGACAAGGTTAGGAGGGGATTAGGATTAGGTTTAAAGACATCTTCTAGAAGAGTCTAGACTTTGGATGAGGATAAAGACTTTCTAGAATAGTCTAGAATTTCCTAGGATAAGGATGAAGACTTTCTAGAAGAGTCTAGAACTTCTTAGGATGAGGATAAATTAGATTTTTAGGAAATAAATAAAGTTTTATTTATTTCAAGGGTTTGGGTTGAGGAGATATTTATTAAAACTTTTTTAATAAACATGAGGATTAATATTTAACTTTAATTAAATATTTTGAGTTGGGATTAGGGGTAGGAAATGATGGGATTAGCCTTTAATCAAAATTAAAGAAGGATTAGAAGATTTTGGAAGAGGTTATTGGTCATAAGGAAATTGGCCAAGTTTTGGGCAAAAAATAATTTTTTTATTTATTTTAGGAGTTTTGGTCAATTTATTAATTAAATAATTAATAAATAAGGAAATAATGTTTAAATAAGATTTAAACATTTTTGGGAGGGATTCCTTAATTAAATATTTTTAATTAAGATAAAGGGATTTAATGGCATAAAAATTAATTAATTAATTAATTAATTAATAAATAAATGATGATGTCATCAAGAATTTTTCAAAAAATAAAAATATTTTATTTTCTAAAGGATTTTTAGGTGTCTACATTTTGCCCCTCTTTGATGTGATGCTGCAAGTGGCATGACATCAAAGATAAGAAAATAAGATGCCCAAGGCTAGAGCAGAAGAGGAGAGAATGGACTATGAGATGCCCCCTCAAGAAGGTAGCGGGGAGAGAAAGTGAGGCTTGGTGGCTTCTTGAAAAATACAAGAATCTGGGATGAGCAAGGAGACTCAGATTGGATTAAGAGAAGAGCTTTAGTTAGCTCAAACTCTTACTATGGGAGAATGATAAAGGGAGAATCAGAGGCACAAGAGGAAGCAAGCTTAAGATCTCAGGGATTGTAGAGGATGAAGGAGCGGAGCGCTATAAAAAAGAATCCAGGATAGGGAGATGGATGAGGGGATTATAAAGCTGATGCAATAGGATTTCAAAGAGTTAGATTGGTGAAAGATGGGTTTCGGAGATCCCTAGGACTAGGATTGTGGATCTCGAAAGATGAGGCTTGGTGGGTTGATTTGGATTGGTGGATCCCTAAGACTAGGATTGTGGATCCCTAAAGCTAAGAGTGATGAGTGATTCAAAGAGATACTGATGCATCAGCTGGGGTAGGAGAGACGGATGCTAGATATGGATGGGGGATAATGGAGATGAAGGAAAACCATTGAAGCTTTTTGAGTGGGGGGATACTTCAAAGAGAAGTACCACCATGTAGTTGAGCACTAGATTTGCTATAGGACTATTGGTTAATTGCCAAGGTTACCAAGAACATCAAGGCCTTTTCACCAACCATCCAGAGGACTGAAAAACTAACCCAAAAAAAACACACAAGGATTGCCCCAGCATCACACATGAATCCTAGAGGAAGCAGCGTGGAAACGACACTGGAGAACCCACAAGCAGAAAAGAAAAACAAACGAAAGACTTGATCAAGACCTTACACTCTAATTGCCCCATTCGCAGCATACCATGATATGGAAGATCATGGCAACCTTGAGGAGGGAACAAGGAGATTGCTTGGAAAAGATACTTCAAGACCCAAAAGGGAAGATCCCAAATCAAAAGAAAGTGAAAATCCAAAAGAGAGTCGTTTGCCAATGAGATGGGTAGGACAAGGTACTAACGGACCAAGATCAGACATGAGGAAAGCTATATCCTGCAAGGACCTATCGGAGAGCACCGAAGCTGGTGGATTTGGATGAGTGATGCGTCTGGCAAGCTGAACTAAGAAAGATAACACTTTGGTGATAGGAAATCTAGCTAAAGGATGCGTTGGAATAGCTAACCAAGATGTGCGATGGGTGCAAGATGCTGATCAAGGACGAACTGACACAAACGCTGGATAGATGCAATGGTACTAAGCTAAAGAGGATGTACAAGCTGACAGACCAAGATATTTACAAGTGAGCTAATCAAGATATGGTACAAGCTAACGGATGAAGATAGTTACAAGCAGGCAAAAGCTCAGGATGATAGGATAGCAGGATGGTTCGATGTTGTGCAAGATGCGAAAGCTAAGGGTGGGGTAATAGCGAAGGATATGGATTTGGCAGGATGCATCCAATGATGATGAGAGATTTTGTGACCAAGCATAGCTAGAGGAGCAGGATGAGATGGCTGGATAGGATGGTAGATAGCTAGGATTATGATGGATATAAAGAGATGACATTGGGTTTGCATGAGGATAGCCTAGAGCTAGATACCAATGACAAGGGAGGATGGACAAGACAAGATCTCCAAGGAATATAGTGCCCCCAATTAGAAGATAACATGCAGAAGGAGGTCTTATGATGGATGTGATAGGATTGAAGCTAGGATGGAAAAAGCTGAAGGGGTTAGGGAGATGGATGATAGCTGAGATGATTGGCTGAAGCTTCATAAGATTAGTGGATGGTGTGAGATGGAAGCTGGAGGATGGAGGATAGGTGGATAAATTGGAAGATGGAGTTGGATGTCAAGAGATGACCAAAAGCATGAGGGTGATAGGCTAAGCTGGGGATGGCGGGATTATGCATGACGCTTGTTTGCCAAGTTTTCATCATGGTACTTGTCCAAGGCGCTTGAATTGCCAAGTTTTCACCAGTGGACGCTTTATTTTTCTTTTGTTTTTGACTTTTTGACTTTGGACTTAGCTGGATTATGATTTGGATGTAAAATGGCTTCTCAAAATGGCATTATGACTTTACTTCATGGATTGTGTTATTTTGCAAAGGGGAAGGATCCAATTTATAGGCAAGAGGCTTGAGGGATTGAGGGCTAAGATGCAAGGATGGGAAAAAGCTTATGGAGGGCTCAGATTGCATGAGAGGAGAGCACATGGATTGTGCTTCCTTACAACCAATCAAGGAGTGACACATGTCACATGGTGAGAGGATGGAGGAAAGGGGAAGGATGAGTCAACAAAGGAGGCTCAAGGGATAAAATCTTCATAAAGACCCTCATAATGACTTGTAAGAGCAATAAAAGGGCTTGTAAGAGTCATTTATGACCTAGTGGACTTCATAAAGTTTTATGGTTGAGATATTTTGAGGGTGATGAGAGAAAATTCGACTTGGACTTGATTAGGAAGGTTTTAAGCTTGCTTAGGCTTGTGCAAATGATTAGAGGATGGATTAGGATGGTTTAGGATTAGCTTAGGGATAGGCAAGTGGATGGCATTTAATGAGGGTGGGTGAAGGAGGAGATATTTGTTAACTTTGGCTTGGGTTAGTAAGTTCTTAACCCATTTTTAGGGAATGTGACAAGGTTAGGAGGGGATTAGGATTAGGTTTAAAGACATCTTCTAGAAGAGTCTAGACTTTGGATGAGGATAAAGACTTTCTAGAATAGTCTAGAATTTCCTAGGATAAGGATGAAGACTTTCTAGAAGAGTCTAGAACTTCTTAGGATGAGGATAAATTAGATTTTTAGGAAATAAATAAAGTTTTATTTATTTCAAGGGTTTGGGTTGAGGAGATATTTATTAAAACTTTTTTAATAAACATGAGGATTAATATTTAACTTTAATTAAATATTTTGAGTTGGGATTAGGGGTAGGAAATGATGGGATTAGCCTTTAATCAAAATTAAAGAAGAATTAGAAGATTTTGGAAGAGGTTATTGGTCATAAGGAAATTGGCCAAGTTTTGGGCAAACAATAAATATTTTATTTATTTTAGGATTTTTGGTCAATTTATTAATTAAATAATTAATAAATAAGGAAATAATGTTTAAATAAGATTTAAACATTTTTGGGAGGGATTCCTTAATTAAATATTTTTAATTAAGATAAAGGGATTTAATGGCATAAAAATTAATTAATTAATTAATTAAATAATTAATTAATAAATAAATGATGATGTCATCAGGAATTTTTCAGAAAATAAAAATACTTTATTTTCTAAAGGATTTTTAGGTGTCTACAAGTATAAGGTCAAGTTTTGATTTCAAAGTGTGAGTATAAGGCATGAAGATATTATTGAAGGTCTAATGTTAAATAGAGGAAGAAAATTTGAAGGATAAGCAGAATAGCCTTGTGAAGCAGCAAAGCTATATTCAGTCAGAAAGGATCAAATACAAGCCTTAACATAGATCTATAATTAGAAAATTAGTTGCATTCAAATTAGGTCATCTTAATGTTACTCTGTAACCATTGTAGCAGTGATCTAAATCTCTTAATAGAGTTAGCTTAACAGCTATTTGAAAATCCTCTAACAAGGTGGCAATTCTGTTGAATTGTCTCAAGACCTCTAATAAGGCCACTCCTAATAGGGTGATCAAATAATTTAATAGGGTCACACTTAACAATGTGATTTGTAGCCTTTAACAAGGTTGGATCCTAACAGGACTCACTTTAGAAGAGTGAAAAATAGTAACTAGTTGCAATTGGTGGTTTTTCCCAAATTGGGTTTCCATGTTAAATACTGGTGTCTCTTGTGTTCATGCTATTTTTTGTTATGTATTTGCAACTTAGTTAAAGTAAAGGTAATCATATACAAAATTTAAAATTTTATATGTTAATCACTTACCAAGCTAATTTAGTTATTACCAAGTTACAACATTTTGTGTATTTACCGAGCTTCGTTAGTATTCAATTTTTTAGTTTTCATTTTGTACTAACATCTAAGGGATCTAGGATTTATTTTAGTAGTAACTGATTCACCCTCCCCTCTTAGTTACTCCTTTTATATTTCCAACACTAAGGACTTATAAAATTAGGTTTTCTCCCACTAACTCATGGGTGTTGTATCATTGAGTTCCTCTTCCGATACATGATGCCACTTAGAATTGAACATTCAACCAACTTGTTTAGGGATCACTTCAGTTAGTATGTTTCAACCTTATACACATTATTTTTAACCATTCTAAACTCCTAGCTATTTGATAACCTAGTTGCAACATGCATGTGTCAATATGTGATTATCTAAGTTTTAACAATTAGAAACAATTAAAAAATTAGTTGTATTTTTGCCCAGTAATTTGTGGACATGATAAAAGGAAGCAACTAAAGAGCATGTTGATGAATTCAAAGAACCATTTGTGAAAGCTAGTAAGCTATAAAGTTCTCATATAGTCTTAGAAGAGTAGTATTTTGATGCACCTGATGGAAGATTGAAGTTAACAATTGTTTGTAACTCATCCTATCTAAATTAAGCATTTCTAGTAGAGGTAGAGAATCAATTGATCAGAACTGATGTTAGCAAGTGAATTAGAAGTTGTATAGTTAATAGAAGATAGGGGACATAGTGAGAAAGCTATGATCAAGTATGCAAACATTTTCAAGATCACATTAAGTCATATACAAGAAAACAAGCTTACTAGCAATTAGAAACAACTTTTGAAGGTGAAGTAGATGTGCATTTAATGTGGAGTTAAATTTGAAATGATTTAAGGATTGTGAACAATATTTTTAGTAAAATTTGGTCATGTAAAGAGTTTGGAGAAATTTGTGAGTTATTTGACAAGAAAATTAAGACCAAAGTGAAGCATTTGAAATGCAAATTTGAAAAAGCCCTAATACACGACAATCAAGGTACTTTGCAAAGCTTTTAGTTGGAATTTTTAGTATAAACTATTAGCATTATGGAAATCCATTTGGTATGTGATGTTAGTGAGAGACCAAGTTACAAGTTCAAGAAGAACCCATTTATTTGTTTTATTGATGATGCTTTAGGAGTGTTTTCTCAAATGCCACTTAATGTACTTCACATAGAAGATGTTAGAAGCTATATTTACTACAAATTTTACAGCATTGGTGATGAAGACATTCAGAAGGATTTAGAAGTTATGTGCAATAGAAACCTAACCCTTAAACCCAAGTATGCATATTTGAATGAGTTGAACTTGACCAAATATATATGTTTTATATAGAATGTGATAATCATGAGTGGAGTGGGATTATCCTGAGCATAATACATCAAAATTTTTTTTGGGTATGTGATATGACTATTGTACTTGATAATAACCTAATTCATAAGGTCGCAGGACTAAGCAATGAAGGATGTAACCAATAAATGATAGGAACATCAAAAATATTGTTGAAATGGACTTGAAGATAAATTTTGATGCAATAAATATGAAAGTTGACCTAAATGAGGACAATGGAATTAGAGTATTGAGCAAGATTATAAGATACAAGCTCAATCATTGTTCTAGAGTAAATTTTATTCTAGATGAATTTTTACATGTAACATTGCCAAGTTGAAGAAATCTAAGAACACAATTTTTAGATTTGAATCTTGATTGACACATTTATTTTTCTATGCAACCAAGCAATTTTTAGGAATGATAGATTGGGATAGTAATGAATGTACTATGAAGATGGTCACCCTATGTTATAGGGCTAGACTTGAAGATGTCAAAGATAGAAACATTGAAAAGATGATGAAGAATTTTAAATTGGAAATGAAAAAAAGGTACAAAATCCCACCTACTATGGTAAAAAATTAAAAGGATGAAATGTTCTTTATGGTAGAAACTGATACAATCTATATGGAGGGTGTAGAACCAAGAGTGAAATTTATAGAACCGATGGGCTATAAAATGAGTGAAGAACTCATTGAAGGTTGTTCAAGGATAATTTTACAATTAGAAAGAGATATTAAATATCCAAGATGGGGAACAATTGAAGAGAAGATGAAGGAAGTTCACTCTGAGCTTTACTAGAAGGAGATCAAGAAGAAGGTATAAAAAATTATAGAATCAATTCTCAAAGAATCAGGTATGAAAAGGTAGGAATTTGATGAGATCAAGGCTATAGCCTTAGAGATGAAGGCCAATGGTCAAACAAAGGTATTGGCAACTACTCCTATTTCCATTGCAACACCTTCTATGGGAGTGATAGGAGAAGGGTCTACTTTATAGATCACTACTACGCATTATGCCATAGTTACACAAGTGCAATCTATCAAATAGAAACCTAGATAGAGGAAGAAACTTGATGAAGATGTAGTAGTTACAAAATCTACACAAAGAAAGTTTGAACAATTGGTAAAGGTAAAGAAACAACCTACACCATCCCCTAGAAAGAGGACCAAGTTAACTACTAGTAGTCTGGGAAAGACAAGGACAATAGTGTAGATTAGTGAATTTGATGATTCTAATGAAGAGACTAAGAAACAATAGTGGAATTGGTAGTTGGATAAGGAAGAACATCAACTGGCAAGAGAGCCTTGAGATCTAAGATTAAAAAGCTAAATATGCAAATTATTAATAATGAAAATTTTATGAAACTAAATAAGTATTATAGTTTGTATAGTAATATGGATAGAAGGTAGCTAGAAACTACTATACTAATAAATATCAATAGAATAAAAGATTTGATAGCATTCAGAATTGTTAAAAATGTGAAGGAGTAACTAAGAGGGGAAGGGTGAATCGATATATACAAAAACAAATCCTAGTCCCTTAAGATGTCAACAAAAATTTCAACTAAATTCGTGTTGAAACTTAGTTAACACTAAATTTATTATTATCACTTAGTTAGTACAAAGATAATTAGATCTTAAGATATTTAATGTGTTTATCCTTTATTAACTTAGTTGCAAAAAAATAAAGGAAATAAAATGAACACATGAAACAACAAGATTTAATGTGAGAACCCAATTTGGGAAAACCACAAATTGCTATTAGTTACTATTTTTCACTCTTTTGAACTGAGCCATGTTAGGAGCTAACCTTGTTAAAGGTTACAAAACACACTGATATGTGTGATCCTATTAGAGGATTTAATTTAGTCTATTAGGAGTAGCCTTGTTAGAGGTCTTCAAACACTTCAATCTAGAAATGCCACCCTATTGGAAGCTTTGTTGAATATCTATTAGGCTAACTCTATTAGAAGATTTGATTCAATGCTACAATTGTTAGAGAGTAACAATAACTTGACCTGATTGCTAATACAACTAATTTTGCTGATTCAAATTTTTGTTCCGGATTGAATACTTGATCCTCCTTGATCAAAATATTCTTTCCACCTCAGTCAACTCAGATACTCTTCCCTATATTAGATATCCTTCCAAATTTGCTTCCTTAATTTATCTTGACAATTCCACATTTCAATCCTCAACTTGACCTTTTATATATATGATTCACCTTTTCAAGTCAACTTGAATACCCTTTTAATTAAAAAAAATCATCCCTTAAGTTAGCTTGTATTAACCAATTAATTTATTAGACTTAAAATGTTAATAGTCAACTAATGCAAAATTGAGTACTCGGTTAACATAGAGGATCCCTTTTTTTTTAGACCAACTCTCTTAGAATAGGAATTCTATTGTTAATTAACCCAACTCAGTTAGTAAATACTTTATCCTAACTTTTCTTTGATAACTAACTAAAGTTTGTCAATAAAAACTTAGCCTCAAAAATTGATTGAGTTTGGTCAATAATGTCTCTCAACTTGGTTATAACTGAATGCTTGGCACATATAGGAAACTGTCTTCAATGCCTAAGTGATCTTGGCTATCACTAACTACTTGGTAAAGGCTTGACATTTTTTGTAACATTAATAATAACATACAATTCAATAATTTTTTTCAACAATCTCCCTATTTGGTATTGATGGAAAAAAACATGTCGTAATACAAAGAAATTTCAGAGAAAAAATACAAGGATAATATCCTCAGTTTAATTTTGATTCTCATCCATGAGAACTCCCTTTATTAGTTATAATTCCCTCTAACATCAATCTCTCCCTCTGGAATGATTTCACTAGCTACAGTCTCTCCCTCTAACTTACTATCTTCTTATAAAAAAATTCTCTTATATGACATAAAAATCTCCCTCTTTGACATGTAATGCAAAAGACCATTAGAAATAGATAATACTAAGGGTGGGGGGGGTGGGGAGGGTGGGGGGGTGAATTTTTTTTCTATAAACTTGTTCTCACAATCGAATATTGATAATTATTTTATAACTTACATATGAAAGTAAACCAACAATGTTAAAGAATAAATATAACCATACATAAAGAGAACTAATAACACCATTATTTGTTAACTAGAGAAACTCTGGCCAAGGGAAAACCCTAGTAGGAGTGATACCCACTAGATGTTCCACAAAAAAATCCTATTAAGGATACCCTATTAGGAGTCTATGAAATGCGCATAGTGTCTTGAGTCCTTGTTAGAGGACTAAGCCCTGTTAGAAGCCTCAACCCTATTAGGAGTTGCTTCAACCCTGTTAGAAATTTGTAGATCAAATATAATGTATGCAATAAGATCCCACTGCCCTAAAATGCAATTATATAATTAATTTATTCACAAGAGTAGATATATATATACAATACTTTCTCATTATTGTAGTTTTCACTTGCTTTGATCATACATTAGATCTTGCATCACATTTAAGACTCATATATCTTTCAAGTTATCGGTACAATAGTTCGCATGTCATACATCACACATATATTACACACATTACAGATATTATCTATGGAAGATAAGATCTTTACTTATACCTCACTCATTAGTAGAACTCCTTTTAGTCATCTTTGATGTCCTCACATACTTGACATAATATAAAATAAATTATGGATTAATATCCATAATGTTAGCACATCATGAATTAGTAACTATTTTGTCACCAAAATAATTCCTTAATTCATACAACTCATATTTTTGATATGCTCTATTATGTACTATTAAATACCCATATTGGTATTTTAACTATAACTCATGTTGTATTGTCCGTACACATCTACACAATGGCATACATCATCATGACATTGTCATAAAGCTATCATCAACTACACATAACATAAATGACAACTATCTAGCAATCTTATTAACCATATTTTGAACAATCTCCACCTTTGGCACTGATGGCAACATTTGGGAAAAATGGTTAAGTTCCAAAATGATGTCATACAAAAAAAAAAACAAAAAAAAGTAACTACAAAAAATTTCCTTCAAAACATAAGAATTTTATTCATATTTTGATGGATCATTACATTCCTTATCACTCCTTACATTGATACATAAGTATACTTCCCCTTACATATACTTGTCCTTAGTATATACAATCATACAATTTTCCTTACATATTAATACTTCCCTTTCGACTTTAATGGAAAAGGTGTCAAAAACTATATACAAAAACTTTGTGTCTTACTGCTAATCAACTTGATATTCTAGAAAATAAATCTGCATATACAAGTTTTAGTCTTTCAACTTTCTTCTTCCTATTTTCCTTCACTGTATCACAAATACTGATTAGTGCACAAAGTACATAGGATTCCACTTCAACTATGCTTAAGCTAGTATAGAAAAACTTATCATAGGAAGTCTTTTCTAAAAGACATTTCTCTAGTTGCCTCTGTAAAATGTTGATCTTAGGTGATAGGATCTCTCTTAGAGTAGACAACATTTTTACTACCTTTTCCTTATCATACTCCAAACCTCTAATTACATTATGAATCTTATCCAGTTTTGTTCTATAGTTTTCAATATTGGCCTCAAGGAGCTATAACTGTATAGGGAATGTGTTAAGTTCACTCATTTGACCCTTTATCTAATTCTCAAAATATATCAAGTACTTGTATGATAGTGAGCACTATCCATACAACATATTGCTTTCATCAATATGTTTTCTCAGTTCCTTGATGCATACATCAAGTGCCTTCAAATAATTCCTTACATTCATGCACACTATATCAAATAGTGTTTCATCATGTTTTTCTTGCACTTGTGTTGAAGCTACTTTAGAAAAGGTTATAAATTCTTCATCAAAGAATTTCACCAATTCTTTTTCCTTTGATTGCAAGTTTGGATTAGGTACAGTTATAGGAACTATCTTCTACATCATGTCTAGAACTTTAGTTAGTGTGGTCTCAAAAGTCCTCACAAATTTTATTGTTGGAAATGATTGAAAAGATCATGAGAAAAGTTATTGGAATGATCATATGGAACTAGTAAAGAATTTTCTCAATCATTGTTTTGTCATTGATGTCAAACTTGCTACTTGCAGGAATGACAATTGCTTAAATGATCCTAATACTATCAATTAGTTGATTGACAAGGAGGAGTCAATCAATAAGATGTAACTAGAACACCTAGAGAAAGGTTGAAAGTTATGATGTTGTAATGAAGTACAAGGATCAGTCAAGACATTGATGAAATAATGTACTATTGACATACTCTAAGACACAGAGAATGGGCACACTAAAACATATCAAAGATGTAAGGTTTTAGCTAAGACATTTGTAAAGCCTGACTAAAGTTCATTAGAGAGAGGGAGCCAAGAAAGCTAGTAGGTGCTAAACAGATCCCTAGTTGAAGCTGAGAAAGTTCAACTTCAGGTGCCAAGTGAACTTCAGATGCCGAGTGATACAGAGTTTATCAAGTGTTGAGTAAACTTCAGATGTCGAGTGATACAGAGTTTATCAAGTGTCGAGTAAACTTCAGATGTCGAGTGATACAAAATTTATCAAGTACCGAGTGAACTTCAGATGCCGAGTGATCTAGAGTAATCAGATGCTGAGTGATACAATTTTATTTAAGGTGCCGAGCTATCCAAGAAATAGATGTCAAGCATTAGAAAACCAATAGTGTTAAGTAACACAGACATGCCGAGCATCAGTAAACCAATAGTGTTGAATTGCTGCATTATTTTGAGAATTGAAGATTCACAAGATCTAAGCTAACAAGGTTGTTATCTAGAAATCTATGAATTAAAAGGAAGATAAGAATGATGAGCTGGTGGCACAGAACACCATGTAGAATGTTTTTAAAGATACAATTGACAAAGTTTCTAGATAAGAGCAAGATATGGGGTAGATACATTGTATCCTACCTAATCCATTTGAAATCCTAAAAATTGAGAGGGAGAATCGAGCGGCAAAGGAAAACTAGATCTCTATTTAAGGAGTCATAAGGTCATGAAAAAAAAAGAGAGCAGAGAGGTGGTCAAGCATGAAAGCATAAAGTGCTGAAGGAGGTGCTAAGGAGAAAGAGAGCACAACTACTCTGTTTCAATAAGAAGACCCTAGATATGATTGCATTGGCATGATGAGTAAGAAGATTCAAGGAGATCAAGCTTGAGAGGAAGACAAGAAGTCAGAGCTGAAGTGATTAAAGCCAAGCAAAAGGATAAAACTAAAGAAGTGATCTGAAATCTGCAAAGTATGTTGTAAGTTGAATCAGATCAAAAAGTCATTATCATTAATCTCTAGAAATTGTAATAGTTGATTTAAATCCTATGGACTTAGCTTGGTTTAATATCCATGAGGTAAATCCTTTAACAAGGTGACATTCCAAGTGAATGTGGTGAAGTCCTCTAACAAGGTCACATTCAATAGTGTGTTGTAAGCCTTTAATAGGGTAGGCTTTTAATAGGGAATCACTTTAGAAGAGTGAAAATCAAGTAGCATGTTACTGGTGATTTTTCCCAAAATTGGGTTTCCACGTAAATCACTGTGTCATGTGTTGATCTTGCATGTTTTATCTTTGCATGTTGATTTACTGTAACTTGCTAATGTGGTTGATTTAAGTTTGGATGGATGAAAAGTGTATGGATTCATTAAAAGTAGTGAAAAAGTATTATTAGGGCATTTGGACCTTTAATAACTGATTCACCCCCCCCCCCCCCCCCGCCCCCCACCCCCTCTCTCAGTTATTCTAAAGAATTCTAACAATTGGTATCAGAGTAGTACTGTTGATTCAGTTTAAAGGGACTATAAGCAGAAAAGATCAAAATGCCTAAGAGAGAAGTTCCCAAGCTCAACAAAGATAACTTTGTTGCATGAAAAAGCTTGATGAAGCTACATCTTGGATCCATAGGAGATTATGCTCAAAATTCAATTATTACTAAACATGTTGATCCAATTGGTACTCTTACTATAGAAGACATGAAAAACAAACAGGAACACAATCAGACAATGTTGGAGATTGCTTCTGCACTCAATTATGCTAAATTTGATGATATCAAAGGATGTGACACTACATTCAAAATGTGGAAAGCCCTATCAGACATCTATGGAAGAGATTAGAATGTACAAAGAGCAAAAAGAGAAAGCCTCAGAGGGAAGTTTGATGATATGAAAATGGAGGAAAATGAGAATGCTACTTAGTATGGCGCAAGAATAAAGGAAGTGGTAAGTGCAATAAGATGTTTGAGTGGTCAATTGGATGAAGATACTGTTAATAGTAAGTTCTTAAGAACCTTGCTCCCTATCTATGCTATTAGAGTATCAGCAATACAAGAGTTAAGATGTGTACTAGGAAACAATCTAAGTTTTGAAGGTATAGTGGGTAGACTCACTACATTTGAGTTATCTAATTTTGACAACTGCAGACCTAAGAATGTTGAATCTACTTTCAAGGCCAAGCTATCACTAAAAGATGCTGAACAGATGAAATCAAAGAAAGGAAGAAAGATGAAATATGTATCCAGTGACAGTAGCACTGATGAGGAAGATGTGGAAAAATTGGAAGCACTACTTGCTAGAAGATTTCACAGAGGTAAAGGAAAATTCAAAGGTAAGATGCCTATCATTTATTTCAATTGCAATGAATTAGGTCATATTGCTGCCAGGTGTACACAGAAAAAGGATTACAAGGAAGGCAACAAATTTAGAAGAGAAGATAACAAGAGAGATTACAAAGACAAAGGTAAGAAGTGTTATATTGTTGAAATTTTTTTTGATGATAATGATGATGAATTTGTTTATGTAGCCATGAAGGACCAATCTGATGAAGAAGAGCCTACAACACTAGTAACATCACATGACAAGAGACAAAAGTAAGTTTGTTAACTTTACTCAGTATGATAGAAACAGTGTTAGATTTGGTAATGATGCTCTATGTCAAATTAAAAGAAAAGGTTCCATTAAGCTCATAGAGAAAATTTCATGTGATAATGCATACTATGTTGAAGGATTAAACTATAATTTGTTGAGTGTCTCACAGTTAGGCAATATAGGATGCAAAGTAGAATTTGGAAACAAAACTACAAAAATCTATGATACTGATGGTAAACTGATAGGAAAAGGAGATCAAACAATAAGTAATTTGTTTTACCTTGATATGGATGATGTTTCTTGTATTATTGCAAAATTTGATGATGAATGGTTATGGCATAGAAGGCTATGTCATGTCAACTTAAAAAATCTTGTCAATATCAGTAAAATGAAGAAAGTCAGAGGTTTACCAAAATTGAAGAAGCTTGATAATATCATGTGCAAACAATATCAGCTAGGAAAGATGACAAAGTCATGTTTCAAAAGCAAAAACTATACATCCAAAGAAGTACTTGAACTAGTTCATACTGACTTATGTGGCCCAATGGAAGTACAAAGCTACAAAGGAGATAAATACATAATGTTGTTTGTTGATGACTATTCCAGGATGATGACTGTTATGTTCTTAAAACAAAAATCTAATGCTTTTCAAATGTTTAAGTGGTATGTGGCTAGAGTTGAAAAGGAAACAGGAAAGAGCTTGAAATGCCTGAGATCAAACAGAGGTGGTGAATTCACATCAAATGAATTCGAAATATATTGTAACGATAAAGGAATCAAAAGACAAACGTTAGCTCCTAGAACTCCCCCACAGAATGGAATTGCTGAAAGAAGAAATAGATCTGTGATTGACTATGCCAAAACATTAATGATGGAAAAGACTATTGCTCTAAAATACTGGAGAGAAGATGTAAGTGTAGCTATTCATACATTGAACCAAGTAGAAGTCAAGAAAAGTACAAATACAACACCTTTTGAATTATGGTATGGTCACTCACCCAATGTAAAACATTTCAAAGTGTTTGGTTGCAAATGCTTTATCCTTAAAGATGCTAGAAATGGAAAATTTGATGCAAAAAGTGATGAAGGCATATTCTTTGGTTATTCCTCTAGAAGTAAGGCATACAAGTGTTTGAATACTAACACTAACAAAATTGTGGAAAGTGCAAATGTAAACTTTGATGAACATACAGAAGTCCAAGCTGAAGAACCAAAAAGAATGCATGAATATAGAACCTTTGTGTATTCTTATGAAGGAATGACTATTGATGAGCATGATGTTAATCAAATTGAAACTCAACAACAAATTTTAGTTTCAGCTGAGTCATAACTAGTGAATGTCGAGTTGCATTCAGAAGCTGAGTTGCAGAATGAAGGAATTACACAATCTAATAATGAAGTCAGTATGCATGAAATAAATGAAAAACAACCTGACAACTCAGTACATAGTGACCCTGAATTAGAAAGATCAAACATGAAAAGAAGGACAGAACCAAGATTATCCAAATATGTAAAAAGACATCACCCTGCTGAACATATCATTGGTGACAAAGATTCAAGACCAATGGCAAGGAACAAACTAAGACATGAATCATGTCTGATTAGAAAATTTGAACCTAAGACAATATATGGTGCATTACAAGATGATGAATGGTACAAAGCTATGGAAGAAGAGATTGATCAAATAAAGAAAAACAAAACATGGAGTTTGGTTCCCAGACCAGTTGACAAGAATGTGATTGGCACCAAGTGGGTATTCAGAAACAAGCTAGATGAGAATGGTGAGATTACTAGAAACAAAGCTAGACTAGTATGCAAGGGTTATGCTCAAGAAGAAGGACTAGACTACGGGGAAACATTTGCCCCTGTTGCTAGAATGGAAGGAGTAAGAACTTTACTTGTATATGCTGCATATAAAGATTTTAAAGTCTATCAGATGGATGTAAAGTCTGCTTTTTTAAATGGTATACTAGAAGAAGAAGTCTACATTAAACAACCAAAAGGATTTGTTGATGAGAACAATAGGGATATAGTTTGTAAACTACATAAAGCACTCTATGGTCTGAAACAAGCACCCAGAGCATGGTATGAGAGACTTCACAAGTATCTAGTGCAAATAAGATTTCAAAGAACTGATGATAACAGCAACATGTACATCAAAGCTAAAGAAGGTAAGAATATTATTGTATCTGAAATCTTTTTGGATGACATAGTGTTTGGTCGAAAGGAATTTCTTTGCAAAGGCTTTGCTAACAAAATGAAACATGAATTTGAGATGTCTATGTTTGAAAAAATCAATTTTTTTGTTGGATTACAAGTACATAAACTAAAACATGGTATATTTGTGATACAATCAAAGTATATCAAAGAAATACTCAAAAAGTTTGGATTGGAGTAGTCCAAACCAGTCAACACACCAATGGCGATAGGAAATAAGCTATCCAAAAATGATGAATCAACTGAAGTCAATCAAACAATGTACAGATCTATAATTGGAAAACTACAATATGTTGTACATAGCAGACTATACATAGCATTAGTAGTTGGAATAGTGGCTAGATTCTCTACTAATCCCAAAGAAAATCATCTCATAGTAGTAAAATGAATAATGAGATATCTTAAGGGAACTGATAACTTTAGACTATACTACAAAAAGAATGGAAAGTTTGAACTCAATGCATATACAGATGCAGATTGGGGAGGCAACATTGATGATAGAAAAAGCATAATTGGAGGTGCATTATTTTTAGGCAAAAGGCTAGTTACTTGGACTAGCAAGAAACAAACATGCACATCCCAGTCCACTACAGAATCAGAATATGTGGCAGCAGCAGTCAATTGTACAAACATTGTGTGACTCACACATCTCTTAAGAGGAATGAAAGAAGAGGTAACACAACCTGTGATATTGTATTGTGATAATACAAGTGCTATAAACATATCCAAAAATCTAGTAATGCATGCAAAAACCAAGCACATTGCAATCAAGTATCACTATGTTAGAGAATTGGTAGAAGACAAACAAGTGAAGTTGGAATACATTCAAACAAAGGAACAAACTACAAATATCTTCACCAAACCATTGCCCAAGGATGCTTATGAATATCTTAGAGGAAAGTTGGGGGTAATACCCCTAACTCAAGCAGTTTAAAGCAACAAGAATGCTGCCCTACATCAACAGGAACAAATCATTGAAATATCAACAGAATGATGCAGAGGATGACAGCAGGAGTACAAACTCCAAATCAGTCACAAGCATGGTGACAGAGGGAGAAAACATGAGATGCAAAGCTTATACTTTGCATGTTAAAGATGCTACATCTTTGGCATTTATGTCAAAGAGGGAGAAATATGCAGAAACCTTATCAATACAAAGCAAGAGGGAGATATATATGAAAGAGGGAGATACATGAGATCATTAGTAAGGATGTAGCAATCAAGAAAAGTAGCAAACAACATATACAATCTTGGTGGTAACTAAGTTGATCAATTGATCAGTTTGTTTTGCCATCAATGCCAAAGAGGGAGATTGTTGGAAATGATTGAAAAGATCATGAGGAAAGTTGTTGGAATGATCATATGGAACTGGTAAAGAATGTTCTCAATCATTGTTTTGTCATTGATGTCAAACTTGCTACTTGCAAGAATGACAATTGCTTAAATAATCCTAATACTATCAATTAGTTGATTGACAAGGAGGAGGCAATCAATAAGATGTAACTAGAACACCTAGAGAAAGGTTGAAAGTTATGATGTTGTAATGAAGTACAAGGATTAGTCAAGACATTGATGAAATAATGTACTGTTGACATACTCTAAGACACAAAGAATGGGCACACTAAAACATATCAAAGATGTAAAGTTTTAGCTAAGACATCTATAAAAGCCTAACTAAAGTTCATTAGAGAGAGGGAGCCGAACAAGCTATTAGGTGTTGAATAGATCCCTAGTTGAAGCTGAGCAAGTTCAACTTTAGGTGTCGAGTGAACTTTAGATGATGAGTGATACAGAGTTTATCAAGTGTTGAGTACACTTTAGCTATTGAGAGATACAAAGTTTATCAAGTGCTGAGTAAACTTCAGATGCCAAGTGATACAAAATTTATCAAGTGCCGAGTGAACATCAAATGCCGAGTGATCTAGAGTAATTAGGTGCCAAGTGATATAGTTTTATTTAAGGTGCCGAGCTATCTAGGAAATAGATGCCGAGCATCAGAAAACCAATAGTGTTGAGTAACACAGAGATGTTGAGAATCAGTAAACCAATAGTGCCGAGTTGCTGCATTATTTTGAAAATTGAAGATTCGCAAGATCTAAGCTGACAAGGTTGTTATCTAGAAATCTGTGAATTGAAAGGAAGATAAGAATGATGAGCTAGTGGCACAGAACACCATGTAGAACATTTTTAAGGATACAACTAACGAAGGTTCTAGATAAGAGCAAGATATGGGGTAGATACATTTTATCCTACCTAATCCATTTGAAACCCTAAAAATTGAGAGGGAGAATTGAGTGGAAAAGGAAAAATAGATCTCTATTTAAGGAGTCATAAGGTCATGAAAAAAAAAAAAAAAAAAAAGAGGAGAGAGGTGGTCAAGCATGAAAGCATAAAGTGCTGAAGGAGGTGCTAAGGAGAAAGAGAGCACAACTACTCTATTTCAATAAGAAGACCCTAGATATGATTGCATTGGCATGATGAGTAAGAAGATTCAAGGAGACAAAGCTTGAGAGGAAGACAAGCAGTCAAAGATGAAGTGATTAAAGCCAAGCAAAAGGATAGAACTGAAGAAGTGATCTAAAATCTGCAAAGTATGTTGTAAGTTGTATCAGATAAAAAATTCATTATCATTACTCTCTAGCAATTGTAACAGTTAATTTAAATCCTATGGACTTAGCTTGGTTTAATAGCCATGAGGTAAATCCTTTAATAGGTTGACATTCCAGGTGAATGTTCAGAAGTCTTTTAACCAGGCCCATTCCTAACAGTTTGGTGAAATCCTCTAACAAGGTCACATTTAATAGTGTGTTGTAAGCCTTTAACAGGGTAGGCTTTTAACAAGGCATCACTTTAGAAGAGTGAAAATCAAGTAGCATGTTACTGGTGATTTTTCCCAAAATTGGGTTTCCACGTAAATCACTGTGTCATGTGTTGATCTTGCATGTTTTATCTTTGCATGTTGATTTACTATAACTTGCTAATATGGTTGATTTAAGTTTGGATGGATGAAAAGTGGATTCATTAAAAGTAGTGAAAAAGTATTATTAGGGCATTTGGACCTTGAATAATTGATTCACCCTCTCCCTCTCAGTTATTCTAAAGAATTCTAACATCCAAAGTCCTCACAAATTTTTTCTTTAAGATAAATTTTCTCAAGGAACTCATTAGTCCCTTTTTATCATCATCATCATCAAATGGCATTACTACTATTATTGCTACTATTATAGTAGTTACTGCTAGAATGAGTGTGACTGCTTTCAATTATATAATCTTCTTCTGTTCCTTAGCCTTCTTCCTCTCTTCTTCTAGTCTCTTAGCTTCTTTCTTTGAATTTTCTTCTACTTTCTTCCTTTCCTCTTCCTCTTGTTTCTTCTTTCTTTTCTCTTCCTCTTGCTTATTTTTCTTGTCCTCTTCTTCTTTCTTTTTCTTTTCCTCTTCTTCATTTTTTCTTTTCCTCTTCTATCCTCTTTTCTTCTTCTAACCTCTCTATTTCTTTCTTCCTCTCTTCTTCTCTTCTTTTCTCTTATCTTCTTCTCTCCTTTCCATTTCTTCTTTCCTCTTCTCCTCTTTCTATTTCTTCCTTTCCTCTTCTTCTTCTCAATCATTAGAGCTGGCATAAGCTATCATATTGCCAATAATAGGTATCCCAAAAGTTGTAAATGGATTCTCCTTTGCATCCACTATTATATGTGTACTATCCACTTGCATTCATTTAGTACCCATAACTATGTGTGGTGCTGAGGTTTCCTGCTATCTCCTCAACTTCTTCCTCATCACTAGAAGGTGTACTTTGTTGTACATATAGTGGGCTTATAGGTTTAGATTGTACACTCTCCTTTGGTACTAAGGTCACATATTTCACTATGGCCTCCTCTATTTCCTTTCTTACATCCTCATAGTTTCCTGCTATAAGAAGAATTATTCTTCTTTTTTTCCTCAGCAAGGGCTCAATACCCTTCAAAATTTTGTCCAAGTCCTCCTTTGAGTTAACTTCACATAACTTGTTGATCATTATTTTTCTCAACTTGGTGTCTTGCTCTATCACTATTTTCTTCCTATTCAATAACCTATTAGATAGGTGCTCTGGGATCTTATTTTGAATGTTATCAAATCTTTTATTCCTCAAAATCATATTCCTCACTATAAAATTCTCTAGTTTCTTTCTAACCATATTATTATACAAACTATAATACTTATTTAATTGTACAAAATTATCATTATTAATAATTTGGATGTTAAGGTTTTCTACCTTAGCTTTTCATGCTTCCTTTCCTACTAGTAATCTTCCTTCTTGCACTATTTTCTCAACTAGTCTATCTTTAATATCATCCTATGATTCATCAAGATAATTGACTTGTGGAGTTTTCTTTCTTTTTCTAGGTCCACTGGTGGTCTACCTGACCCTTTTCTTGGTGGATGGTGTAGGTTCTTGCTTCACCTTCACCAACCTTTTAGATTTCCTCTATACAATAGATGTTTCAACCTTTGGTTGCCTCCTAGGTTGATCACATCATGTTCTCACTAGTTTTAGTTGCGCAACTAGTGTATATGATACCTATGCACTTGGTTTGGCAATAGTTACACCTTCAGAAGGTGCCACAACAACAATATGTGTTGCTTCTATTACTTTAGTCTATCTTCTTGCCTTCATCTATAGTGTTATACCTTTGACTTCATTATACTCTTCCCCAGTCATGCCAAATTCCTTAAGGATGGAATCTATCTTCTTTTCTACACTTTTCTTTATTTCCTTATTGTTAAGTTCAAAATGAAATTCTCTCACTTTCTCTTCATAAGTACTCCATCTAGGGAACTCAGTGTCCTATTCTAACTAGAGTATGATCTATGCATACCCTTCAATGAGTTCTGCACTCATCCCATATCCCATGGGCTCAATGAACTTTACCCTTGGTTCTATAGCTTTCATACATGTGTTATCAATTTCCACCATGAAGCATAAGTCATTCTTTTACTTCACCATGGAGGGGGTATTTTGTACCTCTATTTCATTTCAGTCTAAAAAATCTTCATCATTCTATCAATGTCACTATCTCTAACATTTTTCGGCTCTCCCCTATAGCACTAAGTCACCAACTTCATTGTGAACTCATTTCCATCACAATTTTTCATCCCTAGTAATTTCTTTATTGCATAGAAAAAAATTGTTAATAAGCACTCAAATCTAAAGACTGCATTCTTGGTGTTCTTTAATTTTCTAATGTCCAATAACTATAATCTGATTATCTCACATAAATTAACTTTCCTTCTCTCAACTACCATTACATATGTTTAATGTAAAAATCTAGTTGGTACTGGGTTAACCCTTGAACCATGGTTAAACTTGTACCCTAAAATATTATTCAAACCTTTAACTCCTCTATCTTGAATCATGTCCACCTTCATGTTGCTTCAATCAAATTTAGTGAATAGGTTCTTCTCAATAGTTTTTCTTACATTTCTCTCATTTATAAGATTGTATCCCTCATTATTTAGGCATGCGACCTTATGAATTAGGTTGTTGTCAATTACTACATGCACATCACCTAACCAAAAAAATTCATTATGAACCCTACTTAGAATAATTTTGGTCCAATCATGGTTTTCAAACTCAGTATAGAAAATATACTTTAGTAGGTTCAACTCATTCAAGTGTGCATACTTGGATTTCAAAGTTAGGTTATTATTAAACATGGCTTCTAAGTCCTTGTGTATATCCTCATCTCCTATACTTCCAATTTAGCAATGGATATAACTCTTGACATCTTTGAGGTGAAGTACATTGTATGGGATTTTCAAAAATGTGCCTAACAGATCACCACAAGAGAAACAAATAGATGTTTCTTGAACATATATCTTGGTCTTTCACTAACATCATATACCATCTGACTAGCAATTTAATCTCTAACTATATGTAACAAAAAATTAGTTTGAGCTCTGTAAAATACCTTAAAAGTCACATTTACTACTTTTTCTACTTCATGCTTCAAGAACTTCTTATCACACTTCAATTCACTATCACATCACTCTTCAAGTCACTCTAGAAACTTTGCATGATCAAATGGTACTCAAAATCTTTCTCACAATCCTTAAATCATTTTAAATCAAACTACATATTAAATGTGTATCTAGCACAAATTCAAAAATTATCTCTATTTACCAGTAAACTTATTTTCTTTCTTCCAGCTTACTATGATCATATCTAAGCTAATGCACTTGACCATAGCTTCCACTCTATGTCCTTTACCTTCTCCTAATAGCACAACTTCTATTTTTTTTCTAACATCAGTTATGTTTAACTGATGCTCTATCTCTTTTGAATTTTTCTTAATTCAGATAGGATGAGTCACAAACAATTTCTAATTTCAATTTCCCTTTAGGTGCATCAAAGTATTGTTCTTCCAAAACTATTTAAGAGCTCTCTATATTACAAGCGTTTACAAATACTTCTTGGAATTCATGAACATGTTCCCTGATTGCATCCTATTGACTATTTTCACTACCATTTCCATTCCTTCTATCATTTCTATTATCATTCCTTCTATTATTATTATTCATGTTAAAGTTCCTTTTTTCCATTCTACAAAATCTTAATGTGTGTCCAAAGTTATTGCATAACTAACATATAGGTGTATTCCTCCTCTGATTGGTTCCATACTACCTATCAGGTGCTTTGCAGTTCCTTGCAATGTGTCCATGATTATTACACTTGTAACACACAATCTACTTCCTTCCACCATTAGGTCTTTCTCTATCATTGGATCTATTTTGTGATCTTTCTCTTTCATTACTTGTAGATTTAGTATTTCTAAACATTCTACTATTCCCATTATTACCAACAAATTTAATTTTCTTACATTCTACTACTTTATGTCCATAACCATGACAATTATAACAATAGAAATTAGTAATAGGTTTTAAAGACTTACCCATGTAATATCTCTTCACATGTTCAAATTCATTGCATATGAAACATTTACCTCTGAATTCATATCTAACATCCTTTGGCAATTCATCTTTCTTAGGTTCATCAAATTTCTCAGATAAATTAACTATCTCAACTTCTTTAGATGACTAGATCTTATTTTGATCAGTTTCCTTAGGGATTTCTACAACTAGATCTAGTTCTTTCCTGATTTCAACTTTCTTTTCTAAATTTTCTCCAATAAGATATCCAAGACCTATTTTATCATAAGAGGGTCTCTAGAAGAATATTTTCTCATCAATTTTCTTAGAAATTGAATAAAGCTTCTCTAATTGTTGTTTGTCTTGCGTCAACTCTCCTTTCACAATAGTGTTGTACTTCTCTAACTTGACATGTTCTATATTAATAGAATTTAATTCATATGTTACTTGACATAACTAGGATCTAAGGTTTCCATTCTTATATTTTAGATCAAATTCACTCTTACTATCATTTTTCTTTAAAAGGCTCAACTTAAGTTCAACAACTTTTAACTCATGTTTCAAGGTCTCATTTTATTTCTTTAGATTTCCTACTTCATCATTGTCACTAGTTTGTACATTTGATTTCTTGCTAAATTTTTTATCATCAATCTTGTCTTTCAATTTTCCAATGTAAACTTTTGCATCTTCATTTTGGGTTGTCACTTTCTTCTGTAACAAGGTCAATCTGTTCAAGAGCTTCTTCAATATTTATCTTTAACTATTCCAAATCAATTAAGATCTTACTCAAAATATTAAGCTTCTTTAGAGTAACTATTCTCTGATACCAATGATTAGAAATAGATAATATTGAGAGGGGTGGGTAATTAGTATTCTACAAACTTTTTCCTATAATTGAATATTGATAATTACTTTATAGCTTTCATATGAAAGTAAACAAACATGCCGAACAATAAGTATAACCATACACAAAGAGAACTCATAACACCATTATTTGTTAACTAGGGAAATCTTGGCAAAGGGAAAACCCTAGTAGGGATGATACCTATTAGTTGATCCACTAAACAAAAAAATCATGTTATAGATATTGACCTCGTTAGGAGTCTATGAAATACATATAGTATCTTGAGTCCTTGTTAGAGGACTAGGCCCTATTAGAATCCTCAACCCTGTTAGGAGTTTCTTCAATGCTATTATGAGTTAGTAGATCAAATACAATGTATTAAAATAGAGCCCATTGCCCTAACATTCAATTATACAATTAAATTCTTCACAAGAGTAGAGATACATACAATACTTTCTCACTACTATAATTTGCACTTACTTTGATCATAGATCAAATTTCACATCACATAAGGCCCATATATCTTTCAAGATGTTCATACAATAGTTTTCATGTCATAGATCACACATATATTATATGCATCACATACATTATATGTGCAAGATAAGATCTTTACTTATACCCCGCACATTAGTAAAACTCTACTAATTTGGCCTTCATGTCTTCACATGCTTGACATAATATGAAATAACTTATGGATTAATATCCACAATGTTTCCTCATCATGACTTAGTAAATATTTTGTCACCAAAATAATTCCTTAAGTCATACAACTCATATTTCTAATATGCTGTATTTTGTACTATTAAATACCCATACTGATATTTTAACTATAGCTCACATCATACTATCCATACATATTTGTGCACTAGAATATTTCATAATGAAATTTTGATTAAGTTATCCCCAACTGCACATAAGATAACTTGAAGTGCGTCATCTATACACATAACATCTGTCTCTGTACTAATACAAACAATCTAACACTTAGACATTTTTTTAACTATAAATTAATAAATGAGATGTTGAATACATGTTTCCATAAATGACAACTATCAAGAAATCTTACTAGCCATATTTCCAACAAAAACAACATTAAATAGATTTTCCATGTACCTAATGTACTGATTCATATGCAATCTATTTTGATAATACTGCATCAACTTCACTTATCTTCAAATGCTCATTTAATGCATCACTAATCTTTGTTTAGTGAGTATTAGATAGGGGTAAGACCCTTATCTTACCTCTTAGATACAAAAATGTATCCTTAGAAAATGGTTTGGTGAATATGTCTACAATTTTTTCTTTTCCAATCTCGGCTCTTTGTCTTGCACTAATTCTCTCAAAAAATGATACTTTATTACAATGTATTTTTTCTTGGTATGCATCACTAGATTCTTGGATATGTTAATTGTACTAGTGTTATCATAGAATATTACAACTAGATCCTTGATTTCTTCCTTTATACCTGGCAATAGTTGTTTGAACCAAATGATGTTGGAACAATTGTGATGCAATGGAACTAGTAGTGGGTTAAAACTGAAGAAACCCATGGAAATGAATCTTCTAAAACTAAAAGAAGAAATTAAATATTGTAAAGATGTTGACCCTACTATATATCATCAAATTATTGAATCTTTAATGTACTTATTAAATACTAGACCCAATATATGTTATGCAGTTAATGCTCTAAGTCAATTCATGAGAAAACCAAAGAGAAATCATTTAGTAGCTGCAAAACATATTCTAAGATATCTTTGTGGAGCTATTGGATATGGTCTAGAATACAAGAATGAAGAACTAAAACTTAGAGGGTATACAAACTTGAATTAAGCAAGAAATTCTATAAACTAGAAGAGCACTTTGGGATGTTGTTTTACCTTAGGGTTAGGAATGATATCATGGTTGAGTAGTAAGAAATCATCAGCAGCTCAGAGTTCTACTAAAGAAGAATGCATTGCCACTACAATGGGAACCAAAGGGGCAGTATGGTTAAGGAAAATTATGTTTGATCTATTTAAGAAACCATTGGAACCTATTATAATCTATTGTGATAACCAAAGTTGTATTAAAATTTCCTTAAATCCAACTTACCATAATAGGTCAAAACACATTGAGTTACCATATCCTATGTATACGAGATATGGTTGAAAAAAAAAATGTAATTGAGTTTAAATAAATTAGTACCAAGAATCAAATTGCTGATATACTTACCAAGTCACTTGAAAAAAATAAAGTGAAATCATTTAGAAAAGGTCTTGATATGATTGTGATTCCTAAGAATGAGTCTCAGTAAATTTGATTTATTTTTGTTTGTACTTAAAATTGGTGTATTTATATGAGTCTTATTGGAAGTAATGACTTTCAAATGATTATCTTTTGTGAGAATTACTATAAGGAGGTATTCTTGTCAATAACTATGATATACATCTTGAGTAAGTGGTGTACTTAAATCATGAGAATATGCATCTTGTGTGACTTAAAACTGAGTGCTTAGATGTCATTCAATTGACTATCTTTCAGTTTTTTGTATAGATGCATATTGGGTATGTTGGTAAGTATTCATTTTGTGAGACTAACAACTAAGAGCTTAGATGCCATCAAATTGACTATCTTTGGGTTGTTTTGTAAATGTATACTAGGCATTTTAATAACTAAGAGCTTAGATGTCATCTCATTGACTATATTTGAGTTATACAAAATATTGACCATCCCTTACCTATGCTTATCAAAATTTATTTATCCTTCTTGAGTAAGAGGGAGTGTTAAAATCTTCTAGCCATTTTGGATAAAATGCATCCTGGATATATTGAATATTTGATGAGAAATGTTATTATTAATATGATTAAAATTAAATTAAATATACTTTTGCACACACACACACACACATATATAATCATGATTAAATTTGATTATATTAATTATCTAACTATGAATAGACATGTATCATTTATGGGACATGTCTCTTCATGGCTTTCTCTTAATTTAAATAAGAGGTCACTTCCACTTGGAAAGCACATACCACATGCAATGGAAATGTTATTACATTTGCAGTAGGTCTAGGAAATCTAACACCTAGATCTCTAGTAAACTATTCATGCAACTTTGAGACTTGAACTCAACTTTACCTAGTTGTCATCTTTCTACAACTTATCCAATATTAGTATGTATTAAAATTAGTTGTTATTATCTTTTTTTAAATTGTTGTTGTGTTTTTGCCCTAATTTTTGGGCATGACACAAATGTATCTCTAAAAGAAAAAGGGCTAAAGCATGGTTGATACTTTTCATTAGCTCAGAATGCTTATTCCAGTCTTAAGGCCTACTAGAATAAACCTTTTGAATAAGAGTGAAAGTCCTTTCAAAAGATCCCACCCTTTTACATAACAATAATCCATATATATATATATATATATATATATATATATATATATATATATATATATATATATATATATATATATATATATATATACATATACATATACATATAATATACATATATACATATACATATACATATACATATATATATATACATATATATAGATACATACATATATATGTATATATAGATATGTATCTATATATATGTATATGTATATCTATATATATGTATATACATATATACATATGTATATATAATGTATATACTATTGGAAATGATTGAAAAGATCATGAATGAAGAATAATGGAACTGGTAAAGAATGTTTTCAATCATGATTTTGTCATTGATGTCAAACTTGCCACTTGCAAGAATGACAATTGATTTAGTGATCCAAATACTATCACTTGGTTGATTGCCAAGGAGGTGGTAATCAATAAGATGTAACTAGAGTACCTAGAGAAAGGTTGAAATTATAATGTTGTAATGAAGTATAAGGATCAGCTAAGTCATTAATGAAATAGTGTATTGATGACATACTGTAAGACACGGAGGATGGACAAAATAAGACATATCAAAGATGTAAGGATTAACTAAGTTCTAGTTAGTGCCAAATGGATTCTCGGTTGAAGCCAATCAAGTTCAACTTAGTGTGTGCTGAGTGATCTTCAGGTGCTAAGTAGTCTTCAGGTGCAGAGTGAAGATCAAGTGCCGAGTAACACAAAATTCTTTAGGTGCCGAGTAGCAAAAAAAGATAATTGATGCCAAGTAAGTCTTTAAGTGATGAGAAAAGTAGAAAATGATATAGGTAACAAGTGCCAGTAAAATAATAATAGAAGCTGAGTAATATAGAAGAAATTGAGCATCAGTAAATCAATGATGCCGAGTTGTTGCATTATTTGTTAAAGTCAAAGATTTGCCAGACCAGCAACAATAAGTTTGTTACATCAAATTTTGTGAATTAGTTGGATGATAAGGATGATGAGTAGATGTCACATAATTTTATGTAAACCATGCAAACCAATTCAAGGAAAATGATAATAGATTTATCATGAAGTTTCTAGAAGAAGCAAATTGGAGGGAAAAAAATGCCATTTTCTCAAAAGATTTGAGTGAAAAATCGAGAACAAAACTTCTTTATAAGGAGTTACAGGTTAGAGATCAAATGCAAATGTATGAGAGGGAGTTGGTCATAAGTTTGATCATGCGAAGAAGCCAAGAGGAGTAAGAATAGAGTATCAAGACTCTGAGTTGATCAAGTGACCATAGAGTGCTTTGGCATAATGAGTGGAAGAACTCAAGGAGATAGATCTTGAAGGGTGAACAAGCTGTTAGCACTGCAAAGGAGGAAATCAAAGCAAAGAAGAGAACTGAAGAAGTGATCTAAAATTTTCACAATTGGGGTTACAATCTATATCAGGTCAAATCCCTTCTAATACTTTCTTACCATTGTATTAGATATTGAAACCCTACATTGCTAGGTTAGCTTAACAGCTAGGTGGATAAGCCTTAGGAAAAGGATAAAGAGATCCCTAGGAGAATGACAAAGAGATCCTCAAGAGAAGGATAAAGAGATCCTTAAGAGAAGGATAAAGAGATCCTTAGGAGGAGGATAGGAGATCCTTAGAGAGGGATGAAAGATTATTTTGAGAAGGTGACTGTAAATCCCATGGACTTGGGTGAGCTTAAAAGCTCTATGTAAATCCTTTAACAGGGTGACATTACAAGTTGAATGTTCTTAAATCCTTTAACAAGGTCACATTTAAGAATGTGTTGTAGCCTTTAACAAGGCAGGCCTTTAACAGGGAAAACCATCAAAAGTGGTTGAAATCAATTGCACAGTTATTTTGTGGGTATCATCCCCACTCTAGTTTTACCTTCTTATTCCTTGGATATCAAATCCTTAGTGTTATGGTATGATGCATGTTTACTTTTCATGATTGTTTAATGTTCAATTGCATGCATGATAATTTCAGTTATGTGCCATTAAGGATTTGTAGAAAAAGTTGTATTGGACATCATTGGACATTGGATAACTGATTCTCACCCCCCCCCCCCCCCCCCCCCTCTTAGTTATTCTAAAGAATTATAACAATTGGTATCAGAGCTCACTGCTGATTTTTTTCAAGGTACTAGGAGTAGGAAGATCAAGATATCCAAGAGAGAAGTTCCCAATCTAAACAAAGACAACTTTTTTGAATGGCAAAGTCTGATGAAGCTACACCTCGGATCAATAGGTGACTATGCACAGACCTCAATCACAATTGATCATGTAGACGTTGTAGGACCCCTCACTATAGATGACATGAGCAAGAAGAAGGAGCATAATCAAACAATGTGAGATATTGCTTTAGAACTAAGCTATGTTGAGTATGATGACATCAAAGGATGTGATACTTCACATCAGATGTGGGAAACATTATCAAGAATCTATGGAGGAGATGATAATGTCAAGAGAGCCAAAAGAGAAAGCCTAAGAGAAAAATTTGATGATATGAAAATGGAAGAAGGAGAGAATGCTGCTCAATATGGTGCAAGAATGAAGGAAGTAGTTAGTGCCATAAGAAGCCTAGGAGGATAGTTAGCAGAAGAAATAGTATGCAGCAAATACTTGAGAACTTTACTTCCTATCTATGCTATAAGAGTATCAGCCATCCAAGAGCTAAGGTGTGTACCAGGAAACACAGTGACATTTGAAGGAACAATTGGAAGACTCACTGCCTTTGAGCTATCCAACTTTGACAACTACAAGCCAAAAAATTTTGAATCTACATTCAAAGCTAAGATGACAATGAAAGACAACGAGGAAGTTCAAACAAAGAAAAAGAATGGAAAAGGAAAGTATGTATCCATTGATAGCTACACTGATGAAGATGATGTGGACCAATTGGAGGCATTACTAGCAAGAAGATTTCATAGAGGAAGAGGCAAATTCAAAGGTAAGCTACCAATCATTTGTTTCAATTGTAATGAAGTTGGTCACATTATAGCTCGATGCACACAAAAGAAAAATTACAAGGATGGAGGCAACTTCAAGAACAAGAGGAAAAAAAAGACTACAAAGGTAAAGGCAAAAGATTCTATATTGTTGAAGAAGACTCTGATGAGAATGATGATGAAGTAGTCTATGTGGCTATGAAAGATGAATCAGATGAAGATGAAGCAACTACTCTGGTAATCTGCATGAACAAGAATGATAGATGGATCATAGAGAGTGGATGCACTCATCACATGACTGGAGACAAAAGTAAGTTCATTACCTTTATTCAATATGAAGGAAATAATGTTAGATTTGGTAACAATGCACCATGTTAGATCAAAGGGAAAGGTATTATCAAGCTTACTAAAAAGATATCATGTGATAATGCATACTATGTTGAAGGACTGAATTATAACTTGTTAAGTGTCTCACAGTTAGGCAACATAGGGTGTAAGGTTGAATTTGAAAAAGGAGTTGCTAAGATTTATGATTCTCAAGGAAGTCTATTAGGAAAAGGTGATCAGACTAAGAGTAATTTGTTTTACCTAGACATGGAAGATGCTTCTTGTCTTATTGTTCAAACTGATGATATATGGTTATGGAACAAGAGGCTATGTCATGTAAATTTTGACAATCTAATAAGCATCAACAAAATAAAGAAAGTTAGAGGTCTACCAAAGTTGACGAAGCCTGATAACACCATGTGCAAACAATGCCAACTAGGGAAGATGACCAAGTCAACTTTCAAAAGCAAGACTTATACTTCAAATGAAGTATTAGAGCTAGTTCATACTGACTTGTGTGGTCCTATTGAAGTACAAAGCTACAAAGGTGATAGATACATAATGCTATTTTTAGATGACTATTCAAGAATGATGATAGCCATGTTCCTGAAAATAAAATTAGATGCATTCCAAATGTTCAAATGGTACTTGGCCAGAGTTGAGAAATAAACTGGAAAGAGCCTAAAATATCTCAAATCTGATAGAGGAGGTGAATTCACATCAAGAGAATCTGAAGAGTTCTTCAATGAAAGAGGAATTAAAAGGCAGACATCAGCACCCAAAACTCCACCTCAAAATGGTATAGTAGAGAGAAGGAATAGATCAGTTATTGATTGTGCCAAGACCTTAATGATGGAGAAAAATGTTGCACTCAAGTACTGGAGAGAAGCTGTAAGTACTGCAGTCTACACACTCAACATAGTTCAAGTCAAGAAAGGTACAAATGCAACACCTTTTGAATTATGGTATGGGCATTCTCCTAATGTAAAAAATTTCAAAATATTTGGATGCAAATGCTTTGTATATAAAGATTCTAGGAATGGAAATTTTGATGCAAAGAGTGAGGAAGGTACATTTTTTGGTTATTCTACTAGAAGCAAAGCTTATAAGTGCTTGAATGACAACGCTAACAAAGTAGTAGAAAGCACAAATGTGAAATTTGATGAGCCTGCAGAAGTGAAAAGTGTTGAGAACACCAAGAAAGTAGAATAATACAAGACCTTTGTATACTTTTATGAAGGTATATCTAATAATGGTGAAGTTGCAACTCAGAATGACAATCAACAATAGAATCCAGTATTTGTCGAGTCACAGACAGTGAATGCTGAATAGCAAACACATTCAGAAGCTGAGCTATAGAATACAAAAATTGTTCATTCAAATTTTGAGAACAATCAATAAGAAGAAAATGAACAAATATCTAATGAAAATATGCATGAGGATACAGATTTTGAAAGAGACAACATGAAAACAAGGAAAGAATCTATATTGGCAAAGTATGTGAAAAGCATCATCCTGAAGATCAAATTATTGGAAACAAAGAGGCAAGACTAATGAAAAGGAATAGACTCAGAAATGAAACATGTCTACTCAGCAAAATAGAACCAAAAATAGTAAGTGAAGCCATAAAAGATGATGACTGGTATAATGCTATGAAAGAAGAAATAGAACAAATTGAGAAGAACAAGACATGGACCTTAGTCTCAAGACCAATTGATAAGAATGTGATTGGAACCAAGTGGGTGTTCAGAAACAAGTTAGATGAAAATGGTGAAATCACAAGAAATAAGGCAAGATTAGTCTGCAAAGGATATGCACAAGAAGAAGGACTAGATTATGGAGAAACTTTTGCTCCAATTTCTAGAATGGAAGGAGTAAGGACCTTACTGGCATATGTAGCCTTCAAAGAATTTAAAGTCTATTAGGTGGATGTAAAGTCTACATTTCTGAATGGTATACTTGAAGAGGAAGTCTACATAGAGCAACCATAAGGTTTTGTTGATGAAAAGAACAAAAATAAGGTATGTAAACTACATAAGGCTCTATATGGATTGAAGCAAGCCCCTAGAGCTTGGTATGAGAGACTTCACAAGTATTTGGTGCAAATAGGATTTGAAAGAACTGATGATAACAACAACATGTACATCAAATCAGAAGATGGTAAGAATATTCTTGTATCTAAAATATTTGTGGATGATATAGTTTTTGGAGGAAAGGAAGTACTGTGCAAAAGTTTTGCTGACAAAATGAAACATGAGTTTGAAATGTCTATGTTTGGAGAAATCAAGTTCTTTGTAGGATTGCAAGTGCATCAACTAAAACACAGTATATTTCTGACACAATCAAAATACATCAAGGAGATACTCAAGAAGTTTGGATTAGAAGACTCCAAACTTGTCAGCACACCAATGGCAATAGGACATAAGCTATCTAAAAATGATGAATCAGCTAAAGTTAATCAAACAATGTATAGATCCATGATTGGTAAACTACAATATGTTGTACATAGCAGACCAGACATAGCACTAGTAGTTGGAATAGTGGCTAGATTCTCTGCCAATCCTAGGGAAAATTATTTCATTGCAGTAAAAAGGATAATGAGGTATCTCAAAGGAACTGATGATTTTGGCCTATATTAAAAAAAGAATAAGAAGTTTGAGCTCAATGCATACACAGATGCAGATTGGGGAGGAAACATTGATGACAGAAAAAGCACAAGTGGAGGAGCATTATTCTTAGGTAAAAGGCTAGTTACTTGGACTAGCAAGAAACAAACATGCACATCTCAATCCACTACAGAAGCAGAATATGTGGCAGCAACAATCAATTACACAAACATTGTGTGGCTCAAACATCTATTGAAAGGAATGAAAGAAGAGGTAACTAAACCTATGATACTGTATTGTGATAATACAAGTGCTATAAACATATCCAAGAATCCAATAATGCATGCAAAAACCAAGCATATTGCAATCAAGTATCACTATGTCAGAGAATTGGTGGAAGGAAAACAAGTGAAGATGGAGTACATTCACACAAAGGAACAAATTGTAGATATATTCACCAAACCATTGCCCAAGGATGCTTATGAATATCTTAGAGGCAAGTTGGGGGTCATACCCCTAACTCAAGCAATCTAAAGCAACATAGAAGCTGCCATGCATCAACAAGAGTAGATCATTAAAATATCAGAAGAATGATGCAAAGGATGACAACAGGAGTAGAAACTCTAGATTAGTCACAAGCATGGTGAGAGAGGGAGAAAAACATGAAGATTCAAAGCTTCTATTTAGCATGTTAAAGATGCTACATCTTTGGCATTTATGTCAAAGAGTGAGATATATGAGAAACTAATCAATACAAAGAGGGAGATATATATGAAGGATTAGGGATACAGAGTAAAGAAAAGCAGTAGTCTAGAAGGAGAAGTAGAAAAAAGGATTTAGTTTGTATCAGCAAAAGAAAACATATGTAATTTTGGTGGTAACTAAGTTGATCATCTTAATCCATTGATTAGTTTGGTTTGCCATCAATGCCAAAGAGGGAGATTGTTGGAAATGATTGAAAAGATCATGACTAAAGAATAATGGAACTGGTAAATTTTTCAATCATTTTTTTGTCATTGATGTCAAACTTACCACTTATAGGAATGACAATTGCTTTAGTGATCCAAATACTATCAATTGGTTGATTGACAAGGAGGTGGCAATCAATAAGATGTAACTATAGTACCTAGAGAAAGGTTGAAGTTATGATTTTGTGATGAAGTATAAGGGTCAGCTAAGCCATTGATGAAATAGTATATTGATGACATACTATAAGATACAGAGGATGGACACAGTAAGACATATCAAAGATGTAAGGATTAACTAAGTTCTAGTTAGTTCGGAATAGATTCTAAGTTGAAGCCAAGAAAGTTCAACTTAGTGTGTGCTGAGTGATCTTCAAGTGCCGAGTGAAGATCAGGTGTCGAGTAACACAAAATTCTTCAGGTGTCGAGTAGAAAAAAAGGATAATGGATGCCAAGTAAGTCTTCAAGTTTCAAGAAAAGGAAAAAATGCTATAGGTACTAAGCACCAGTAAAATAATAATAGAAGCTAAGTAACACAGAAGGAGCCGAGCATTAGTAAATCAATGATGTTGAGTTGCTACATTATTTTTTAAAGTAAAAGATTTGCCAGATCACCAGGGATAAGTTTGTTACATCAAATTTTGTGAATTAGTTGGATGATAAGGATGATGAGTAGATGTCAAAAAAAATTATGTAAACCATGCAAACTAATTCAAGGTGAATGATAATAGATTTATCATGGAGTTTCTAGAAGAAGAAAATTGGAGGGAAAACAATGTCATTTTCTCAAAAGATTTGAGTGGGAAATTGAGAACATAACTTCTTTATAAGGAGTTACAGGTTAGAGATCAAATGTTCATGCATGAGAGGGAGTTGGTCATAAGTGTAATCATGCAAAGAAGCTAAGAGGAGTAAGAACAGAGTATCAAGACTTTGAGTTGATCAAGCGACCATAGAGTGCTTTGGCATAATGAGTGGAAGAACTCAAGGAGACAGATCTTGAAGGGTGAACAAGCTATCACCACTGCAAAGGAGGAAAGCCAAGCAAATAAGAGAATTGAAGAAGTGATCTAAAATTTTCACATTTAGGGTTGCAATCTATATCAAGTCAAATCCCTTCTAATACTTTCTTACCATTGTATTAGATATTGAAACCCTACATTGCTAGGTTAGCTTAATAGCTAGGTGGATAAGCCTCAGGAAAAGGATAAAGAGATCCATAGGAGAAGGACAAAGAGATCCTCATGAGAAGGATAAAGAGATACTTAAGAGAAGGATAAAGAGATCCTTAGGAGGAGGATAGGAGATCCTTAGGGAGGGATGAAAGATTCTTTTGAGAAGGTGACTGTAAATCCCATGGACTTGGGTGAGCTTAACAACTCTATGTAAATCCTTTAACAAGGTGACATTCCAAGTTGAATGTTCTTAAATCCTTTAACAAGGTCACATTTAACAATGTGTTGTAGCCTTTAACAGGGCAGACCTTTAACAAGGTAGACCATAAAAAGTGGTTGAAATAAATTGTGCAGTTATTTTGTGGGTATCATCCCCACTCTAGTTTTACCTTCTTATTCCTAGAGGGTTTCTATGTTATCAAAACCTTAGTGTTATGGTTTAATGCATGTTTACTTTTCATGATTGTTTAATATTCAATTGCTTGCATGATAATTTCAGTTATTTTCCATTAAGGATTTGTAGAAAAAGTTGTATTGGACATCATTGGACCTTGGATAACTAATTCACCCCCCCCCTCCTCTCAGTTATTCTAAAGAATTATAACATATACATATCTATATATATGTATATACATATATACATATATATACATATGTGTACATACATACATACATACATACATACATACATACATACATACATACATACATACATACATACATACATACATACATACATACATACATACATATATATATATATATATATATATATATATATATAAGGTGTAGGTTGGGAACCCTAAAAAGAGAATTAGTGAGATAACCTCTTGTTTCCATTCTCACTAACCTTTTTAGCTTGTGCTACGTTACATGCCAAAAAATAAATGACATTTACCCTCCTTTTTTAAAAAGGAATAGTTTTCCACAATCACATGGGTTGTCATTCCAAAGAAATCATGATGGTACTTGTTGAGTGTGCATTTTGTACAAGGCTAGCAGCAAAAAATTTCATGAATCTCTCTTTTGAAAAACTTATCAATGACAAACTCCAAGGTTCTAGATGGTTGTTTTGCAACCTACCGAGAAGTTAAACTGAAGAAAAATATGAATGTTCACAAGGAGGCCTTTGTTAGTGTAAGGAAACTCAGGTGCGAAAACAACTTCCTACACTAATCACATAAGGAAAGTATGATGCAAATCCTATTAAAATCTTCTACACTTATAGATTCAATATCATGTAAACAACAATATTGCAACCAACCATGCATACAAAAAATAGATAGAGAAAGAAAAACGTAACACAAATATTTTTCGGTGGGTAAAAACCCTTTGGTAAAACAACCCCACCCCTCCAGAACTTGCACAATGTATTATCTTCAACAAAAGGTTACAATACACTTGCAGTGCAAGCTCAACAGTGACAACAGAAGACTCCAATAGCAACTCACAGTACCAGCAATACACTTATTTCGCATCACCTCTCTTTGCAACCCTAAAAGTTCTTATAACATGTGCTTCACTTTAGGGCTACTCCCAAAGGTAAACCGTATTAGGGTTTTACCATTCTTAGAGAAAATATAGTACTCAAATATCTTAGTTGCCACATGTCTTCACCTGCCATTGAATCTTCCTAACATAGCTCTTACGTGTCATAGGAATCCGTCATAACCATTTTAGTCATGATCTCCTTACACACAATTCAATATGTTGACACATAAACATTATTTGCAAGAAATACATTTTACAAAACAAATAATCAGAATAGGAATTATACAAGGTTGAGACACCTTATTCCTAACAGTTAGTAACTACCAATTCTGCACAACTTTGTTGAAATGTAACCACAAAATAATATATTTTTTTATGATCAATTGAATTTTTAATCAATGCAACTATATGTATTCCTATTTTAACCAAATATTTGAAAATAAAATAATAGAGATAAAGTAATGAGAAATTTAAAGCAAATTACTAAAAGAAAATTCCTAATGGACATAAGCCAAAGAAACAACACATTTGTGAGTTAAGTTATCAAACAACACTTTTTCTCTTACCTTTAAAAACATTTGAAACATAAATTATACAAAAATAGTCCATCTACATAGTATCTATTATATATTTATTATAATACTAAATACTCATTTAGGATTTAATATATTATTCTATTACACATTTACTAATGTCATAAATTAATTTAGACTATAGAAATATTTTTTCCTTGCCTTAGTACATGTAATGTTTACAAAGAGAATATATTGATAAATTATTTTATTTTGATTCTAATTTGAATAATTTATTTATTTTGTAAAAAAACTAATTATGTAGCATAAGATTGTCATAACCACCATTAAAAATAATAACATATTAAAATTAATGCATATATACTTAATGCAAAACATATAGCATTAAATTCTATTGTATTATAATTAATTATATATTATAGTTTAAATTAATATTATATTTCTAGAATATTATCTATATTTTGTTTGCCTATGTGTTGTAAGTTGATTGATAAACAGACTGGTATACATAGTCATTAAAGGTGTTGTCATCATTGGAAACACTTGTGAAGGAAACATGATTGGTAGAAAGGCACAATTGGTAAGGCATGAAAATGTACAAATCTAACTCACATAAGTAGTCTAAGTTGGAGAAGATATGGGAGACCAAGAAAGGAAAAAATGAAGATGACCCACTTAAACAAAGGGTGCTAAGTGAAGTCCACATGCACAACAAACAACTAAGCAGAAGGAACAATGAGCAAATCAGCAAGTAGATCCACCATGGACATCACGATGAACATCAAGAAAGGAACCCATCACCTCCTATTCATGTAGAGGGTAATAGTATACTCTACATCACATTTAGTGGTGATTAGAATACAGATTAGGGAATAGTTGGAAGAATTTGAATTTGAGTTCTTCCTAACAAAAGTGAACCATCGAAGGCACATGACACATGTGACTCTTGTATGAACATGCTACATCTAAAAGGAGAAATATACTACTACAATGGGAGGCTAAGATAGCAGTAGGGAGAAAAATCAAATTCTCAATTCATAATTTGAGGCTTCTAGGTGAAGTTGAAAGGGAAGTGTAAAAGATGATGAATAAAATGAGAAAATGTTAGATTTCCAAGTGATTAGCTGTAGAGCCAAAGTGAGAAGATCTGAGAGAAATATCAGAGGAGAAGAAGAGTAATGGGAGAGGTCATCTTAAAAGAGTTTTAGTGCTAAGTAAATCTTAGGAGAAGCTTTTGAGACAAAACAACACAAGGATATCATGTGTGAGAGCCAAAAGAGCCATGTACACCAATGATTAGAGACTAAAGATTGCAGATCCAAGAGAAAGAAAAGCATAGTTGTAGATCAATCAAGAGAGGCAACAAGAGATCTATACCAGGTGAAAATAAGTAGATAAATTGTTAGATCACTTTCATGTTTTTTACTTACCTTTGCAGTAGTAAATCAAGACATAGGTGGATCCTAGCACGTTCTTTGTAAAAATCCCTAATAGGGGGATACATTAACTTGTGTTCTAAAGTCCTTTAATGAGGCTTCTCTTAACAGGGAAATATATTAACATGTCTTATCCAAATCCCTCAATAAGGTGGTACCTTAGAGTGTTATTGTAAGCTTTTAATAGGGATAAGCTCATGATCAAGCATACTTTAGAAGAGTGTAGATTTATGAGGATTGACTCACATGACATGGTTTTTACCCTACCCAAGATACCATAGATTAATATTGTATTATGTATTTCTATTTTCATCTGATAGGTTTTTTATTGGCCTTGGCTGGTTGAGTTATAGCCTGCACTAACTCGTAAATAGGTGTGAATTGTGATATAAAGTAAAAGTTGAACTTAGTGAGTATATTGATTCACCCCCCCTCTTAGTATAGTAAACTATAGTTGGGACCAAAAATTGGTATCAAAGCCTAGTTCCTTGAGAAAATATAGTTTAACATCTCAAGGAAAAAGATCAAGATGTTCAAAAGAGAGGAACCAACATTTTCTAGGGAAAACTATGACTTGTGGTGTAGAAAGATGCATCCTCATCTAAAGACTCTTGGAGATACTTACTAAACCCATATTGAGGTAAAATATGTTGAACCACAAGGTCAAATCACTCCAGATGAGCTAAAAGAGAAGGAGATACACATGACCATAATGGATTCCCTAGAAAGAAACCTATCATACTCTAGATACAAAGATATGGAGAAACTAGAGACAACCTATGAAAATTTGGAGAAATTGAAGGTCATCCATGTTTGAGACAAGCATGTCATGAGGGATAAAGCTTACAGCCTGTGAGGAAAATTTGATGACATGAGAATGCAAGAAGGTGAAGAGATTGAAACCTATGGTAAGGGAGTAAAAGACATCATGCTAGCCATCAGAGCATGTGATGGAGTAATATAAAAATGCAAGTGTGTGAGCAAGATGTAGAGAATCCAGTTGCCCAAGTATGCCATAAGGGTGTCATCTATTTAAGAGATGAGATTAATAGACAAGATGTATGTATCAATTGATGCTTTGATAGGAAATTTCAATGCATTTAAACTTAGTAACTTTGATAAAAATCAACCACCAAGAGTTTAGGTAACATTCAAATCTTTGGTTACTCTAGCTACAACATTGTGGGAAAAGGAGAACCAAGTATACATACAAACAGAAGAAGGAGTTGGAAATTTGCATGTTGAAGAAGAAGAGAAAGAAGAGTTGGAGGTTTTTTTGAAAAAGAATGGTTAGAGGGAAAGTTTAGTACAAAGATAAGCTTCCTTTATAATTATTTAACTAAAAAAGATAGGACACTATGCTACTAGATGTCCTAAACCTGTTAGAAATAAGACCAATGACTGGAAAGAAAAAAATAACTAGAAAGCTTCTAGAAAGAAGTGGCCAAAGGAAAAAGAGAAGAAGTGGTGCTACATCATTGAAGAACGTGTAAATGATGAAGAGTATATTAGTGATGAGGAATATGATGAGAATGAAGTATCCTTTATCTCCATTACAAAAGAAAGGGTAGAGAGGGCCATAATAAATATTACTAGTATCTACGAGAACTAGATAATAGATAGTGGTTGCTCATACCATGTATGTCAACCAATAGGAGAAAGTTAAATGTTATGATGGAGGAATGGTGAGGTCTGGAAACAACTTGTTGTGTATGGTGATAGGTAAGGGTAGTGTAGCCCTAAATGAATCCAATACCTATAAGGATGTATATCTAGTAGAAGGATTGAAATATAACGTATTGAGTGTGGCCCAAGGAATGGATAAAAGTTTAAGTTTAACAAAGGGTCATGCAAAATATTTTACAAGACAAGAAAGGTACTAACCACAAGGGAACAAAGCAAAGGTAGCCTTTTATACCTCAACATTTTGATAATACTTGTATGGTAGATAGGAATGATAATAGATGGCTATGGCATAGAAGGCTATGTCATGATAATTATAAAATCACTATGAAAGTGGGAAGGAAGAACTATGTAAGGTGTCTACCCCCATTACTAAACATGATAATGTTATGTGTAAGGATTTTTAGCTAGGAAAGTTGGAAAACTAAAGATTCTCTAACAAGTCATTTACTTTAGAACATGTACTAGATCTAGTTCATACTAACTTGTGTGGTCCAAGATGAAGAGTGTATCTAGAGACAAATACTTTATGTTTTTTATTGATGATTTTTATAGATTGATGTGGATTGTCTACTTGAAATAAAATTTAAGATCCTTCCACATGTTCAAGGTCTACAAATAAAAATTAGAAAGAGAGACCGGTAGTCCAGCATTGAAGTGCTTAAGATCAAACTAGGGAGGTGAGTTCACCTCACAAAAAATTGAAAGGTAATGTAAGGAGTATGGAATCAAAAGAAAAATCTAGGCTCCTAGGATGCCTTAGTAGAACAAGGTTGCAGAGAGAAGAAACAAAACTAACATAGGCTATGCAAGAACATTGATGATTCAAAACAATGTTGCACAAATCTAGTAGCGAGAAGTTGTAAGAACAACTATGTACACCTTGAAGGGGCTACAAATAAAGAAAGAGACAAAGAAGACTCCCTATGAACTGTGGTTTGGTCACACATCATCTATCAAATATTTCAAGGTATTTTGAAGCATGTGCTACATTAAGAGGGATGAATACCAAGAGAAGTTTGAACCTAAGGGTGTTGAGGGTATCTTCTTCATATTCTCTACCAAGAGAAAAGTATATCGATGTTTGAATCTTAAGACAAACAAGATTGTGGAATATGCCAATATAATGGTAGATGAATTCTCATAAAAGAATGAGGAGGATAGTGAGGAAGAACTAGAGGACTATAGATAGTTTGAGTACATCCCATCAAGTAATATAGAGGAGGGAGTATCAATAGAGAAGGATCCTATGTGCAAAATTATACCGACTCAAGCATAAGAAACTCAACAAGAATAAGGAGTTGAGGAACTTGGAGGAGGACAAATGCTAGCAAAGTATGTAAGAAGACATCACTCATATGATCAAATTATTTGGGACAAGGATGTAGGAGTAATAACCAAAAGAAAGACAAGAGAGGTGGTATGTCTACTCTCACACATTGAGCTGAAAGTAGTAGGAAAGGCTCTTAAAGATGAAGACAAGAGAAAGGTCATGGGGGAAGAAATAGATAAAATTGTGAAGAATGAAACATGGAACATGGTAGCAACAACTTATGACAAGAATTTTATTGGAATAAAATGGGTGCTTAGAAATAAGAAGAATGAAGAAGTAGAAGTGGTCAGAAATAAGGAAAGACTTGTTTCCAAAGGATATGCAAAAGAAGAAGGCATAGACTATGGAGAAATATTTGCACGAATAGCCATACTAGAAGGATTTAAAATACTCTTAGCATTTGTAGCACACAAGAACTTCAAAGTATACCAGATGGATGTGAAGTTAGTATTTTTAAATAGAGTTCTAGATGAAGAAGTCTACATAGAACAACCTGAAGGGTTTCAAAATGAACAAGGAAAAAACCAGGTATGTAGACAAATAAAAACCCTATATGGACTCAAATAGGAAACATGAGCATGGTATAATAAATGGAACTCATACTTGATAAGGATTAGGTCCATAAGAACTAGTACAACTGCAATTTATATATAAAACAAGAAAAATAAGTAGTTCTACTAATTGTAAAAGTCTTTGTGGATGATATCATCTTTGGAGGGGATTATAAGTAAAGTGATGATTTTACAAAATCCATGAAGAAGGAGTTTAAGATGTCCATGATTGGAGAAATAAAAAAATTCATTGGACTTAGTGTCCTAGTTAAAAGCGGGAATGTTTATCGAATAGATTAAGTATGTAAAGGAGGTACTTAAAATATCCATCATGGAGGAAGAAAAAATAGTAGCTACCCCAATGATAACCAGTTTCAAATTATCAAAGGAAGATTAAAGCTCTAAAATGAACAAAACACTTTACTAGTCCATGATTGGTAAACTATAATACATGGTACACAATAGACTAGACATTGTACAAGCAGTTGGAATAGTGGTTAGATTCTTAGGCAACCCAAAGGAATCATGCATGGTAGCTATGAAGTGGATCTTCAAATATTTGAAGGGTACCAAATAGTTTTGCTTGTGGTATCGTTGCAAAGGTACTTTTGAACTTAACATTTTTAGTGATGTTGATTGATCAAATAATATAGATGATAGAAAGAGAATAACTGGTGGTGCATTCTTTCTTAGAGAAATATTGGTAGCATGGACAAGAAAGAAGCATAACAATATATCATAGTCAACATTTGAAGAAGAATATGCTATTGCAGCAATGAATCGCACTCAAGTTGTTTGGATCAAATAGTTTCTTCAAGGAATTCAAGAGAAAATGGATGAACTAATAGTTATCAACTATGATAACACTAACACAATAAATATATCCTAAAATCTAGTTATGTACTCAACGACTAAGAATATATCAATCAAGTGCCTTTTTTTGAGGGAATGGGTGCAATCAAAAGAGGTCAAGTTGGAATGTATACCAACTAATAAACAACTGGAAAACTTTTCATACAACCTCTTCAAAAGGATGTGTTTGAGTATTTAAGAAGGTTAGGATTCTTACCCCTATCCATCCTGAACTAAAACCCCAACTAGGGGCATTAGTCCATAATCAAGAAGTGAAAAAATATAAAGGTGGATCAATGAGAATAAGGGATTACTCAATAGGAGGAGTAGTTAGGAAAAAGAAGCATGAAAAGATAGTCTCCTTTGGAATTATTGTCAAAGAGGGAGAAGTTGAGGAAAGAAAATATTGGAAAAGTTGAAAAAAATTGTAGATGATCAAACATATAAAAGTGCACTATCTCAACATGAGATAATGAAAGAAGGAATAAGAGTACAAGTATGTCTAATTGACTAAGTGTTGTCATAACTGCTAAAGGGTGATATTGTTATCCTAAGTGTTGTAGACTGACTGATAAATAGATTGGTAGAAAGGTACAATTGATAAGGCATGAGAATGTGCAACTTTAACTCACATAAAAAGTCCAAGTCAGAGATGATATAGAAGCCCAAGTAAGGAAAATATAAAGCGATCACTTAGAAAAAGGGTGCTAAGTGAAGACTACATGTGCAGTAGGAAACAAAGTGGAAGGAACAATGAGAAGATCAGTAAGAAGATCCACCCTAGATATCATGATGAATATCAAGAAAGAAACCAATAATTTCCTAGTCATGTAGAGGGTAAGAGTGAACTATAAATCATATTTAATGGTGATGGGAAAAAAGATCAAGGAATAGTTGGAAGAATTTGATTTTAAATTCTTCTTAACTAAAGTAAACCATTGAAGGCACTGGAACCCATGACTCCTATATGAGCATGGCACCTCTGACAGGAGTGACACACTACTACAATAGGAAGCTAAGCTAGTAGTAGGGTAAAAATTTAAAATTTGAATTCATAATCTAAGGCTTCAAAGTGAAGGTGAAAGTGAAATATAAAAGAAGGTGAAATAAATGGAGAGAATGTTAGATTGCCAAGTGATTATCCAAAGAGACAGAGAGTTGAGCTAAATAAAAGAATCTCAAATGGGAGAAAAAGAGTGAGAGGAGAGTTCATCTTCGAAGATCTATAGTGCTAAGGAAATATTAGGAGAAGCTTTTGAGACAAAATAACACAAGGATAGCATGTCTGAGAGCCAGAAGAGCCAAGTATAATAGTGATCAGAGACTGAAGATTGTAGAGGATAGAGAAGGTAGAGCTTAGTTGTTGAGTGATCAAGAAAGCTAAGTAGAGATATATACCAAGGTAAGTTCAGTAGTTAAATTGTTAGATCACTTCCTTTTTTTTACTTACCTTTGAAATAGTAAATCCCAATGAGGGTGCATCCTAGCAAGTTCTTTATACAAATTCCTTAATAGGGTGACACATTAACTTGTGTTCTAAAGTCCTTTAACCAGATTTCTCTTAATAGAAAAAGATCTTAATATGTCTTATCCAAATCCCCTAATAGGGTGGTACCTCACAATGTCATTGTAATCTCTTAAGAGGGATACACTCTTGACTAGGGGAACTTCAATAGAGTGTAGATTTGTGAGGATTGACTCACATGCCATAGTTAGGTTTTCATGAGATAAATACTAGGTTGTGTCTTTTTATTTTCACATGATATATATTTTTTGCCCTGAATGTTTGAGTTATAGCCTGCACTATTCTATAAATAGGCGTGAAGTGTGATTTAAAGTAAAAATTTGAACTTTGTGAGTATACGGATTCACCCTACCCCCTTTTAGTATACTAACCTATAGTTGGGACCAACATATTTTTCATACCTCTTTGTAATACTTAAATAATATGGTATTTTATATTGTATCTCCTTTTATGTATCAATTTCTTCATCAACTTGATGTGTGTGTGTGTGTGTGTGTGTGTGTGTGTGTGTGTGTGTGTGTGTGTGTGTGTGTGTGTGTGTGTGTGTGTGTGTGTGTGTGTGTGTAAACTTATCTCTATTTAGTGGAATCCATTCTCAAGATAAATCTATTTTTATTTTTCTTAATCAAAAAGCTTGACATTTTAATTTAGAATTTATATATGCATTCTCACCATTTAAATTTTATAAAATGAAAATAAGATTCATTTAATGATCAAATTTTTAAAGGTGTTTTCAAATAATCTAATATCTTAATTATTTTTATTCTACTATTTAATATAAATTTTACACAATATCACATCTATATGCTAATATAATTTTATAAGGAATCATAAAACTCTTGATTTTCAATATCATATTGATACAAGAAAATTCATTTTTAAATAAGTTTTCTTAATACATCTTTTCAATTTCAATAATTTCTCATACAATGATTAATTTAAATATTTTATCAAATTACAAAAATCAACTAAGCCTTGATTAATTATAATAATTTTTAAGATTAATTATTAATTTATGTTAATAGTGAGTAGATTCAAACCCAAGACCTCCTCGATGAGAGACTCACAATTTACTAATGTGTTTTAGGCTCTTGCCTACATATAAATTTGATCAAACATATATTTGAAAATATTTCTTTATAAGATCTATAATTAAAAATAGAATTTATTAAGTAAGGTTTGAATATAATAACCCATTGTATCAATTTCTCATATTAAACATTTTTCTATGAAATTATTTGATACATAAACAACATGAAACTTATTCTCTCAAGAAGATTCTAGTTAAAACTAAATATAGGTTTAACTATATTTAGTCTCTTACTGTATTATTGGGAAAGAGGAAGAAAAGATAATCCTAATTAGGTGATCCACCAAAGCCTTTAGAACACTTTAAAAATAAATAGGTTAACTGTAACATACTGCTCAAGAACTAAAGAGAACTTAACATATTATGTTACAATATTTTTATCTTTTCTTTTATTGTTTATACAACATCAAGATAACAATGTAGAAGCAATATACACATACACATCATTTTCCCATAAGCAAGACAAATACAATTTTGATTTCTGAAGGGTTCCTTCACATTAAGTCACATTTAAGAATGTTTTATTTAACTAGTTTTAATCTTAATCACAATGTCTACAATCATAAATGAATAAAAAATACATAATCTCATAAGAAAATACATAAATACAATTGATATGATAAAGAACATTTAGATAACATCCACTACACATGTCATAGGATATGTAATAATAAATATAATTACATCAAATATAATAAATTAACCCATAGGATCTCAAAATATAAGATACATAGATACAACATCTACATAGAAGTCCCCAAGACAAGAATAAGAATGATATTGATATAATTGTATCTATAAACATCCAACACCTTCCAAACTAAGGGGGATACAAATGGTAAGATGTCACCACCTCCCAACTGTGTGGTCACCTAATCAGGCTCCCACTCCCACCATGCATGGGAGATAATGTACAATCCACATACATATATCAAACTATAAAATCATTCCTAGGAAAGGAATCCTAATAACTAGATCTATCTCAAGGGAAACACAAACTACTAATAAAGAAAAGATAGCTAAACTTGAAAGAATACTCATCCATACCAACATCACATTCCAAGTCAACATCCAAATACCAAATACAATAAAGTATCAAAACCAAAGAGATACAATCACTGAAAGAATACTTATTTCTACATCAATTCCAAATTGAAAATTACAATAACAAATAGATAAACAACTTTCATAAATGAGATAAAATCACCAATAATAACTTAAATGATAAGAATATCTCACAATAAATAAACTGCCAAAAATAACATCCAACAAGTACACCACTAGAGGAAAAAATAAAAAACATGAAGGAGACTTAGGCTACATACTAGGGAGATTCATCACATGATCAAGATACTTGAGTTACCTTGGACCAAACTCTCACTTGACCCCAAACTAGTCACTCTAGACCATGAACCCTCACTATTACCCATGTGGAACCAGAATACCCTCTCATGATGATAATAAATACTAGTCATACCTCTCACTAGGTATCATCCCATTCCTATCCTTAGCCTGTACAAGCACTGAAGGCATGGAAATGGAAACATCTCTAATTATCTTTTTAATATTTTCTAAATATTTTAATTACTATATTATCACTTATTACACAACTTACAATGAGTTACCTTGGCAACCACTTTGGGTCCCAGCTCTCAATGCATGCCACTCCCATAGAAATACACCTAGATAACATTTCCAAAGCTCACAAATCATAATTGTGTCCCATGCCACAAAAGCCATAATGATCAAACTCATTACTATAACAAGAAAACCAAACATATAGGTTAGTTCTTAGAAACCCAAGTCATCAAAAATGCTCATCAAATAAATCTTATAAACATAAGTCTCAATTTTTAATCATAAAATAAATCTTAAAAGCCTCTAGTGCACATCCTAGTTAGCCAACTAAACACTACACAACTCACATATAACCAATACAAAATCAATATCACAAGACTTTAAACAAAATATAAAGAAATAGATAGTTTCAACCTTATGATATAATTCCATCATTTTTATTGTTTAATTTGGGCCATAAAGATATGTTTAGAAATAAAGTAAGAATATACATATTTATATATCAAAAAATCATTTATATACTTATTTAAATTAATAAGTATTTAAATATCATATCTCTTTGTGCATATAAAATGTCATGCAATATTATCCTATTATTAATTTTTAATATTCTTAAATAATATTACTAGATTAAATATTAAAATCAATTTTATTTCTTAATATTAATATGATTTTTATTTAAGTCCAAAATTAATATTTACTTTTCTTTTAATTCATTATGCAACTAGAGATAACTCAAACTTGAAATTATAAATTTAATTAAATTATTTATAATTTCTCTCATAAATTCAAATAGTTATTAACTAGGTGATTACAAAGTGAACTCCACCTTAATTTCTTATAAAACATAACAGAATTAAAAGTATATTTATTTATTAAATATTCACTTGCATTAATAATTATATAATCACTTATATGCAACTAAGAGTTTAACTAGACTTATTAATACTTGTTGTAAATGAAGATAGTAACTGAGAGGGGAGGGATGAATCAGTTACCACAAAAAAAATTCCCTATCCCTAGATGTCAAATAAAACCTTTCACTGATAATGCAATTCTTTTTTCGGCTCGATTAAAACTAAATTATTGTTGTAAGTTGGTTAATGAATAAATCTTATGAATGTTAATCTAATTTAATCTTTGGTAACTTAGTTGTAGAGACATAAAGCATAAATAAAATAACACGAACACAGATGATACCAAGATTTAATATGGAAACACAATTTGGGTTAACCACCATGCAACTAGTTACAATAATTTTCACTCTTCTGAAGTGAACCCTGTTAGGAGTCAATCTTGTTAAAGGTTACAATACATACTATGAAGTATGACCTTCCTAGAGGATTTAGATCACCATGTTAGGAATGACTTGATTAGAGGTCTTCAAACACTTCAATCTTCAAATGTCACCTTGTTAAAGGATTTAAAATCTAACTGTTAAGTCAACTCTATTAAGATATTTCTTCACTGCTAGAATGGTTAGAAGGTAACAATAATTTGACCTAATTTATGATGTGATTTCCTTTGCAGATTCAAACCTCTATTCTGGCTTGACCTCTGGATTCTTACTGGCCAAAATGTTCTTTGCACCTTATCTTCCACACTTTCCTACTCTACCTTTTCCTTCAATCACATATCCATCTTATTCCATATCTTTCTCTTGCTACCTTTTCTCCTTGCTACTTGGCCTTTCTTATATATCATAAGATTTAATAAGTCAACTTGAATACCCTTCCAAATAATAATTAAACATTCAAACAGTTAGTCTCAATTAGGTAATTAATAGACAAATAAACTTTGCTAACACTTGGTCAATAATGGGATTGATCACTCAATTAACACTAGATGTTCTTTGATGCCCAACCACTTAGTTAATATTGGAAGATGGATATCTTCCATTTCTTGACTACTCATTTATCATTGAATACCCTTCATTTCTTGACTTCTGATTCAACATTGAATATGCTTGGTTAATATTGAAATTTGTATAACATTAATGACAACATACAATTTGAAGAATTATTTCCAATAGAATCCCTCTTTGGCATTGATGGAAACACACCATATCAACATATAATGATAAAGTATGAAAAATTAGATAATATCCTTAGTTTGATTCTAATTCCCATCCATACCAACCCCCTCTATGATTATGCCTGGATTTGTTTTAGTTGCTTCCAAATGAATTCTCCCTCTTACATATGTCATCACTTTGTTATGTACTTTTGTCATTATTCTCCCTCTTTTTTGTATATCTCATCATCTATATACTTTCCTTCTTGAGATATTAAACTCTCCCTCTTTGTTACTAAACTCTCTCTCTTTGACATCAAATTCGAAAGGATACATACTTTGAAGTTACTATTTATATTGATTCATATGAAATATGTTCTACATTTCACACTTGAAGTGTGACAATCTACATCAACTTGATAGATCTTCAATGAATTTTGTTTGATGCATCACTATCTTGTGCTTTAGTGAGCATCAGATAGAGGAATAACCCCTAGTTTACCTCTTAGATACATAAATATATCCTTCGATAATGCCTTAGTAAATATGTCTACTATCTTATACATAGTTTTCATATATTCCAATCTCACCTCTTTGTCTTGAACCAATTCCCGTAGGTAATGATAGCTAATTGTAATGTGTTTTGTCTTTGTGTGCATCATAGGGCTTTTGGATATATTGAATGCGCTTGTGTTATCACAATAGATAACCATTGGTTCCTTTATTTCCTCCTTCATTCCTAACAATAATTTATTTATCCATATTGTGCTAGAAAAATTGACTACTATAGCAACATACTCTTTCTCTATCATTGATTGAGAAATATAATTCTACTTCTTGCTTGTCCAAGATATTAATCTCTTTCTAAGAAAGAATTCTCCTCCACAGGTTCTTTTTCTATCATCAATGCTTCTTTCCCAATCTACATCAATAAATGTTCTTAACTCAAGGTTTCCTCCTTTATTATACCATAAACCATATTCTTTAGTTCCTTTTAGGTACATTGGAATCCTTTTTATTGTCATCATGTGATTTTCTTTAAGATTTGTAGATAACCTTGTGTTGACATTAAGGTCAAAGCTTGTTTATTAGTGACTCACACTTAGTCAAATGTTAAACTGCTACTAAGCTCTACAGTTACTACCAAGCTCATATTAATTCCAATTCATAGTATTGACTAAGTGTTACCGAGTTATATAGTTACTACCAAGTTATAAAGTGGTTACCTGAGTTCTATAGTTGCTACCAAATTCCAAAATCTCTATTCAATATATAGTGAGCAGTATCCATCGAGTTGATTAGCGGTAGTGCAAATCGAGCTTCATAGTATTAACTAAGTTGCACAGTATCAATCATGCTTTCCAGTAGCTACCAAGCTGGCAGTATCAAGTGATTCGGTCTATATGACAAGCTTGGAATGCTAGTGTTGACTGAGCCAATATATGTCAACCAAGTGATTCAATATATACCAAATTTTTAGTTCTAGTATAGATCAAGCCATGTAGTGTCAACCAAGTGACTCAGTCTATATGCCAAGTTTCACTGTGTTCACTAAGTCACTCAGTGTTGACCGAGTTCAAGCTACTTCAAAGTGATTAGTATGAACTAAGCTTCTACATCTACTGAGTGCATGATGATGTCAAGTGTTGATAATGGTTGTTGAGTATCAAAAAATCATTGAGTTTTTCTTTAGAACCTGAGTGCTAGTAGTTGAGCTGACTTTGTGATTTTGATAGAAACTTATATTGTAGCCAACTTTGATGAATTTTGATTTGGATTGGTATATATGTAATGAACTATATCATATCAAAGTGTGATGATATAATATGAATATAAAAAGTAGAAGTGAAAATTGATAAGGGTACAAGCATTATAAGGGACAAAAAAGATGTATCTACCACAACAAGGTGATATTTACACTACAAGGAATCTCAATTAGCAAATCAGAGTCACAGATCATAGATCAACCATTGTTTCATCTTGATAGGTGTATTAGTTAAATCCTTTAACAAGGTAGACCTAAAATTCTTTGAAAAATTTCTTTACTGAGTGCATACTTCATTGTATATTTTGTAAATCCTTTCACAAGGTGAACCTAGAAGTCCTTATTACTCCTAATAGGGAAAATCATCATAAGTGATCAATTATAAGTCTTAACTGGACAACTTTATACTATAGTACTAAATCTTATGGGTATCATCCCCACCTCATTTTTACTTTCTATTTGGAAGGTTTATAGGTATACTAGTTCTTGATTCATCCTTCACCTCTTAATGACCTTGCCTATCTAATATTTCCAACAATTGGTATTAGAGCAATTGGTTCTTAGAAGAGAATTTTAACAACTTCGGAAAATATTAGAGGCAATGGAAGTATACAATCTAGAAAAAGCTATTGAGAATGACAAGTTGGATTTAGAATTTGCTATTGGAAATATGAGAAAATTAAAGGAGTATCTCTTGCAATCTATATGCAAAGAAGAAAAGATCTAACAAAAAATTTCAATGAAAGTCTATCTATTGAAGAAAGAATTGAAGATATTTGTCATAAAGAAACTCAGATGAAGCTGATGAAGAAATCAAAGATTTACTTGAGAAGAATCTTACTCTTCAAGAAGAAATAAGAAAGCTGAAAATAGAACAAGAAATCTAGTTAGTTAGACTATGTGAAGTCATGTAATAGAAGGAAAAAGCCATAGAAGAGATAGAAGAAAAAAACAATGAAATCAATCAACTATTCATTTAGAAAACAAATTTTATTGATTAGCTCATTGGTGTAAATGAAAAACTCATGAATCTAAGATCAGAGAATGAAAGAATACAAAATGATATAAACACTGAAGGGAAAACCAATGATAGGATGATGAAATCTCAAGAAAGCATGAATCAATTAAATGAGCAAAGTCAATATAGATAGAAAGGCAAAGCAAGAATAGGATACACATAAGAAGGTGAATCATCCAAGCAAGGAGCTCAAAAGAATCAAAGGCCTACTTTTAATCACAATGGTAAGTTAGGTCATCCATCAAAAAAATGTTGGAGTAATGAAAAACCAAGATTCAATGGAAAGTGATACAATTATAGTAAGCATGGACATAGAGAAAGTGAATGCAAGGAGAAATCTAAGTTTGAGGGAAAATGCTATAGTTGCAGTAAACAAGGACACAAATCTCCATAGTGTAAAACTAAGAAATTGAATCCAGTAGAATAGACTATGTAAAGTATATTTGGTTGGGATTAGAATACATGGTGTAGATACCACTGCTGTGGAGAATTTGGGAACATTGGAGAAAATTGTGAAAAACATCACATGAGGAAAATAGACACCACAAGAAGATGTTTTATTTATATAAAACTTGGACATCTTGCCAAGAACTTCATGAAAACTAGAAGAATTGAAGATGAAAAGAAAGCAAAAGCTGATAATATTAGAAAGCAGATGAAGCAACAATGGATTCCAAAGTCTTATGAGAATGCAAGTTAGAGTCTTGTAGTAGATGTCACTCAAGAATTGGGTAACTCAAGCATTTTAACTTGATCTCCCATATGATGACTGGAACTGAGATCATGAAGTAGACATCTTACATCAGTCATAGCTAGTAAGAGTGAAAGATTCATATCAACATTTAAGATGCAAAGTGATCACTGAGTAATTTGCAAAAATTCAAGACCTTACATAGCTAGGTAGGGTTACAAGACCCTACTAGTCCTATTAATAATAGCAATCAATAATTAATTTTCATAATTTTATCTCAAAAGTATATAAATACTAATTACTAATATTTAATCATATGCAACCTAAAATAATGAAATTTAATTGAAATAGAATGTGGAAATGAGGGTAAAGGTGTATGAGATTATCTAAAGTATGGTATAAAATGGGCTATAATTGGCTCTCATCATATGGTTACTAATTTATTTGATTCTGGAGCTATTGACTCCTTTATATCTCTATTTTTAGTGGAGTATTGGAGCCTATTGTTATTTAGATAGGATGTCAATTGGGAGGTAGAGTTAGACTTAGGAGCTAAGGTGTCAATTAGTTCCATGGTCTAAAATTGTCAGATTTAAATTGGGGACATGTCCATAATGTCTGATGTATGCATTACCCCTCTAGGTTCATATGATGTCATCCTTAGCATGGATTTTCTTTGTGACCATAGTGACAAGATGGATTATCAAAGGAAGAGATTAGAATGTATGGATGAGTGTAGTACTCCTATGGTGATCTTCAGGGTCTAGAGACCCGCATATTTTCATATGATCTCCTCTATACAAATTAGGCAATGCATGCGAAAGGGATGTTAGCTATTTTCTATCACCACTAGTAACAAAGAGGAGGATTCATAGAGGGATCCATCCCTTTATGATTTTCCTATTCTACAAGAGTTTGCAGATGTTCTTCCTTCAAATCTCCTTGGTATGCCTCCACCTAGAGTAGTGGATTTTCACATAGACCATGTGTTAGGAGTTGAACTAGTATCAAGAGAACCATATGGGATGACCATGAATGAGCTTAGTGAGCTCAAGATTTAATTTGATGAGCTCTTGTTGAAAGCAAATATTAAATGTACTATGTCACCTTGGGGTGCACTAGTGATCTTCGTAAAGAAGAAGGATGGATCACTTAGGTTGTGCATTAATTATTGACAGTTGAATAAAGTAACTATTAAGAATTGATACCCACTTCCTAGAATTAACGATCTCTTTGATTAGCTCTAGGGTACCCAATTATTCTCAAAGATAGATGTGAATTCATGTCATCATCAGTTGAGGATTGTGGAGAGTGATATCCAAGAAAATACATTTCGTACGAGGTATGTTCACTATGGTACCATTTGGCCTCATGAATGCTCCAATGGTATTCATGAGCCTTATGAATGGAGTATTTTTTACCTTCTTAGATAAGTTTGTATTCATTTTCCTAAATGATATTTTGATATATGCTCATGATGAGAAGGAGCATTAGGAGCACCTAAGACCACTTCTACAAAGGTTGAAAGAGAGCCATGTGTTTAGCATCTTGAAGAAGTGTGTATTATTTCAACCTAGGGTACATTATTTGGGTCATTTTATATCACGTGATGGGATCTTAGAAAACCCATCAAAGATTCAAGCCATTAGGAAGTGGCTAGCACTCACCAGTGTCACTTAGGTGAGGAGTTTTATGGGGTTAGTATGATATTATTGATGCTTTATTGTAGGATTCTCTAGATTGGCACACCCTATTAGATCCCTTCAAAGAAAGAGGAAGTAGTATGAGTGAATAGAGAAGTGTGAGAGAGTTTTTTAGGAGCTCAAGAGAGCTCTCACAAGTGCACCAATTCTTACAATACGAGATCCTTCACCATATTTTGTGGTGTGCATAGATGCATCATTGGATGTTAAAGGAACAATCCTCATGCAAGATGGATAACCTATCTCCTACAAGTCTAGGACTTTGAAGACTCATGATCTTAATTACCCTACTCACAACCTAGAACTTGTAGGAGTGGTACATGCTTTAGTGAGGTGGCAATACTTTCTTTTAGCTCATAGATTTGAGCTTCATTCTGATCATCAGAGCTTATAGTACATATTTAGACAACCAAACTTTAATGCTAGGAAAAGAAGGTGGATGGATTTCCTTTGTAAGTATGATTTTGATGTTCATTACATCAAGGGGGAGGAGAATTTAGTTGTAGATTCCTTGAATAGAAGGCACCATGAGCTTTCATCTATGACTACTTGCACTAATTTAAGAGACCTTATTCTATGTCATTTACTAGAGGGTGTGCTATATGTAGACATTTTTCAGTTAGTGCATTCTCAAAAACCCTTAGAGGAGAAGTATTCAAAGTATTGATTAGATTTTTATGGACTACTATACCATATAATACATATCTATGCACCTTTCACTGGGGATTTGCACAAGTTTATTATACTTGAGGCACACATAGCACCTTATGTAGTGCATCCTAGTGTTAATAAGCTACATATATATTTGAGAGAGTTATACCATTGGCCAGGCATGAGATTGCATATTGTTAGTATTCTTCTGAGATGTCTTGAGTGGCAGAGGGTGAAGGTGGAGCATCATCATCCTAGTGGGATTCTACAACCATATGAGAATGTTGAGAAAAAGTGGGATACTATTTCTATGGACTTTATTTTTGGCCTTCCCATATCTTCTCAACACCATGATGCCATTTTGATGATGGTTGATATGTTGACCAAGGTTTCCCACTTCTCACCCATGCATACTACTTTTACCACACCAGTCATTACATAGGTATTCTTGTGGGATATTGTCAAACTTCATGACATTCCTTGTAAGATCATCTCTAATAGAGACTCATTGTTTAGATCAACCTTTTGGAGAGAGTTACAAGAATTATTGGGCACTAGGCTCAATTTTTCTACAACATACCATCCTTAGACTGAAATTCACATCAACAAGGTTAATGAGGTATTCAAGGACATGTTGTGTATGTGTATGATGGACCATCAAGTAAAATGGGAGGAATACCTCCATCTTCTTGAGTTTTCTTATAATAATGAGAACCTTTCATCCATAGGTATGCCACCTTATCAGTCTTTGTATGGTAGACCATGCAAAACACCTTTGAGTTCAGACAAGATCAAGGATAGTGTATCTAATGCTCATCAGTTATTTAGGGAGATGGAGTAGAAAGTGGTATGCATTAGATAATGTCTTAGAGATGCACATGATAGATAGAATAAATATGCAGACATGAATAGGGTTAATCAAGAGTATAGGGTTGGAGATTAAGTCTTCTTTAGAGTGTGAGTGCACAAGAGTCAAATTTGATTCAGAAAGGGCTCTAAGTTGGCACATCAATTCATTAGAAATTTTGAGATCTTATAGAAGATAGGACTAGTTTCCTATTGTCTAGTCTTGACACCGAGCTTGTTATGCATCCATGATGTCTTCAATATTTTTGTACTTCAAGGATAAATATATGATGAGTCTCACATTATAGATTGGGATGCCTTGTAGCTATATTCATATGGGAAGCTAGCATTGGAGCCCATTTGTATTATCATGATAGACCCTTCTTCCATGAGGCAAAGAGCTAGACCAAGTTAGGCTCCAGTGGGATTGTTATAATGAGGTCATGAATTCATGGCAAGGCATAAAATAGATGAGATCTAAGTACCCATATATTTTTTATGAACTCCAGAAGGAAGTTCATGCCTAGTGGGGGTGGATGTGAGGCCTTACCCTGACCCATTATAGCTCAATTGGTATATCTATTTTGACACATTATGATTTGATATTTTGAGACATTATATTTGATGGACTAGACATTTATAGGTATTATCTATGTCATGTGATGATTACTTTGGCTGGTTTAATTATGATTATTTTGATATTTTATGTATATGCATGCATTATGATGATTATTTTAGTAATTGAATTCCAATTGATGAATATGTTATGGCATTCAAATTATCCTAACAATTATGATTTATCAGGTTTAGAAATGGAAAATTTTATTAAAATGAGAGTTAGAATGCTTCAATCAATTGGTTATGCAAATTGGTTATTACATACATGTGATTTTATCGAACTACTAATATTCAAATTGAGTCTACAAGAAAGTTACCTTAGAAATTTATCAGAGAAACAATAACTAGCACTATGTGCAAACTCTAAAAACCAAGGTTGAATCTAATGAAGAGATTTGAACCCTGTTGTTGAGTGATTTAAATAATAACTATAATCTCAATGCATGTGTTAGGTTATTTCATTTTTTATTTAGTGATATGTCAAATGTTTATGTAATGTGATTTTATAGTGTCACTTGACACTTGTTATGTGCATGTGTAAATTGAAATGTCAATTAGGGTTGGCAATGTAACCCATTAACCTAAGACTAACTTATTAGGAGCCTAATTAAATCCCCCCTAATTAGAGATAATTTGTAAAGCCCCACTAATTAGTTTATTTTAATTTGAAAATTTTAGTACTTCTAGAGGTCAAAAAATGGTTCTAAAGGCCAAATTTAGTAAAATATAAGTGCCTAAGTGTTAGGGGTATGGGCTGGGGACATTTTTAACACTTTTGTAACCTCCTACTGTCTTTTATAAAAGTGTTAAAAATGTCCTAAACTTACTGATATTTTATTTCTCTTAACTCCCACCACCTCCCATCATATCCTTGCCTACTCCAGTTGTAGACACCTAAAATCAGGCATATCTTTTAATCAAGGCTTTCACCAAATTAGCAAGGTTTTAAGGTTAAAATCATATGTATTTTGGAGAATTGACAATAGATCAATCAAATTTGAATTAAATCAAAAAATTCAAATTAATCAACTATTTGAACCCATTTGAAATTTACACATTAAATTCAATTTTAAAGAAATTAAAATGTGCATTTATCCTTGAAAATCAATTTTATATTCAAATATCTCCAGAATCATATTTTAATCAAAATGGGGACATAAAAACATATTTTAATCCAAATAGACCCAAAATAATAATTTAATATTTGAAGTGGGATTCTCCATTATGAATATTTTATTCAAAGTGGGCCTCATGGATATTATTATTTTATTTAAAATGGACCCAAAATAACAATTTAATATTTGAAGTGGATTCTCCATAATGAATATTTTATTCAAAATGGGTTCATGGACATTATTATTTTATTATTTAACCTTTACCCTTGGTAAAAAACCAAACATTACCCCAAGCTCTTTGAAAAATCTATAAATATAAGGCATTTCTAGAGAAAAAATATCAAGTTTTTATATATTGTTATTATAGAGCAATTTAATCAATCAATTGTTTATGCATTGTTATTAAAGAGCAATTTAATCATCACATTTTTATACATTGTTATTATAGGCATTTAATGGTCATTGCATAGTTTCATGCTATTTATTCCATAGTTTGCATACTTAGCTTTCATAATTAAGTTTAATTTGCCAATTTGTATGCTCTTATTTGATGTACCTATGTAGAACAAGCTTAGACAATGCAAACATTAGTGAAAGCACATATATATCAATGTAAAGAATATTCATGAAACATTAAAATGAAAACTTTAAATGATGGAAAATCCAAAGATAATGAAATTGAAGAACAAACTATCAAATTAAGTATTTCAAGAGCATCTCATGTCTCCCTAACTATGATGGCTAAATTGCTTTCATATCAAGCATCTCAGTGACATCCTAGAATGGGATATTGTGGGATGAAAATGAAACTAAATGCAATATGTAATTATGATGATGAAAATACAATATGATATGCAACTATTATAAAAACTAAATATGTAAACTATGGAATAAATAACATGAAACTATGCAATGGACTTGAATTGTCTATAATAACAATGCATGAAAATGTGATGATTAAATTGCTCTATAATAACAATGCATAAAAACATGATTTTCTTGCTCTAGAAATGCCTTGTATTTATAGATTTTTAAAAGAGGTTGGGCTAAGGTTTAGTTTTTACCAAGGGTAAAGATTAAATAATAAAATAATAACATACATGAACCTATTTTGAATAAAATATTCATTATGGAGAATCCACTTCAAATATTAAATTATTGTTTTTAGTTCATTTTTAATAAAATAATAATATCCATGAGATCCACTTTGAATAAAATATTCATAATGGAGAATCCCACTTCAAATATTAAATTATTATTTCAGGTCCATTTGGATTAAAATATGATTTTTATGTCCCCATTTTGATTAAAATATGATTTTGGAGATTTTTGAATATAAAATTGATTTTTGAGGATAAATGCCCATTTTAATTTCTTTAAAATTGAATTTCATGCGTAAATTTCAAATGGGTTCAAATAGTTGATTAATTTAAATTTTTGATTTAATTCAATTTTGATTGATTTACCCTCAATTCTCCAAAATACATATAATTTTAACCTTAAAACCTTTGCTAATTTGGCAAAATCCTTGATTAAAAGATGTGTCCAATTTTAGGTGTCTACAAGTGCCCCTCTTTGAACTAATATGTGTAACATATTGGTTGAAAGAGTGCTCTTGAATCATTTGGTTTTGATCCAAGTTGAAAAACCTAATGTCTGATGATCTTAAAAAAAAACTTGGATGCCCCAATTTGATTGGCTAGAGTAAAATGGGTTGAATGATTGAAGAACTTGGAAGAAAACTTAGATAGCTGATGGTTGATATTTGATGTAGGAGCATCCAGTGGTGTAAGGGCAATCTTATATCACCCAAAAATATGCTTAGTGTTAGTTTCTATTTAATGTGTTTTCATTTTTGGATACCTATTTGGGTCAAATAAAGGTTCCAACTCGCATAGTTCCACTATTGGTTTTTTGGGTTAGAGTTTTTGAGCACCTTGGGATATGTGCTAACGTAGAAAATAGGTTATTTTGTAATCGAGCCATAATTATGCTGAGATAGAGGGTATAAGTTGGAGGGATGATTATAATTATAATTTAAAGCACTCCAAAAAAAGAATCCGGTCAAAAGGCTTTACACTTTGAAAGTTATTGTAGTTTTAAGTTTCCTAGAGACCTCCTAAGAGCACTTCAAAGTCAGATTTGAGGTACTAAATGGCCTTGTATGGGCCCCAAAAAAGGGAGATGAGAAAATCTCATCCACAAGCCTATAGACCACTTAGAGAGCTTTCTAAAATTGCAAATAGTTTGTCAATCAGAGTCTTAGCTCAAAAATTATGCCTCCCAAAAATTGGACTACCATTTCTTGATTCTTCTAATTTTACACCTACTTTTGATGTGATTTCTAGAACCTTTTGTTTTGGCGGTGGATGCCAAATGGCATATTCTAGAATGTATTCGTAACCCTAAACCTAATTAGGGTTTATTTAAGAATATTTCTGACATTGTAAAGGCAGTTCTTGGTGGAGTTTGAGAGAGGGTACTGTGACGAGGATTTTTCTCTAGAATTAGACCATTATAAGCCTATATGGCATGGCTTTGGGTTTGTTTTCATTGTCTTTAATGTAGCTGCAAATCACTTCTGATAATAATATTCCCCTTTTCTTGTTGTGTTCATTTTTTTTGTGGATTGTGCCCTCATCAATACTGATATATTACCCCCTTAGAAATGAAATTGGAAAAATCTAATTGTATTTATGAAAACTGATGATGAAAAGACTGTAGAACATGATAAGAGTGGTTGCACTGAAGTATTGGATCACATAAAAACCTAAAGTAACATAATAATGTAATCACCAAGTGATATGAAAGATCAACCAAATATGTCAAAAAAATGAAACATTCTCATCTCAAGATTTAGAGTTGCAAAAAATAACATGTCTGTCTCAAGATATAGAGTTAGACAAATAAATAGTTTAGGATAGAACCATTAGCTAGATATCTAGATGTGGTTGATGTAGATTGATGTGGTTGAAAACAAGCTCATGGAGGACAACTTAGGTGCTCTAGTGCACATAATGCACACAAGAGAGATTAAATGTGATTTGGATGATTTGGATGAATCTATTCTAGACAATGGTCTCATCAATAAAATGAGAGAGAAGGAAATTCTTGATCAAATGCAAAGACATTGGATGTATAAAATGGTTTAGAGAATGGTGTGATAGAAATAGTAGATAATTCCAATGAATTAGGTGGCACCAATCATATGAGGTATATGATCAAAAGATGAAGGCATGGGTGCCTTTAATGAGCAATAATCGACAGATCAAATAGAGATTGTTTTGGTGCCCCTACTGATAGGATGAAACAAAGATAATAGATAGATTGTTCTGCTTCAGCATGGATACACCATAGAGATTGTTAAGGAATCGAGGATATGGGACTTTAAATAGACACATTGGTAGACTAATGATTTTATTGTTGATCAAGATAGTTTCTTTGATGTCAAATGTCCATGGGGTTATGAACAGAGGGTAAACCATAAACTTTATACCAAGCCTTTGAAAAATAACTTTGAATGAGGCAAAACGATAACTGGAGGAATGAAATACAAATCTAGGCAACATAAAATGTGATACAAACCTAAGTTATGAAATGCAACTAATTGTAACTTTTTTTGAAGAGATGCCTTTTAATTATCATCATATGAGCATTAAAAACATGATTTAGTACAATTCCCATCATCTATCTAAGTTTCTCTTCCAAATTCTTCAACCATTAAATCTATTCTACTCTAGCCAATCAAACTAGGGCATCCAAGTTATTTTTAATATCATCAAACATCAGGTTTTCCAACTTGGATCAAAACCAAATGTTTCAATAGCATTATTTGAACCAATATGCTATGCATATCAATTCAAATTAGGCCCATTTGTAGACACCCAAAATTAGGCACACCTTTTAATCAGGGCTTTCACTAAATTAGCAAGGGTTTTAAGGTTAAAATCATATGTATTTTGGAGATTTGAGGATAAATAAATCAAATTTGAATTAAATCAAAATTTCAAATTAATCAAATATTTGAACCCATTTGAAATTTACACATGAAATTCAATTCTAAAGAAATTAAAATGGGCATTTATCCTCAAAAATTAATTTTATATTCAAATATCTCCAAAATCATATTTTAATCAAAATGGGAACATAATATCATATTTTAATCCAAATGGACCCAAAATAATAATTTAATATTTCAAGTGGGATACTCCATTATGAGTATTTTATTTAAAGTGGATCTTATGGATTTGTTTTTTTTGGTGAAAGTGGACAAACCATTAAATATATTATTTTTAATAAAACTGGTTCAAGTGCTCAAATGGGAAAGAACCAAAAATAAAACCCAACATTGCCATGATATGTACAAGTATTAAACATCGATATTTACAACATATTATATCAATGAATGTAATCAAAATTACAAAATGAGGGGATGTTCCCATCAGAATTCAAAATTTGTCAAATTATTACAATTTAAAAAAACATTTCAACCAAATGGGCATGAAGGTCCCAAACTCGACCAAAAAATACAAAATGACTAAATACATGCCATTTGTCAAAAAATACCCCATAATAGAATACCTTAAAACCTTAAAATTTTCATTCCTCCATATCATCACATGAAACACCATTAGTTGAAGTTGAGGCCAAACCAATTTGTAGAGAGTGTTCCCACCCAAAATCCAAACTTGGCAATCGAGCAACCTCCCAACTTGAGCTTGAACCAACAAAAACATCATTTGTAGTATATGTGGCAGGAGGCTCCTCCATAGTTATGCATGCCTCCTCTCAAACATATCTTGATTCATGAGATGTAATCTCAATCAGAGTACTAAGCCAATGCACCTGATTAGTAATCATTATGTCATCTTACAAATTAGGACCTAAATCTTGGAATGCACTTGAAGGAGGCCCTTCATGAATCTGATAATCAAAGTTGGATAGCTCAAAAAATCCAATATAGCAAAACCAATGCACCTAACTCTATCTTCCAATTGGTGACCCAAAGCCCTTACAGTAGTCTGGAGAGAAGATTTCATAATATGGAGATTCCATTTTTCAAAGGCTTTCTAAAGAGCATCAAACATGACCATGTATTCATGTCACCTTAGTAACTAAGATCTTTGGAAGAGACCACCCACTAATGCATGCCCAGACCAAAGATCATACTACTACATGGAATTTGCGAGTTTATTTTCATTCCAAAATTGAGAAAGTATCACTTTTGCCACCAAAATTTCTAGCAAATAAACCAACTATGACAAGTCCATGACATTTGAAAGAAAGATGGACACAACATTTGATGGGTATAGGAAATGTTTCACAGAAGGGCATAAAATTACTTCATCAATTACTTGTCAAAGACCCCAACGAATTGAAGGAGACTTAATGAAGAACATCATTTCCATGGCCCTATCATCAATACACAGGGGCATAATAGCTTCATTGACATTGGGGTTAATCCATATATAATAATTTTTGGGTAGCAGAGACTAGTGAAATTGATTGCAACATTTGCACTTGGCACATAACTCTAAAGGTGAAGACATTTTCGAGGAAGGTATGTCAAAGATCGCTCGACCCCATTTATATATGAAGCTAAATAAGCCTCTCTCACCATTTATAAAAAAAATAGAAAATATCTTCATAGTACTCATGCAAGATAATAATTATTCACCTGATGTGAGTACACACCAAGCATATGAAGGATCAAAAACTATGTGAATATACTGCAAAGTCGATCTCTGTATTGATCTCTCCATGTGTAATAAAACCACGTGGCTAATGTGAAATCAAATCATACCTAGGTGACTCTAGGATTTGAGAAAATATGCAAATCAAATCCATGAAGCCTAAGAATACCTACATGCAGAAAACCTGTCACAAAGAAGAAAAAGACAAGAAGAGGCAAGGGTTTGATCTGAAAACACAAAAATTGTATATTTAGAAGAAGAATAGATTATTCAAGAGATTATAATTACAAAGAGATCAATTCTTATGAAAGGAGATCAAAACCTAAAAAAGAGTAACCTAAAGGTGAAATCAATTTAACAATTATAAAATAATTATTAAATAGAGAAAGCTAAAAAATGCATAAAGTGAAATCTTAAGAAGGGAGAGAAGGTAATTTAATAAATGAAATTAAATTAGCCTTTTTCTCTAACACCCCCCCTTAAGATGAGCAACAATGTAGCTACAAAATAATGCAAATAGAAAAGTTGGGTCTTGATAACAAGGCCTGATGAGGTACCTAATCACAAAAAAATCTCTATGAAATAGAGAAATAGAGAAAATCCTGTGGGAAAAACTCTACTCCAAAAAGAGATAGTAGAAAATCTAGTGAAGGACTACATAAGCCTCCAACTTGAGGAATGTTCCAAAAAATAGGAACAAAGAGTGATCATGAAGAAAACCACTGAAGTATGAAGAAGTTGCAAACTCTATCAAAAAAGAAACTATTGATCTATAGAACCTCCTCTAAAAATAAAAATAAGAGTGTCTATATGGTAGATGATCCGTCTCACTGAAATGCATAGGTATCTAGCCACTGCAATCACCTAGTACATAGGATAAAATATTGAATACATAACTCACTCCAATGAGCCAAGGAAGCATTAGGAACAATAGAAGAACCCCACCTAATGCACACTATAGAGAGGTGATAGGAAACTAAGAAAGTGGGCCAAAAAACTCTTGCAAAACAAAAAGAACTAGGCACATCGAGAGTGAGGAAGGGGTAAAAACACCTGTAAAGGCATGTTTCACCAACACATCATGGGGCTAATGTCATGGAAGGAACACTCACTTAACAAAGGAAGAGCGCACTAAATGGCAATCAACTATCCCCCATGGCACTTTATAATATAGTGTGAGTACAATAAATCACAATGATGAAAAGGATCCCAAAAAGCAAGGAGTGGCACTTTATCTCAATGTGTTTGCATAAAAATGCTTACAAATGATATCAACAATGATCAAAAAGGAAAAAAGCTAATAAATAGATAGTACAACCCAAAAGAAGAGATCCCATGCCAAGAAAATGATCCCTAGACCTGAAACAACCAAGATATCCATCATAGAGAAAAAAGGGAAAAACCATGATAGAAAGAGCATGGAGTAGAATCTAGAAGAAATTACATCATTTTTGAAAAGTAGATAGAACCAACTTTCCAAAAATATAACTTTTTCAAAAAATGAAGATGGGACGCTAAAGATATGCCCTTTGGAGTGAAAAATTGAACATCCAACTTTGACTACTACAAAAGGAAACCAAACTACATCAAAACCCAAAAACACTTACACCAATGTCTCCATATTAGAACCAGCTTTGTAGCATATTTTTCAAATAAAAAAATTACATCTGTATGCTCAAGTTATAGAGAAAAAATCAATAGGGACCCTGAAAATGCACAAAAAATTATTATTATTATTTTAATAAAAAAATAATTAAAAAATAAAAAATAAAATAATACTGCACCATCGCCGCACTGCCAGTGGGGTGACAATCAAGCGGTAGGTGGGCAAAGCTCATAGGTGGCATGACTGTAGTGGTTGAGCCATGGTGGAGGGGGGTTAGGAGGTGTCGTCGGTGAGTCATCGGGAGTCGATTACCACAAACCACTAGTAGTATCAATGACCATCGATAGTTTTCTAAACCATTGCAGTAAAAAAAATGCTACTTTTTATATTTATTTGTGGTTTTTAAAAAAAATCTGCCTCGAATTGCATGCCAGAGGTCGTACGGGCTTACCAGGCAAAATTTTTTTTGCCTCTCGAAGCAACATTGTCCAAAATGGACAAAATTTATATGGAAATGGGGGTTTTGATGCCTTTTGGATCCATCTGTGAAGTCTATTTGGCCTCAAACTACTCCAAAAATGAGTAACCCCCCTATTTTCTTAAGAAATACCTGAAGAAACACTAGATCTGATCTGCCAAACCCTTGTTCTCCCTTTTTCTCCAAATACCAAATAAGCTATAGTAGATCTGGCTCTAATACCATGTAGGATTTGAAAAAATATGCAAATCAAATCCATGAAGCCCAAGAATACCTCATGCAGAAAACCTATCACAGAGAAGAAAAGGACAAGAAAAGGTAAGAGTTTAATTTGAAACACAAAAATTGTATATTTAGACGAAGAATAGATTATTCAAGAGATTATAATTACAAAGAGATCAATCCTTATAAAAGGATATCAAAACCTAAAAAAGTGTAACCTAATAAGTTACCAAAGGTAACCTAAAGGTGAAAGCTATTTAATAATTATTAAATAGAGAAAGCTAAAAAATGGATAAAGCAAAATCTTAAGAAGGGAGAAAAGGTAATATAATAAATGAAATTAAATTAGCCTTTTTCTCTAACATTGACACCAGCTTACATGACACTGGGTAGTGCAAAAGAAATTTGCAAGAATCACCTTAACATCACCAAGTACATGCTAGAATGATTTAAGAAATGGGCAGTAATTAGTACTTAATTCTGATGATCCACTAATTCATTATTAATTAGAATTTGTAAATATTTGCATTTCTCAATGAGAATGAAAGGTTATATTGTGAAATTTGTAAGCCCACTACATCCTAAGTTGGAAAGATAATCTACAACTCTATTCCCCTCTCACTATGTGTGTAAAAATGTGACCACATGAAGCTAATTGATAATATCCCAATTTTTTTGTTGCACATACTTAAGTTGCCAAGCTAAGTACAACCAGTCACTTGGTCAACACTACCCACTTGGTCATCACTACCGCACTTGGTCAGCACACCACCACTTGGTGCCTGACAAACATTCGGTCATCACTGGCCCAAGTCACTCAGCAAGACACTATGGCCAAACAACTCAGTCAACACTAGGCTTGAGTTCACTTGATAAACACTATGCCTGAGTAACTCAGTAAGAGAATTGACCTACCTTACTTAGCAAGCACTAGAGCTCAGCAATCACTAGAACTTAGCAAGTGCTGAAGCTTGACAAGAGTATTGGAGCTTAGCAAAGATTGAGCATTCACCACAATATCATCAATACATATATGAGTAAGAAAAAAAACCATTTATTGTTGACAATCCACTATCTCATTATAAATCAATTTCTGCAAATCTTTGTAATGCTCAATGGATGTGGAAGGCTATAATGTAAAAATTGTGATACCATCACAACCAAGGTTAGATAGGCAATCCACAACTTTATTTCCTTCTCTATATGTATGTGAATTCTTTACTTCATTAATTTGGTCAAGTAAATTCCATATTTATTGTAGGATATAATTAAGCTTCCATGGTGACATTTTCCTCTTAATACATGCATTGATTATTACTAAAGAATCACCTTTAACCTAAACCCGTTGAAAATCCCCTTTCTTGCCAAGAAGTAAACCTAAAATTTAAGCTTTAGCCTCTGCTAAATTGTTAGTCCTATAAGGAAGGGGAGCCATTCAAATTGTGAGGAAAAACCTTTGCAATCTCTAATACAAGTACCAATACTAGACTTACCTGGGTTTCCTCTAGAATCCCCATCAAAATTGAGCTTCACAAATCCAGGTTGTGGAGGCTTCCAATGGACTGAGGATTTATCAACTTTACTTTGATTTCTTTTTACTCTGACCCCCAATGTAATAGATATTAATTTCCATTCATAGATGATTTTTCCATCCCATGTAGTAATTGGTGGATTGATTTTACAATTACTGACACTGGCATTACTAGTCTCTAAGACCAATCGTTCAATGCCCTCTAGGACCTTTACTAGAGATGAGAAATCTTTTTTGAAGATCCTCTTATTTCTTTCCCACCAAAATTCCTAGATTACTAATGCAAGAATGCATTTCTAGATTCCCCCAAATAATGTATCAAGAAAGAGGATAGGCCATGTTTGAAAAATATCCCTAATTTTACTACGCAAAAATGTGGATGTTGGAAATAATCAAGACTAGATAGGTTATTGAGAGGGGAGGGGTGAATCAGTAACCTCAAAACTTTTATCAAATTTAGCACTTAATCAACATAATCCATTTGACCATTTAATAATCTAATCTACTGCATGTTTAATAAATTGAAAGATGAACATTCATGGCACTTGAACACAATGTTTAGTGACCCAGAAACCTTCCAAATAGAAAGTAAAACTAGGGTGGGGATTTACCCACAAAAATTCAATACTGCAGTATAAAGTTGGCCTGTTAAAGCTTACAATGATCAGTTCTGATAATCTACCCTATTAGGAGAAATTAGGACTACTAGTTCCACGTTATTAGAGGATTACAAACATACAATGAAGTATGCACTTTGTTAAGAGATTTAGAGAAAAGATTGTTAAGTCTACCCTATTGAAGGATTTGAATCTGATTCACCTGTTAGGATGAAACAATAGATCTAACTTACAACTTGATTGTTGATTAGATCCTTGAAATGTTGATCACCTCTTGTGATAGATTTGACTTGATTTCTCCTTATAGACCTTTTTGAATACTCTACTCTACTGCTGATTTGCATTCACTCTTCTCAAAAAATTACTTCACATCAACCATGCATACATTGGGTATGCTTTAATACATTACATATATACCATTCCAATTCTCATATTAACAAGTTTAGCCAAAATACAAGTTAACACAAATATTACTAAGTCGGCCCAAATGTAGAAACTTAAGTTTGAAATAGCTAACTTGGTGACCTTCTAATACTCAGCATCCACTACATTACTTGGTATCATCATGCATTTAGTAGAAGTAGAGGCTTGGTCCATACTAGTCACTCAATGTAGCTTCAAACTCAGTAAACATTGGAGACACAATAGATATAGTGTAACTCGGTAAGAACTAAATACTATGTTTAACTTTCTTACACTTGGTAAATATAGCTCATCCCATCACTTGGTAGCCACTAGCTTCACATCTCAGTAATTGATGACTCATTAAATACTGTGAAGCTCAGTACCCACTAACTTCTCGATGATGACTTTTGCACTGCACACTGTCTGTTTTCACTCGGTAACCTCTGGAATGCTTGGTGTGAACTACTGAATTGCTGAATTTACTTGGCAACCATTAAATGCTCAGTAAACACTGGAGACTAAGTAATGAAGTCGATAACCATACAGAATTATGAATAAGTGTTGTCACTAATGACTAACATAACTTAATGCCAACAATCTCCCCATTTGGCATTAGTGAAAAAAACACTTATTAGCCAAAAATATATGTACAGTGACATGCTGATTTTTTATTTTTCAAAATTTATCTTTGTAATTCTATTGTATATACATTTGCACATATCTCCCCCATACAGTTTACATATTATATAAGGCATAGTAACATATTGTATATACAAGTCTCTCTTCTATACATAGGTCTCAACAAATATCTCTTTCTCTCCCCCTTTTTGACAATAATGCCAAACATTTATTCACACCATACTTATACAAAGACACTAAAATGGGAGAGAAACTCATAATGTACCTTGAGAATAAGAGCTAATATCTTATCCCAATTCTCTTTTAAAATTTTGTAAGTGTGAATTCCCACTTGAATTTCTGCTGAGAGTTCAATCATATGGTCTACAATAAAAAAATTGTTATCATGAATCAATGTTTTTGAATAAGAAATATGTTTTTTCAATGTGTCGATGATTGGAAAGATTGTGTTTTGGATGTCTATTAATGTAGACATGATCCTTGCTTCCTCTCTCAACAATTTAGCCTACATTTCTAACAAAAAATTGACCTTTATGTGATGTGCAGAGCTTTAACTAGGGTCAAGCTACAACTTTTGGGCACTGGCCTTCAGATCCTCATCAATTTTATTCAATTTTCCCTTTATTTACTTTGTATACTAGGTAACATCACAAATTTTGGCAAAAAGTGATGTTACATTTGTAAAAGAATTTTCAAGATTACTCAAAATTGAGGAAAGCTCTACCTGATTAATAGCAATGTGCTTAAGCACCTTATTGTCAAACTTTTTCTCAACTTTTTCAATCAACTTTTCTTGACTAGTAGAGTCCTCATTGAATTTATTAACTACTTCCTTGAATTGTAATAAAATATGTTGAGATGAATCAACATCTATGCCTATAGCTTCTATCAAAATATTCTTTCCAATCTCAATTATCCTAAATTCCCTATCCCTTTTCTCTCTAGGCTTCTTCTACTTGGCTTTCTATTCCAAAAGTTGGCTAACCAATCTCATTTTTTCCATAGTGGAATTGTCAAGGTCCAACTTAGGAATTATAATCTCTTTGTCCAAATCTATATCTTCATCAATTTGTTTTCTAGAAAGTAGAAGTTTTAGGGGTGTCCTTCTTTCTACTTCTAACATTACTACCTTGGAAATAGAAACAATTGTAGAAATAGTAGGGCTTGCTATGGAAACTTGAATAGGCCCTACTGGAGGAATACTAATAGGAGTGCTAACACAATCCAAATCTAAAGTGTTATCCAAATTGAAGTGATAACAGGTGGAACAATAACTGAAGTACATACAATAGGAGCACTAGTAGAAGTATTTACAAATGAAGTACTTATTGGAGCATACAAAATTGAAGTAGAAAAAATTGTAGAACTAGATTTTGTACACACTACTGATGTCCCTGACTCGAGAGATAAAGAGGAGGAGGTCTATAGCTTGGTGTATGAAGTGGTAGACACTTCCATTATTGATACCTAGAACTAAGAAGTAGCAAATAGTGATTGAGTAGATGATGTATCTATTGTACTTGCAATCACACTTGTTGAAGCTATCTCCATGCTAGATGATGTAGCAGTCTTTGGTGGAGAGTGAGGAAGGGAGGCTATGACTTGTGCAGCTATCCTTACTAGATCATTCTATTCTTCTTCTTCATCCTTGTCTTCCTCATTAGCTTCTTCCTCATTCTCTCCTTCAACATCCTTCATCACTACCTAATAGTCCTCAGCATCAATAGTGACACAAGGTGTGTTATCTTCTTCATTGTCTTCATCCTTGTCAGTATTATCATCATTTATTTCCACTAGATCCTCACTAGGCTTGTGCATATTATAAACATATTTCCACAAGGTTTTAGCATCCTTAACTACATGTTCAATATATTTCATCAAAATAAAACAGTATGAAATCTAATCATCTCACCTTCATTAACCTTTAGTGTTTCTTTAACCTCAGCATTGGTAAGATTCGGTAGCAACTGTCTCAAAGATTGTTCAAATATGTCCTTTGTTGTCTGCACAGTTGATTCTCATCTAGATTTCAACCTTCCTAAAAAATCATCTAAAATCTAAGGGGAAATTTCATCTAGGGAATATTTCCATTTTCCCATCTTTGTCAGCACTAGCTCCTCAATCTGCATCTTCTCTGCATCAGTTCTTGTTTCATGCTTTAAAACTTTGAAATTTGTGATACCTGCACCTTCTTCTAATTGCTTCAATATTTCTTGGAAGTTGAGTGGGGCCTTACTAAACACAACTTCACTACCTCCTTTTCTCTTATATCTTCTTGTGAACATAGTTGTAGAGGCCTTGGGTGGCTTGGTGATAATCACCTTGCCTTTCTTTCTTACAGGCTCTTCCTCCTTTTTAGATTCCTACTCTTCATCTTCAGATTCTCCTTCATCTTCTCCTTTACCCTTAGTAAGCATAAGAGGAGCACTTTTAGTTTTCAACTTTTCCATCTTCCTTTTACCTTTACTTATTGCCTGAGGTAGCTTGATCTCAAGCTCTATTCCATCCTTTGCATCATCATATGTTCCAAAGATGGGTGACTTTGGATCTCATGGCTCATTCACCAAGGCTTCAATTTTTTCTTTAGTTTCATCAATATTAACCTTGTAGGGAAGAGGTTTTACCCATACAATTATAGGTCTAACTGCCTGAATATATACCCTATCATAGTCAACCATGAAACAAACATCATCCTTATAGTCTTCAACTAGTTTTGGTGGATTCTGGAACCTATTATTCATTTTCTCCTTGAAAACTTCAAAATAGTTGTCCATAATACTATAAATTTTTTTACCCATTTCTATAATAAACTCATTGATTTGGTACAAAACTAGAGTATCCTTTCTCCATACCATTGATCCTTTTGATGGGAAAAAATTTTGTACATAAAAGAACAAACACATTAACAAAGAACCAAATTTACACAGATTATTCTTTGATGTCCTGATACTTTCCATATTCTTGTTAAGCTATTTCAACATGAAATCTACCAAATCATACTCCAAATTCTTTTTCACAACTTTGCATGCTAAGTCCATAGCCTCGCACGACACACTATTCAATTTTTTGGAGCTATTTATCTTATGGGAAATGATATGAATGCCAAATCTAAGTTCCATGTCAGATGCATTATTGATCTTTAGTCCTCTACCATCCCATTTAGCTAAAGTTTTCTTCTATAACTCATCTTGACCTAGGGTTTTGGTAACCTTGATCTTGTTGAGCATATGGAGACCCATGATTCTGTGAATCATCTTCTTTATTATCAAGACAGGTTGTTCTAACCATATCTAACCATTGTGCATAAGGCTCAAAATATACCTAATCCACTTAATTTGGAAGTTCCTTGGCAGGTGCGAAATGTGGGTCAAGCCTTTCTCCTCTAAGTGTTTATGCTCAGATTTAGGGTTCCATCCACACACAATTCTCCTAGGGCACTATCCATTTCTAGGGTTCCAATTTCTTGCACAACATATTTAAAATGAGTACAAATATTGTTTATAAGAAGTACCTTTGCCAGAATTTGAGACTGAGCTCCATTAGGGTTGAGTGATTCCACAATTGTTGGTGCTAGCTTGAAGTTTGGAGCCTTCTATTTGACACCACATGCCAACATCTTTAAACCTTTCTTTGCCTTGATGCTACTGCTAGTGGATGCCATGATTTCTTGGTAGAATAATAAAATCTCCTTCAAAAATTTTGCTGCAAACTATACTCAAGATCGCCTAGATGCTCTGTAAATCACTCTGCTCTGGATACATCGAATTTGCTATGAGAATAAAGTCAAAATTCTACCTTTTTGATGAAAATTCTCTTTTAATTCTTGGTATGATGTGAGCCATAATGGCATAGTTCTCAATAGGTTGTCATCCACTATCTATCTAGATAACTCGGTAGAACCTTGTAACTTGATGACCAAACAAAACTTGTTACTCCTAACCTCACTCGGTATGATCTAGCCTCACTTAGTGAAAAATGATGCTAAAATTTTTGTGATCCCTCCATATCTACAATATGGACTTGGATCTTTTGCTTTCATTCATTGGAACTACTTAAGATGTGTCTTGAAGATACAGTTCCAGTTCTTCCATTAAGAACCTAGTTGGAAATGGTGGAGTCACCCACTTCTTGAGTGACATGACCATCATTTGAATTGGCTTGCTCGATAGATTTGGGAATCCATTATTGTCTCATCTACTTCCTAATGTTATCATCTTTGGCTTTCTTTTCATCTTCAACTCTACCTATATTCATGCAATTCTTAGCTATATGACCAAGTTTAGTACATGTGTAACATCTTATTGTAGTATCCTTTGTTCTCAAGTGATGTCTAGCACAATCCTTGCCACTATGTCCATATTCTGCACATTAATGACATCTACACCAAGTATTGTAGTTCCAACCAAATATTGAATTTACAAATTGTTCAGCTGGATTGAATTGTTTAGATCTGCATTCTGATGCCTTGTGACCTTGTTTCTTGCATTTTTGACATTTACCTTCAAACTTTGGTTTTTCCTTGGATTCATTAGCTTTATGACCATGCTGACTACAATTGTAGCATTTTCCATTAAATTTTTCCTTTCCATTGCTCCAACATTTGTTTGATGTATGACCTATCTTACCATAGTAATTGCAAGTAGGTCTTTGATTCTTTTGAGTACCTTGTTTGGAGGATTCACCTTCTTCTTTGTATCCAAGTCCTACTTTACCATTTTTCCTATAGAGATTCTACTCATTTTGCTAATTCAATTGATCCATGTCTACTTGGGATTTCATTATTCTTTCATTGAGTTTCTTCTTAGAATTTAGATCAACTTTCAATCTTTCATTGATTTTCCTTTTTAGTGCTTAAGTCATTCCTTAATCTTTCATTTTCATATCTCAGACTCATTATTTCCTCATTTTCATTGGAAAGCTGATTGATAAGATTTTCTTGTTGATTTTGAGTTCCGTTGTTCCTTGTCTCTAAGTCTTCATTTGCCTTATTTCTCTGTTATGAGATTTCACACAATCTTATTGACTAGATTTCTTTTTCTCTTTTCAATTTTCTTACCTCTTCTTGTAGGGAGCTATTATTTTCTAGGAGTTCCTTGAGTGCATCATTTGCTTCATCTGAACTACTTGAAGGGAAAAAATCTTCAATCTTCTCTTCAACATACTGATGGTCATTCATCTCTTTTATAGGTTCCTTCCTTCTTTTTAGGGATTGGGAAAGATGCTCTTTTTCTTTCTTGAGTTGAGCTACAGCCATCTCCAAATCTAGCTTCTTATTGTCAATAGCTTTGTCAAGTCTGAATATCTCCATTGTCCTTGATCACTGCTCAAGCTGTCAAACTTTATCCTGAGAACCACAAAGCTTTGGTACCAATTGTTGGAAATAATCAAGAACAACTAGGTTACTAAGAAGGGAGGCGTGAATCAATAACCTCAATTTTTTTTATCAAATTCAACACTTAATCAACATAATCCATTCACCATTTAATCATCTAATCTACTACATGCATAAGAAATTGAAAGATGAACATTCATGGCACATGAACACAATGCTTGGTGACCTAGAAACCTTCCAAATAGAAAGTAAAACTAGGGTGGGGATTATACCCAAAAAAATTCAATACTGTTGTATAAAGTTGGCTTATTAAAGCTTACAATGATCATTTCTGATGATCTTCCCTATTAGGAGCAATTAGGACTACTAGGTCCACCTTGTCAGAGGATTTACAAACATACAATGAAGTATGCACTTTGTTAAGAGATCTAGAGAAAAGACTGTTAAGTCTACCCTATTAAAGGATTTGAATCTGATTCACTTGTTAGGATGAAATAATAGATCTGACTTGCAATTTGATTATTGATTAGATCCTTGAAATGTTGATCACCTCTTGTGATAGATTTAACTTGATTGCTCCTTATAGACCTTACTGAATACTCTGCTCTATTGTTGATTCACATTCACTCTTCTCAAAAAATTAGTTCACATCAACCATGCATACATTGGGTATGATATAATACATTACATATATATCATTCCAATTCTCATATTAACAAGGTCGGCCAAAACACAAGTTAACACAAATATTACTGAGTCGGCCCAAATGTAGAAACTCAAGTTCTAAATAGCTGACTTGGTGACCTTCTGATACTCAGCATCCACTACATTACTTGGCATCATCATGCATTGGTAGAAGTAGAGGCTCGATCCATACTAGTCAATCAACATAGCTTTGAACTCAATGAACATTGGAGACTTAGTAGATATAGTGTAACTTGGTAAGAACTAAATACTATGTTTACCTTCCTGGCACTCGGTAAACACTGATCATCCCATCACTCGATAGACAATAGCTTCACATTTAAATAACTAATGACTTGGTAAGTACTATGAAGCTTGGTATCCACTAACTACTTAATGATGAATGTTGTACTGCGCACTGTCTATTTTCACTTGGTAACCTCTGGAATGATCAATGTGAACTTCTAAACTACTAAACTTACTTAGCAACCACTAAATGCTTTTTAAACACTGGAGACTGAGTGATGAACTTGGTAACCATATAGAATTATGAATAAGTGTTGTTACTAATGGAAAACATAACTTAATGACAATAGTGGAGTAATTCAACTTTTGAAGAACAAACATCCAACACTAATACACAAACTAACAACTTGCAAATAGATGATCCACTGATTCCATCTTGATAGAGAACACATTTAAAAGGGGGAGAAACTTTCAACCTTTTCAAATGATCACTTGTTAAAATTCTATTCTTAATAGCTAACCATGCAAAACACCTTGCCTTTGGTAACACCACATTATTCTAGTAGAACATATATGCTCTTGAAGGAGTTTTCTCCAAGGCTATATTTTTATAACCCTCTTTAATTGAGTATTTTCCCTTTGCAGCTGGAAGCCAAATTAATCAATCCCTCAAATTTTGAAATGAATGTTGTTCTATCTACCAAAATCTTATGAAAGAGATTTTTGTTTTGGTTATCTAAAAAGAGTTGATCTGGATCTTTCCAAGTAACTCTCCTTGAATGGAGGCAGACTGCATCTATGAAATGAATAACAAGACTACCCCAAGATTATTCTAAGGTACCCAATATCTCATGAACATTTGGAAGTGTGATTAGTGGGGATTTACCATTCCAAAAGTCTCTCCAAAAGTCTCTCCAAAAGTTGATCTTATCCCCACAATTTAATTCCCAAGAAATAAACCTGAGAACAAGGTCTCTAGAAGCAATCATAAAATCCCATATAATGGATGACTTGGGGGGATTTAAAATCTAAAAAATTCTATGTGGATTATAATTAGAAAGATATTTCTATTGCATTATTTGACATCATGATGAATGAGGTTTAGAGTACATCTACCATACTAGGTTACCCCCAAAGACTTTGTTCCTCAATGCCAAGTCATGCACACCAACACCTCCAACTATAGGGGTAAAGGCAATATCTTGAAGGGAAATCAAAGGAATTTTATTTTCATTTGTCATATTTCTTACCCAAAGTAAACCTCTAATGAATTTCTAAATTTGAACTAAAACTAATGAGGGGGTCTGTAGAACTACCAACTAATACTTTGGGATTTTAGAAAGGACTAATTTTATAAGTAAAATTCTACCTGAAAATGAAAGCCATCTAACTTTCCAAGACACCACTTTTCTCTTAATTCTTTGGAGAAAACCTTCCCAATAATTTTTTTTATTAGAAGCCATGAAGAAAGGAATGCCAAGATAAGTAAATAGCAAGGTATCCTTAAAGAAGCCTAAAATCCATACTATCTTGACTGAGATAGCTCTATTAGTGTTAAATAAAAAGATCTTAGATTTCAAAAAATTATTTTTTTGCCCTCATACCTCTGAGTATAATTGAAGAGTCTTCTTAATTTGTTTAGCCTCTGCGACTTGTGAGGCTCCAAAAAATATAGTGTCATCAACAAACAAAGAATGCGTGACTGAGATAGATGTCCCCCCAATTTTTCCACCTTTCCACTTACCCATAGAGTGATAATGCTTGATAGTTCTACTAAAATCTTCTGCCATGATAATGAATAATGTCAAAGAAAGTGGATCTTCTTGCTTCACACCTTGAGTAGAGGTAAAGAAACATGTCCAATTTGATGACAAAATTGGATGACTGGTTAATTTTGATAGAGTGAAGAACTTCATAAGCAACCACTGCTCCCTCCATAGTTTCTCCACCTGGAACAATCCCACCTTGTTCAAGGGAAATGATGTGTGGGAGAAGGTGTTGAAGATGTAAATAAATAGCTTTGGAGACAATTTTGTAAGTCAAATTACAAAGACATATTGGGCAGAAATCAACAAATGTTTTGGGCTCCTTAATTTTTGGGATCAAAACAATATTTGTAGAATTGAAATACTTAGAGCATAGATCTAGTTTTCCTAGATTCTTACAAACCAATAAGTAGATCCCAACCAGTAAATTCCTAGTAACTCTGAAAGAATAATGTAGTAAAACCATCTGAGCCTGGAGCTTTTTTAGGAGGAAATTAAAATACTACCTCTCTCAATTCTTGCAAGGTAAAAGGTGCCATAAGTTTTGCATTCTCATTTGGAGACACCATTTTGGGACAGAATGAAGGAGATCATCCACTTGGAAAGGAAGAGGGGATGGGTAATCTATAGGGGAAAAAAGATTCAAAAAAAACTTGACACCTTCCTCTCTAATTTGTTGAGCATTAGATAACATATTTCCCAATTATGAGGCTTTGATTTGAAGAATAGTTTGAGCAACTCTTTTGTTGTGTGGAATCATGAAAGAATTTTGTATTTTTGTCTCCTTGTTTTAACCATACTTATCTAGAATTTTGATGCCAATATTCTTCCTCCCTACTGCACAATTCTTCCCACTCTTGTTGAAGATCTTTTTGCATTACATAAATATCATGATTCATCCCCTACTAAATGGTGATGTTAAAGATTTCCTCCAATTGTGACTCAACTACTTCTTTTTGTTTGAAGACATTCTTAAAAATGTGTTGATTCTAATTTTTTATCTGAGTCTTAACATGTTTTAGTTTACGTGCAAATTGGTGCATCCTCAAGCTTGAGCCAAAAGAAGCATTGACCCACCATTGTTTTACAAGTGGCAAGAAATGTGGATGATGCAACCACATTCTTTCAAACTTAAAAGAGGCTTTGTGTTGATCCTGATATACACTGACAGGCTTATTGATATTAATGGAGATTGGAAAATGATTAGAGTCTAGAGTTGACAAAATTTCTAACTGAAAATGATAATTACCTAATTTCCAATAATGTGATAGCAAAAATTTATCCAACCAAACTAAAATTTATGCAAATATCCCTCTCCTTTTTGTCCATGTAAAATTACCATTCAAGGGTTTAAAATCCATGAGATCATTATTTGTCACAAATTGAGAGAAATCCTGAATAGTTTACAAAGGAGGAGATATCCCACCAATCTTCTCTTCTTGATTCAAGATTGCATTAAAATCACCTCCCAAAATAACTTGATGAGAGTTTTGTATTTGAATTAATTGAGAGAGCTTACCCCAAATTTTGAGCTTGTCTTGTGAAAAATTAGGACCATATACATTTATTAGAGTGAAGGAAACATCAAAATTTGACATTTTCAGCACTTGAAAAATGGAATGTTGAGAGATAATCTATCCTTGAATTGATAATGATGCAGGAGCATCTAGAGATATAAGGACAATCATGCATCACCCAAAAAAATGTACTTAGACTTAGTTTCTATTTCATGTGTTTTCATTTCTGGATACCCATTTGGGTCAAATAAAGGTTCCAACTCTCACAATTCCACTATCACTGTTCTAGGTTAGAGAATTTGAACACCTTGGGATACGTGTAAATGCCAAAAAAATAGCAGTATGTAATTGAGCCATAATGTTGGTAAATTAGAGGTGGAAATTGGCTGAATGAATGTAATTGTAATTTAGAGCATTCCAAAAAATGAATCAGGTCAAAAGGCCCCACAGTTTGAAAGTTATCGCAGTTTTTTTGTTTGTGGAGACCTCCTAAGAATGCTTCAAAGTAAGGTTATGGGAATTAAATGACCTCAAATAGGGACAAAAAATTGGGGATGAGTGAAGCTAGCCCATAGGGCTATAGAGAACTTTGAGAGCTTTTTGAAAATGTAAACAGTTCGTCAATCGAAGCTATGTTTCAAAAGTTATGCCTCTTAGAAGTTCGGTTACTGTTTCTGGATTCTTCTAATTTTGTGCCAACTTCTAATGCAACTTCTAGAGCCTTCTATTTGGTCAATTGATGCCAACTAGCACTTTCTAGAATTTATTCCTAATCCTTAATCCTCTGGGGTCTATTTAAGAACATTTCTAGCATTTTAAAAAGTAGTTAGGAGTGGAGTTTGAGAAAAGGTACTAGGAGAAGAATTTATCTGCAGATTTATGCTATTGTAAGCCCATAGGGCATGTTTTGGAGTCTATTTCTCTACATTAAGTGTACTAGCATATTTTCACAGTTAATAAAATTTTCCATTTCCTGTTGTGTCCATTCTGTGCTTGGGTTGTGTCCCCATCAAGTGGTATTAGAGCTGATTTTCTTGAGTGTGTAGATAGAGCGCAGACTGTGAGCCAGTTTGTGCCATGACTGCGTGGTTGTGGGTTTGAATTAAGAAGATGCCTCCATGAAGAGAGCATGGTGGAAGGGCTAGAGCTATTAATTCTAAGGAGGTTAGAGCCCTCCAAAGGCAGGTTCAAGCATTGCAGGAGGAGCTTCGTAGAGGAACAAATGTTGCTGTAGGCGACAAAAGTGAGGATGACAATGAAGAAGAAGAAATTGGACCAGAAGGGGAAGTTGATAGGGAAGTCCTAAATCAGGCAGAGGAAAGGCTTTTTAGGGCCATTACTAAGTTTTGGAAAAGACCTACAATTGATGTGGGTGTATTTTCAGGAAATCTGAAATCAAATGAGTTGATCAACAAGATTAATGAACTGGAAGAATACTTTGAGTATGAAGATATCAGGGACCTAGATAGGGTTAAGTTTACAAAGGCCAAACTAAAAGGACATGCCAAAATCTGGTGGCAAGAGGTTCAATTGGAAAGAAATAGAAGAGGAAAGGATAAGATCACAAGGTGGAATCACATGGTGGAAAAACTAAAGAAGCAGTTCATTCCTGTTGGCTATGAGCTTGATTTGTTTAAGAAGATGCATGGGTTAAAGCAAGCAGGAAAATAAGTCCAAGAATAAACAGAGGAGTTTTACCCACTTTTGATTAGAGCAAGGCATCTAGAAGAAAATAAGGAGAAGGTTGCTCGTTATATTAGTGGGTTGCAACCTAGCATCCAGGAGGAATTAAGTCTGGTAAGAATGACCAGTGTTGAAGAGGCATACCAATTTTCCCTACAAGTTGAAGAGAAGCTAAATAAGAGGTTTGAAGGGAGACAAAGAGGGTGTGGTCAAGGAGGAAGAGGTAGTGGTAGGTCATCTAGAGGCTGAAATGAAACTCAAAATAAAAATGAAGATGTGGGTACTAGCAAGAACCAGAGGAACAAGAGTTTCAACTGCTCCCATGATCAAGAGTTTTGGAAATCAGAGAGGAAGAGGTAGAGGACATGGACAAGGAAGAGGAGGCTTCTGTGGTACCTATTTCTATTGCAATAAAGAAGGTCATTGTGCCTTTGAATTCCCTCAACGAAAAGGAAGGACAGATAGGAGAGCTGAGGGTCAAGCTAGGGTTGCTCATGTGGATGAGGATGCATAATCATCATATTTAAAGGATACAAAAAGAGGAGAGACTTTAGTAAATGAAAGGGTCCTACTAAGTGGCGAGATTGAACCCAGAAAAAGGAGAAGTTTATTCTGTACCAGGTGCAAGTGTCAGGATAAATGTTATGATGTGATCATTGATGGTGTTAGCACTGATAACTTGGTATCAGAGGAGATGGTCTCTAAGCTGAAGCTCAAGAGGGAGAAACACCTCCAGCCCTATCGGATTGCTTGGGAGAAAGATGATCATAAGGTCCTAGTAAGTGAACAATGTTTAGTAAGATTCAAAATTGGGAGTTACCATGATGAAGTTCTCTGTGATTTTATTTCAATGGATGTTTGCCATCTATTCTTGGGAAGACTATGGCAGTTTGATAGGCATGCAGTACATGATGGCCATGCAAACACATACTCTCTAACAAAGGATGGAGTTTTCCACAAATTGAAGCCCATGAAAAAGGAAGGCAAAAAGGTATGTAGTAGTGCTAGGATTTTTCTTGTTGATGGAAGGAAGTTTTTAGATGGCATGAAACATCAGCATATGTGTTATGCTTTGATACCTAGGAAAGATAAAGAAGGTAGTAGTGAAATACCACTTGAAGTTTCAGATTTACTAGGTGAGTTTGGAGATATCATCTCTGATAATGTTCTAGAAGGATTGCCATTGGTAAGGAAAATCAATCATCAGATAGAGCTAGTTTGCCTAACAAGGTTGCTCACAGGATGACTCCTACTAAAACTAAGGAACTAAATAGACAGGTTCAAGAGCTATTGAGGAAGGGCTCGATTCGAGAGAGCCTGAGTCCATGTGCAATACCTGAAGTACTGGCACCAAAGAAGGATGGAGATTGGAGGATGTGTATAGACTCTCAAGCTATAAATAGGATAACCATCAAGTATCGGTTTCCTTTGCTAAGAATGGATGATTTTATTGACTGCTTGAGTGGAGCTCAATACTTCACAAAGATAGATCTCAAGAGTGGCTATCATCAGATATGGATACGAGAAGGAGATGAGTAGAAAACTACCTTCAAGACCAAGGAGGGTCTTTATGAGTGGTTAGTCATGCCCTTTGGATTGATGAATGCCCTAAGCACCTTAATACGGCTTATGAATGAGGTACTTAAGAAGTTCTTGAGAAAATTTGTTATTGTCTATTTGGATGATATTTTAATTTTCAGCAAGACTTTGGAAGAAAATTTATTGCATATTCATAGTATCCTTGAAAGGTTAAGCGAAGAGAAACTATTAATTAACCTGAAGAAGTGTATCTTTGCAAAAAGGGAGTTAGTCTACTTGGGGTTTGTTATATCACCTGAAGGTCTCAAAATGGATCCAGAGAAGGTAAAAGCCATCTTGGAATGGCCTACTCCATGGTTTGCTACTGAGGTAACATCATTTCATGGTCTAGTTAGTTTTTACAGGAAGTTTATTAAGAATTTCAGTGGCATATGTGCACCCCTGACTGACACAATAAGAGGGGATAGAAAAGAGTTCAAATGGACTATGGCAGCTATGAGAAGTTTTGATTTTCTGAAGATGAAAGTGACAGAACAACCTGTTTTGGCACTTCTAGATTTTACAAAGGTGTTCAAGGTGGATTGTGATGCTAGTGGCAATGCTATTGGGGCTGTATCAAGCCAAGAAGGTAAGCCTATTGCATATTTTAGTGAAAAATTGAATGATGCCAAAAGGAAGTATTCTATTTATGATCAAGAGTTCTATACAATAGTTCAAGCCTTAAAGAAATGGAGGCATTATTTATTGCCAAAGGAATTTGTTTTATATACTGATCACCAAGCATTACAGTACCTAAATAGCCAAGGTAAATTGAATCAAACTCATATGAAGTGGGTAGAGTTCTTGTAAAGCTATACATTTGTGTTGAAGCATAGAAGTGGAAAATCTAATAGGGTTGCAGATGCACTAAGTAGGAGATAGTTGTTGCTTATAGTAATGCAGGTTGAAGTAGTTGGGTTTGATGAACTCAAGAATCTGTACCCTGAGGATCTTGATTTTGCTGAAGCATGAAAAGCTTGTAAATAGCCTATTGTTGTAGATAGAACCAAGTGGCTAGACTATTTGATTTAGGATGGTATGTTGTTCAAGGGCAGTCAATTGTGCATTCCAAGAAGTTCCATGAGGGAAAATTTGATTAAGGAGAAATACATTGGAGGGATGGCAGGACATGTTTGTTGAGATAAGACCATTGCCATTCTCAAAGAACATTATTTTTGGCCTAAAATGTCACAGGATGTGAAGAAGTTTGTACAGAATTGCCAGGTTTGTCAAGTGGCCAAGGGATTTAGTCACAATACTGCACTATATCAACCATTGCCTATTCCATCAAAGCCATGGGAGGAAATAAGTATGGATTTTGTTCTTGGATTGTCGAGGACACAAAGGGGTAATGACTTAGTATTTGTGGTGGTTGATAGGTTCTCCAAAACGGCACATTTCATTCCATGCCACAAAACTCATGATGTTGTCCATATTGCAGACTTGTTTTTCAGAGAGGTGGTAAGACTACATGGTCTCCCAAGGAGTATAGTTTCTGATAGAGATACTAAATTTGTAGGGTATTTCTAGAGAACATTATGGAAGAAGTTGAGAATAGACTTGAAATTTAGTTCCACACATCACCCACAGACTAACGGCCAAATAGAAGTGGTAAACAGAAGTCTTGACAATTTGCTGAGATGTTTAGTTGGGGATAAGCCCAAGGGGTGGGATTTGATTCTACCACAAGTAGAGTTTGCTTACAATAACTCTATAAATAGGAGTACTGGTAGATCACCATTCCAAATTATATATGGAAGTAGCCCAAGGACTGCACCAAAATTGAGGAAGATAGAGCAAGGGGAGAGGACAAGTGCTGAAGCTGAAGAATTTGCCGAACATATCAAGCATCTATATGAGGAGGTCCAGGCACACATTACCAAGATGAACCAATAGTATAAAGGTAGGGCTGATAAAAGGAGAAGACATAAGGAATTCCAAGTAGGGGATCTAGTCATGGTACACTTAAGAAAAGAAATATTTCCAACCAGTACTTACAACAAGCTGAAAATGAAGAAATTTGGCCCCTGCAAAATTTTGAAGAAACATGACTCAGGAAATGCATATGAAGTGGAGTTGCCAAATGGAATTTACATTTCTCCTATTTTCAACATTGCAGACTTAATAGAGTATCATGATGATGGTGCAGATGAGGAGCCGATGTTAGAGCCATATCCAATTCTCGCTTCTAAGAAGGAGGAGATAGAAGACATTCTAGATCATCATGTGGGTAGGAGTACCAGAAATAGGTAGTATGAAGAGTATCTGGTCAAGTGGAAAGGATGGCTGATAGAGGACTCAACTTGGATATCAGCAACTCAGGTTTCCTATTTGGGATTTCCTCTACCATACATAAAGTGATAGGGTCACTTTTCAATCTACCCTGGGTGTCTGATGCAGGAGCATCCAGAGGTATAAGGGCAATCCTGTGTCACCAAAAAAATGTACTTAGACTTAGTTTTTGTTTCATGTGTTTTCATTTTTGGATACCCATTTGGGTTAAATAAAGGTTCCAACTCTCACAGTTCCACTATCAGTGTTCTAGGTTAGAGAATTTGAACACCTTGGCATACGTGTAAATGTCAAAAAAATAGGAGTATGTAATTGAGCCATAATTTTGGTAAATTAGAGGGTGGAAATTGGCTGAATGAATGTAATTGTAATTTAGAGAATTCCAGAAAAAGAATCAGGTCAAAAGGCCCCACAGTTTCAAAGTTATCGCAGTTTTTCAATTTTTGGAGACCTCCTAGGAATGCTTCAAAGTCAGGTTAGGGGCATTAAATAACCTCAAATAGGGCCAAAAAATGGGGGATGAGTGAAGCTGATCCATAGGGCTATAGAGCACTTCAAGAGCTTTCCAAAAATGTAAACGATTCGTCAATTGGAGCTACGATTCAAAAGTTATGCCTCCTGAAAGTTCAGTTACCATTTTCGGATTCTTCTAATTTTGTGCCAAATTCTAATGCAACTTCTAGAGCCTTCTATTTGGTCAGTGGATGCCAACTAGCACTTTCTAGAATGTATTCCTAATCCTTAACCCTCCAGGGTCTATTTAAGAACATTTCTGGCATTGTAAAAAGTAGTTAGGAGTGGAGTTTGAGAGAAGGTACTAGGAGAAGAATTTAACTCCAAATTTATGCTATTGTAAGCCCATAGGGCATGTTTTGGAGTTTGTTTCTTTGCACTAAGTGTACTAGGATATTTTTACAGTTAATAAATTTTTTTTTTTCCTTTTGTGTCCATTTTGTGCTTGGGTTGTGTCCCCATCAGATAAAGGATTCCAAAGAACAACAAGACCACCAGATGCTCCACTACTAGGAGAATGAACTGAAGACCACTTCGGCCATTTGGTGAAGGTATTATCAAATGAGACTTGTGATAATTTGGTCTCTTGTAACATAATAATATCAACATTCATGTTTTCAATTGATTGGTGGATCCCATTCCTTTTTTTAGAGGCATTAATGCCTCTAACATTTTATGAGTTTATTTTCATTGCTGATAGGGAGAAACCTTTGTTCTCCTCATCACACTTTTGGTAATAAAAAAATTGTCATCAAAAGTAGATTGAACCCCCAACGCTATCTTAGATTTAGTTTTAGAACCTTTAGGTCTACCTCTTGATCTAGGTGTCTTGCAAGAATATTGACAAAGAGAAGGAGATTGAACAATTGAGAAGGTTTGATGATGATCAAAAGAACTAAAGGAATTCTAGGACTATAATTCAAACTAATCCCTAGAAACCTCACATTATCCCAAAGTTGTGTCCTCATATTGAGAGGGAAAACTATTATTTACTTTCTAAAATAAACATCCTCCACTCCTAAAGGGTCATTGATGATAAGGGAATCTAATAACTACTCAGCTTTATCAACTTGACCTATATTCTCCTCAAGATTTGTAATCTTATAGTGGTTAGCATTCTTAGGAGAAATTTGGCTATTCCAAAACTTAAAATCCTTAAGCATTTTATTAAGGTCAAAAGGCATCTTCTCACCAATATCACAACCTTCTTCTTCAATCTCATAAATAATATTAGAAGCAATTCAGGAAACTATTTGATCACCAATTTGAAGAGTTTTCCAATCTGTAAACTGATCTTTAGCCATGAAAGCCTAAGCTTTAGAAGACTCTAAATGATTTTTCAATAGCAATGGAGCCTTGTTGCATAGAGGGAATTTAAATGAAATAGAAGAATGGTATTCCTCAGAACAAGAAGAAGAGCTTTTAAGGGGAAAAAAAGAGAGTTTTCAAACCAAGAAAAAACTCAAAACTTGTAGCTTTCCTCAAGACCAAGCTATTCTGATCATGTAATGATTCCATAGGAGCCATGTCCTTTTCAAGAACTACTTTGTTTGAACATAAGTTGGTATTTGAACTATGATTAGAACAAACAAGTTGTACTTCCTAATCTGACTTTTGGCATTGAGAAGTGAAATGCCCTAATCAAGTTTGAAATTTGTGCATTGTTTTCTCATCCTAAACCTTAAGGGACTGATTCCAAATACCCCACTAAGATTTGATGGAAATATGTGTGGGGAAAGACTTCCACATGTCTAGAAGTAGGAAAACTAAAATATTGAGGTGTGGATGATCATAAGGAATAAGGTCATGTTTAATAAAGATTCCCAAATTATTAGCCAAAATTTCAATAATTTACAGTTCTTGATACTCAAGAGGTAAAGATGGGAAAGAGATCGAGCAGGGATAGAATTGAACATCATTAGGCTGAACTTTTAAATTAGTAGTCCAAACCACAGTGAAAAGACCCGCCCCACAACAAAACCAACTTTTTTTCTTATGGACGAAATCTCTAGACATCTTGGAATCAAATAAAGCTAAAAATTATTTAGATTCCAAATCAATATAAAAGATATCTTTAAGGCCTAACCATGAAGAAAAAGTCCATGCTTTTAGATAAGAAAAAATCAATAGATTTGATGAAAACGTACCTCTCAGAGCAGATTGCCAAAGATAATCAACAGAGCTTTGCAACAAATGACTCAGAAGTGTAATTGCCATTTGATCTAAATGTTGCATGGGAGGCTGAATGGAATAAATTGTAGGGACTTTCTTTTTTGCCAAACCTGGTGAGAATTATTTGATTTGAGGGGAACCCTAGATAGAGCCTAGGCCACACAACCTAGGTTTGAATCATCATGTGGTAGCTATGATTTTGATTTGTTCGGTCCAAGAAAATTAGCTGATGAAGGAATATCCCTTCCCTTCTCCAAGCTAAAACTATTGACCATTTCTCTTAGGGGTGACTGTGTGATGGAGGTTGGAGAAATGGGTGGAGCTTCAGGGAAAATATAAAAAATGGGTTGTTTCTTATGGTGAAGACAATGGTTATTACCAAGTGTACCCTTCTTTGAACCCAAATGAGAAATGGAAAGTTCCTTTTTCCTCTGATCAACATTGGAAGTCAAGATTTTTGAAATAGTTATCTCCCACCCAAATGAAGAATTTTTGGTATTACGAATTGAGGCCTATTTGGAAGATTCCCCCTTATCAAACTACAAGGGACCTTGCCATTGAACCACTTTTTCCCCATTACCCAAAGATTTTCCTTTTGCCTGATGATCATGAAAGTAGGGATTAACAAGAAAAGGTTTCACAGGTTGAACCACTACTTTCCCTCTGAGGATTGATTTTATCCCCTTACTAAAATTTGATTCCTAAAATTGGCACCATTGAAAATCTTCTGAAACCCTCATAGTTGGTTGTACATAGGGCGATGAAGAAAAAATAATTTTCCAATCATCATGAACCTTGGTTGTACTATTTAGATGATCCCTTGATTTTCAACTCCCATAAATGACACCTTGTACAGTCAAGACAAATTGAAAACCTTGTTCTACACCTATACTTGGTATAAGGAAACTCAGGTGCAGAAATAGCTTCCTACACTAATCTCATAAGGAAAGTATGAGGCAAATCTTTTAAAATCTTCTAAACTTACAGATTCAATATCATGTAAACACCAATATAGTAGCCAACCATGCATATAGAAAATAGACAGAGAAAGAAACACATAACACAAAGATTTGTCGGTGGGGAAAAACATTTCGGTAAAACAACCCCACCCCTCCAGAACCTGCACAATGTATTATCTTCAACACAAGATTACAATACACTTGCAATGAAAGTTCAATAGCAGCAATAGAAGACTCCAGTAGCACCTCAGTACCTGCAAACTTTCATCTATCACACTATTGCATTACAACATGCAATACTCATTTTATGAACATCTTAAGACCCAAAAAAATGCCCACAAAGGAGTTGGGCATTTTTCATGGCTCAACCACCAAGAAACATGCACAATGCCACATGTACATCCAATACCAAGAAAAGGGTATCCATCCCTTGAATGGACAATGACAACTTATCATAGAATCTGCCAAAAATAGCAGTCACAAGAGAAGTGTAAGGGAATCTGTCATACCAACCTATTTTTGGCATATTCTCTTACACACACCAACCACTTATTCTTGGGTGCCCAAATAGGCCTCATGTCATAAGATGCTCTTACACCTATCATAGTTCATTCCTTAAATAGCTCTTATGCATCATAGGAATCCATCATAACCATTTCAGTCATGATTTCCTTCACACACTTCAAGATGCCAACACATGCAAGTGATCAACATGCCAACTAGACATGTACACTCACATTTACATATTATTTGCAAAAATACATTTTACAAAACAAATAATAATAAGAATAGGAATTATACAAGGTTGAGACACCTTATTCCTAACATTCTCCCACTTGTCGAACACCTTGTAAGAGAAACAGGAACATAACAGAAACTAACCGCTATAGGCCGAAAGGCCCATAGACTCTGAACACAATCTTAACTTCTTAGTGCCCAGGTTTCGTTAATGCATCTACAACATTCTTCACAGTATATACCTTCTCCAAATTTACCTTTCCATGTTCCACCATATCTCTCACAAAGTGAAACTGCACATCAATGTGCTTCATTTTGGCATTGAAAGTTGGATTCTTCGCAAGGCAAATAGCACTCTGACTATCACACCAAATAGTAATCTGTTCTGCATCAACACCAACATCAAAACACAATCTCTCAAGCCAAATGGATTTCTTACAAGAATGAGTAGGAGTCATGTACTTAGCTCTTTTAGTGGACAAAGCAACCATAGATTGTCGCTTACTCATCCAACTGATGGCACCACCAAACATAGTGAACACATAACCATTGGTGGATCTCCTGCGATCAATATCACCTGCCCAATCTAAATCCACAAACCCATGAATACAAGCTGAATGCAAAGATCCAGAAGAGTTACCATAATAACATATGGAGTAATCTGATGTACCCTTCAAATATCTAAATACTTGCTTAACTGCATCCCAATGTATTCATCCATGATTAGCCATAAATCAACTCAGGACTCGCACTGCTTGGGCAATGTCTAGTCTAGTACAGACCATAGCATACATAAGACTGCTAACTGCACTAGCATAAGGTACTCTAATCATGTCCTCCACCTCACTAGGAGATTTTGGACAATCATCTATAGATAACTTTGTTCCCACAGAAATAGGAACACATAGTGGTCTACAATCTGGCATGTTGAACCTGTCCAGCATAGACTTCACATACTTACTCTGACTCAACCAAAGTTTTTTGTTAGACCTGTCTCTACTGATTTCCATACCCAAGCTGTACCTAGCTGCCCTAAGATCTTTCATCTCAAACTATGCTGACAACTGAGATTTAAAATTAGAAATCATACCCTTACCCTTCCCAAACAACAACATATCATCAACATATAATGCAACAATAAGAAGGCGATCATTTTCAACTCTAAAATAAACACAATGATCTGATTTCGATCTTACAAATCCAATTGACAACACAAAGGCATCAAACTTAAGGTACCACATCCTAGGAGATTGCTTCAAACCATATAGAGATTTCTTCAATCTACAAACAAAGGATTCTTTACCTTTAACAATGTAGTGCTCAGGCTGTGACATATAACTCTCTTCCTCCTAATCACCATGAAGGAAAGTTGTCTTAACATCCATCTGTTCTATCTCTAAATAATATGATGCAACAAGAGATAACAGAAATCTAATGGATGTCAACTTTGCAACAGGAGAGAATATTTCACCATAATCTATTCCCTCTACCTGTGAATACCCCTTTGCAACCAATATAGCTTTGTACCTTTCAACACTGCCATCTGCACAGAATTTCTTCTTAAACACCCATTTATAGCCAACAGGTTTTCTCCCTTTAGGAAAAGGTACAAGGTCCCATGTTTTATTTTTCTCTAATGAAGCCATCTCATCATCCATAGCCTCAATCCAGGAACCTGCATCTTCCATTCCCAAAGCCTCTTTCACAGATCTAGGCTCATTAGTGTTAGTAATCAAAGCAAAAGCACAACTAGAATCTAACATAGAATAACCAAAACTTTTTGGTTGCTTTCTTTCTCTCGTGGATCTCCTCAAGGGCTAAGATTGAGGTTGTTCTTCCTCTTCTTCTGAACTGTCAGAGTTGCTAGAGCTCTCCTCATCATTAGACCCAACATGGTCTCTCTGTTCAGTCTTCTCAGGGGTAGGAGCCAGCTAAACAACATCTTTTTCCTTTTCTTTTTCATCTGGTTGTAGCACAATAGGAGAAGATGTTAGCTCTCTAAAAATAACATTTCTTCTATACAACACCTTACTAGTCATAGGATCCCAAAGCTTGTATCCTTTCACACCAGCACTATACCTGATGAAAATACATTTAACAACTTTGTTTTCCAACTTAGATCTTTTCTCCTTTGGAACATATGCATAAGCTTAACAACCAAAAACACGAAGATGTCTAATTGAAGGCTTCTTACTAGACCACACCTCCATGGGTGTCTTACCAACAAGGGCTGATGTAGGAGATCTGTTAACCAGATAGCAAGTTGTGGCCACAGCTTCAGCCCAAAACCTTTGTTCTAAACCAGCTCCACTAAGCATACTCCTAGCCTTCTCCATCAGTGTCCTATTCATTCTCTCTACAACTCCATTTTGCTCTAGGGTATAAGGATTTGTCTTATGCCTCTCAATACCTTGTTCTTTACAGAACTGTTCAAACTCTGCTGAGCAAAACTCACCACCATTGTTAGTTCTCACACACTTAATCTTCTTACTAGTCTGATTCTCTACAAGGGCTTTAAATTCCTTGAATCGACTAAAGACTTGTGTCTTACTTTTAAGGAAATAAATCCATGTCCTTCTACTATAATCATCTATGAAAGATACAAAAAATACAGACTTGGAGATCGAAGGAACTTTTAGAGGACCAAATACATCAGAATGAATAAGATCCAAAACATCAGAAGATTTGTGAGAACTAGAGTAAAACTGAACACGATTTTGTTTACCATATACACAGTGTTCATAGAAGTCAAAATCAAGATTGCAATCATTTAACCCCTCAACGAGATTTTTTTTTTTCAGGGTTCTGAGACCCTTCTCACCAATGTGGCCAAATCTCATATGCCACAACATTGTCTTTTTTACAGGAATCTTTCCTTCCAAAGTGTTTGCATTGCCATCGAAACCAATAACCACATAATTCTTCATTGCTCGTTCAGATGGTGAGGATGAAGAACTTTTACATAGAGGAATACATGCATCTAGCTGAAACAAAGAACCTCTCCTAGTACCCTTAGCAAGCACCATCAATTCTCTAATCACCTTACATCCTTCTTTCAAAAAAAAAAACTTGCACACCTACATCATTCAACATACTTATAGATAATAGGTTTTGTGCTAGACCTAGAATGTGCATAACTCCATTGATTCCCTTTACTCATCCATTAGGAAATTTGATAGTGACCCTTCCGCGTCCAACTATCTTCAGGTGAGAATCATCACCCAAGTACACCTTTCCACCATCAAACTCTTCATATCTTGAGAACCAGTTTTGATGAGAGGTCATGTGAAAAGATGTACTCGAGTCAACCAACCACACATCATCAGATGCATGGGCTGCCAAAGCTATGATGAATGCATCGCCATCTTCTTGAGATTTTTCAGAACTAGAATCTGAGGCTTTCTTCTTCTTCTTAGGCTCTTTATAGTCTTTACAGAAGTGCCCAGTCTTTTCACAGTTCCAACATTCTTCCTTGGACTTATTGGAAGTCTTTGACTTCCCACGGGATTTGGATCTACCCTTATTGTTAGACTTATTGTCATTTTTCTTTCCTCTTTTCGTGGATCTCCCACAAATAGCAAGGGCTTCTTTTTCTGAAATTGAAGCCTTTCTCTGCATCTCCTCTGATAGCAGCGAAGACACCACATCATCCATTTTGAAGGTGACTAATGTGCTTCTGAGAGCCATCACAAGATGGTCCCATGAATCTGATAAAGAACACAAAAGTGTGTAGCAACAATCCTCCTCCTCTAACTTGACACCAACAGATGTCAACTATGCACCCAGCAGATGTAATGCATTTAAATGATTTTTTAAGGATCCACCTTCCTCCATTTGTAGAGAATACAACTTCTTCCTCAAGAACAACTTGTTCACCAGAGATTTGGCCTAATACACGGCCCCAAGTCTCTCCCACAAACTATATGAAGTTTTCTCATCTAGAACATTCAGAAGGACTGCATTGGTTAAATAGAGTCTTAAGAGACCCTTAGCTTTATGGTCTTTGATATCCCAATCTTCTTGAGTTATAGTTTCTGGTTTGTAGTGCTTGTAGTCACTTCCCATAGGTCACGATCTTCCAGCATGTCTTCCATCTTGAGTTTCCACAACTCAAAATTAGTGCCATTAAATTTCTCCACCTCCATTCTTCCATATGATGAACTCGCCATCTCAATCTGCAAATAAGATTTAGGATGCTCTGCACAAGACTCCCACTAAACTTGAGATTAGTTCAAAAAACCCTACCCAACAACTAGGATCAAAAGTTGATCAAGCTCTGATACCACATGTAAGGAAACTCAGGTGCGGAAATAGCTTCCTACCCTAATCTCATAAGGAAAGTATGGTGCAAATCCTTTTAAAATTTTCTACACTTACAGATTCAATATCATCTAAACACCAATATAGTAGCCAACTATGCATACAGAAAATAGACAGAGAAAGAAACACATAACACAATGATTTGCCAGTGGGGAAAAACCTTTCGGTAAAACAACCCCACCCCTCCAGAACCTGCACAATGTATTATCTTTAACACAAGATTACAATACACTTGCAATGCAAGTTCAATAGCAGCTATAGAAGACTCCAGCAGCACCTCAGTACCTGCAAACTTTCATCTATCATACTATTGCATTACAACATGCAATACTCATTTTATGAACATCTTAAGACCCAACAAAATGCCCAAAAAGGAGTTGGGCATTTTTCATGGCTCAACCACCAAGAAACATGCACAATTCCACATGTACATCCAATACCAAGAAAAGGGTGTCCATCCCTTGAATAGACAATGGCAGCTTGTCATAGAATCTGCCAAAAATAGCGGTCACAAGAGAAGTGTAAGGGAATCCATCATACCAACCTATTTTTGGCATATTCTCTTACACACACCAACAACTTATTCTTGGGTGCCCAAATAGGCCTCATGTCATAAGATGCTCTTACACCTATCATAACTCATTCCTTAAATAGCTCTTACGTGTCATAGGAATCCGTCATAACATTTCAGCCATGATCTCCTTCACACACTTCAAGATGTCGACACATGTAAGTGATTAACATGCCAACTAGACATGTACACTCACATTTACATATTATTTGCAAAAATACATTTTACAAAACAAATAATAATAAGAATAGGAATTATACAAGGTTGAGACACCTTATTCCTAACACTTGGTTTTTTTCACGCACCTGCACCTTCACCTTCTTGAGCTCCCATCTTTTAAGATATAATGTTTGCTTCCAAAAGAATCCCATTCAATCTCATGGATATTATTATTTTATTCAAACAATAATTTAATAATTGAGTGGGTTCTCTATAATGAATATTTTATTCAAAATAGGTTCATGGATATTATTATTATATTATTGAATCTTTTACCCTTGTTAAAAGCCAAACCTTACCCCAACCCTTTCAAAAATCTATAAATACAAGGCATTTGGAGAGTTGTTAATCAATTTTTTATGCATTGTTATTATAGCCATTTAAATCAAGTTTTTAGGCATTGTTATTATAGTTCATTTTTTAGAGAGGCTTATGCATTGTTATCATCATTCTTATCATTGCCATTTTTAAGATCTTTGTTTGTTGAGCAATCTCATATCTATGCTTTGTTATTATAGTTCATAGTTTCATTTGCACTTTCATGTTAGTTTATATATTCATGCTAGTTCATTTTCATCCCACAATATCCCATTCTAGGATGCCACTGAGATGCTTGATCTAAGAGAAATTTATCCATCATATTTAGGGAGACATGAGACACTCTTGAAAGACTTAATTTGATAGTTCGTTCTGCAATTTCATTATCTTTGGATTTGATATCATTTCAAGTTTTCATTCTAATGTTTCATGAATATGCTTCTTTGATATATATGTGCTAATCCACTAACATTTTCATTGTCTAAGCTTGTTCCACACAAGTACATCAAGTAAGAGCATACAAATTTGGTGGAAGTCTTTGGAGGCTTGAATGCCAACTTTTCTTTGTTTTCAATTTTCAAGTCTTTCAAAAGAGATGTGGGAATCCATATAGATTTTGATTCTTTCTTGACTTTGGCTACTTTAGAACACATTTCTTCAAAAATGGGTTTAGGAACTCATATTTGCTTGATTTTTATTCTTTGCATTTTTTTAACAATGGCTATAGGAACCCATATTTTCTTTGTTTTTGTCCATGTTTTAGAACACATCTCTACAACAATGGGTTTAGGAACCCATATTTCCTTTATTTTTTTTCTTTGGCAAGTGGACCTTTGAGGTCTCTTGAATCTTTCTTTTGTATTTTTAATCACATGTTGACTAGAGAAGACATAATGATCTACATTTTCACATGGATTCTTATATTTTTATGTTAAACATAAAAATTATTTACAAACGACTTACGATTTGCAGATGTAGAAGGCTGATATGACTAGTGTAAATGGTTGGGTGGATGAAATTTTCTCAAGGATGGAAAACCTTGTTGATCTTGAGGTAGAGGAGATGGAGGAATAGGTCCCAATATAGATGGATGGTTTGAAGGTTTTAGTTTGGAAGGGGGGATATAGGGTCCCAAGATGGATGAAATGTTTGGAGGATTTGATATATAATAACCAAAGGTGGATTTGTAAGATGCAAATGGAGAATGGATAGGGATACCAAAAAAAAACTTGAGTGTGAGCAACATTACCAAATCTCTCATCTTTAGGATACATTTCTTTATCAATAAGCTCATGAAAAACTTTGATGGGAGTAATGTCTTTGATAGGTTTTTCTCAAATCTAAATTTTTTATTGAAGGCTCCTAACAGCATCCCAAACTTGCAATAAAATTTTCAAATTAAAATTCCATGATTTGGGTGATAAATGATTTTTTAATGAAAATCATTAAATGCTTTTATTAAAAAGAGAGGTTTTCTCAGAAAAATCTATTTTTTTATTGTAATCTCTTGAAAGCATCCCAAATCTGCAAAAGAAAAATTAAAATTAAAATTCCATGGTTTGGGTGATAAATGATTTTTTTAATGAAAATCATTAACAAAATTATACAAAATATAGAATTGATCCAAAAAATCTACAATTTTTATTGCAGGCTCTTGAAATCATCCCAAACTTGCAATAAAATGTTGAAATTAACATTCTTTAATTTGGATGATAAATGAATTTTTTTTATGAAAATCATAAAATAATTATTATAAATACATTGTTACTCCAAAATATCTAAATATTTTATTGTCAATACAAGCCATTTTCTTGAACCTTCAATAAAACTTTTAGAGCGAAATCCATGAATTTGGTCTATGTTTTATGATTTTTAAGAAAAAAACATAAAAGGATTATAAAAATAGATTTTTTCTTTAAAAAAATTAATTTTAAAACATGAGAAGGAAGAAGAAGATGAAAAATAGAAGAAGAATAAGATGGAGAAGAAGAAGAGGTCTCTCAAATGCTCGTTCAAAAACACCAAAAAAATTTCAAAATATCAAAAAACCAAAAAAATCACAAAAATTCAAAAAAAAAAAAAAATCACAAAACTTAAATATTTCAAAAAAATAACAAAATTTGAAAATTTCAAAAAGATCAAAAAATTCAAAAAAACTACAAAAAATAAAAATAAAAATAAAAAAAATTTCACAACCTCCTTGTGGAGGTGGGACATTTGGGTTTTTAGCTAGGGGCATTCCTCACTTGTTGTTTATTGCACAATTATCTATTGCACACCAATTCTACCAAGTGGGGACCACATTCCTATTATTGTACAAATTTATTATATATTACACTTGCTTCACACACAACCACGACTATAATAGTTTGCAAGATGCTTATTTTCTCTTCTACCATGATTTCTAGTGACTCAATGATGTCTCAAACTAGAGATGCCAGGATGAAATCATGGGTTTTTTCTTTGTTTTCTATTTGTGGTGTTTGTTAAATACTGCAGTAATTTGTAATTTATTATACATATTGTAAACAGTTTTCTTTCTTGTACAAATATTTCTTTTTGTTTGCTTGAAATAATAACGTATTCATATTGCCATAGTTGAACCAGTGATAATTGTACTATATCATGTTTTTAGTGCTCAATGATGGAAATTAAAAGGCATCTCTTTCAAAAGTGACAATTAGTTGCATCTTTGGTTTGCATCACATTTCATGGTGCATAGGTTTGCATTTCATTCCTTAAGTTCTCATTTTGCCTCATCCAAAAGTTATTTTCAAAGGTTTTTTATAAAGTTTGAGGTTTACCCTCTATTCATGATTAGCCCAAGGATAGTTGATATCGAAGACACTATCTTGCTCAACAACATCATCATCAATCTACCAAAGTGTCTAATTAAAGTCCCCTATCCCCGATTCATCATCATGGTGCATCCATGCTCAATCATAAGAATATATCCACTATCATAATTGGATCCTATCACTAGGGGCACCAAAATAATCTATGTTTGATCTGTAAATTCTTGATCATTAAAGGCACCTGAGCCTTCACCTTATGATTGGTGCCACCCGACTTATTGGAATTCTCTCATATTTCTACCACACCAATATTTGAACCATTTCATTCATCCCATTTATTCACATTTGATAAAGAATTGCCTTCTCTCTAGCTTCATTGATGAAACCATTATCTAAATTAGATTCATCAAAATCAGCCAAATCTGATTTAATCTCTACTATGTGCAATATTTGTACTAGAGCACCTGAGTTTTCCTCCACCAGCTTGTTTACACAAATTTTAAATAAATTGCATCAATTTTTCATTGCAAGTGATTATCCTACATCAATCATAGTCAACCACATTTAGCTATCCAGCTAATGGTTCTATCCTAGACTAGTTATTGGTCTTACTCTATATCTTGAGACATGACATGTTTGTTTTCCCAACTCTAAATCCTGAGATGGGAATGTTTCATCTATTTGACCTATTTGATTGATCATCCATATCACTTGGTGATTACACTATTATGTTATTTCAAGTTTTTGTGTCATCTAGTTCTTTGATGCAACCATTCTTATCATGTTCTATAATATTTTCATCATCATTTTTTAGAAATACAATTAAATTTTTCCAATTTCATTTATGAGGGGGTAACATATCAATAACAATCATCATCTATCCAAGTTTCACATCCAAGTTCTTCAACCATTCAATCCATTCCACTCCAACCAATCAAACTGGGGCATCCAAGTTTTTTTTAAGATCATCAAACATTAGGTTTTTCAACCTGGATCAAAGCCAAATGATTCAAGAGCATTCTTTAAACCAATATGCTACACATATCAATTCAAAGAGGGGCATTTGTAGACATCCAAAATCAGGCACATATTTTAATTGGGGCTTTCACCAAATTAGCAAGGGTTTTAAGGTTAAAATCATATGTATTTTCGAGAATTCACGATAAACCAATCAAGTTTGAATCAAATAAAAAATTCAAATTAATCAACTATTTGAACCCATTTGAAAATTTCACATGAGATTCAATTTTAAAGAAATTAAAATGGGCATTTATCCTCAAAAATCAATTTTATATTCAAATATCTCCAAAATCATATTTTAATCAAAATGGGGACATAAAAATCATATTTTAATCCAAATGGACCCGAAATAATAATTTAATATTTGAAGTGGGATTCTTCAATATGAGAATTTTATTCAAAGTGGATCTCATCAATATTATTAATTTATTCAAATAATAATTTAATGATTGAGTGGATTCTCCATAATGAATATTTTATTCAAAATGGGTTCATGGATATTATTATTTTATTATTTAACCTTTTACCCTTTGTAAAAACCAAACCTTACCCCAGCCCTATGAAAAATCTATAAATGCAAGGCATTTGGAGAGTTGATCATCAAGTGTTTATGCATTATTATCATAGCCATTTAAATCAAGTTTTTAGGCATTTTTATTATAGTTTATTTTTTAGAGAAGCTTATGCATTGTTATTATCATTGTTATCATTACCATTTTCAAGATATTTATTTGTTGAGTAATCTCATATCTATGCTTTGTTATTATAGTTCATAGTTTCATTTGCATGTTCATGTTAGTTTGCATATTCATGCTAGTTCATTTTCATCCCACAATATCCCATTCTAAGATGTCACTGGGATGCTTGATTTGAGAGCAATTTAGCCATCATAGTTAGGGAGACATGAGACGCTTTTGAAAGACTTAATTTGATAGTTTGTTCTTCAATTTCATTATCTTTGGATTTTCTATCATTTCATATTTTCATTCTAATGTTTCATGAATATTATTCTTTGATCTATATGTGTTAATCCACTAATGTTTTCATTGTCTAAGCTTGTTCCGTATAGGTACATCAAATAAGAGCATACAAATTTGGTCATTGTCTTTTGAAGCTTGAATGCCAACTTTTCTTTGTTTTCAATATTCAAGTATTTCAAAAGAGACTTGGGAATCCATATATATTGTTATTCTTTCTTGCCTTTGGCTTCTTTAGAATGCATTTCTTCAACAATGGGTTTAGGAACCCATATTTGCTTGATTTTGTTCTTTGCATTTTTTTAACAATTGGTGTAGGAACCCACATTTCTTTGTTTGTATGGATGTTTTAAAAGACATCTCTTCAAGAATGGGTTTAGGATCCCATATTTCCTTCATTTTTGTTCTTTGGAAAGTGGACCTTTGGGGTCTCTTGAATCTTACTTTTCTATTTGTAGTCACATGTCGATTAGAGAAAACATAATGATCTACATTTTTAAATGGATTCTTTTATTTTTTATGTTTAACATCCAAATAATTTCCAAACAACTTGGGATTTGCGGATGTAGAAGGCTAATATGACTAGTGTAGATGGTTGGGTGGATGGAAATTTCTCAAGGATGGAAATCTTTGTCGATCTTGAGGTAGAGGAGATGGAGGAACAAGTCCTAATATAGATGGATAGTTTGAAGATTTTAGTTTGGAAGGAGGGATATAAAGTCCCAAGATGGATGAAATTTTTGGAGGATTTGATATATAAGGACCAAGGATGGATTTGGAAGATGCAAATGGAGAATGAATAGGGATACCAACATCTTGAGTGTGAGCACCATGACCGAGGCTCTCATCTTTAGGATACATTTCTTTATCAATAATCTCATGAAAAGCTTTGATGGGAGTAATGTCTTTCATAATTTTTTTCTCAAATATAATTTTTTTATTAAAGACTCCTGATAGCATCCCAAACTTGCAATAAAATTTTTAGATTAAAATTCCATGATTTGGGTGATAATTTTTTTTAATGAAAATCATTAATTTGTTTTTATTAAAAATAGAGGTTTTCTTAGAAAAATCTATTTTTTTCAACTGTAAGCTCCTGAAAGAATCCCCAACCTACAATAAAAATTTCAAATTACAATTCCATGATTTGGGTGATAAATGATTTTTTTAATGAAAATAATTAACAAAATTATACAAAATATAGATTTGATTTGAAAAAGCTACAATTTGTATTGTAGGCTCTTGAAATCATCCCAAACCTAAAATAAAAATTTGAAATTAAAATTCATTGATTTGGATGATGAATGAATTTTGTTTATGAAAATCATAAAATAATTATTAAAAATACACTATTACTCCAAAATATCTAAAAATTGTATTGTAGTTGCAAGCCATTTTCTAGAACCTTCAATAAACATTTTAGAGTGAAATGCATGGATTTGGTCTATCTTTTATGATTTGTAAGAAAAATTGTAAAATGATTATAAAAATAGAATTTTGATCAAAACAATTTTAATTTTAAAACTTGAGAAAGAAGAAGAAGATGAGAAATAGAAGAAGAATAAGATGGAGAAGAAGAATAGGTCTCTCAAATGCTTCTTTGAAAACACCAAAAAATCACAAAAATTCAAAAATTTAAATAAAAAATCACAAAATTTTTTAAAAATCACAAAATTTCAAAATTAATTTTTTTTTAAAAAAAATCACAAAACTACAAAAAAAATAAAAAAAAATGCACGACCTTCTCTTGGAGGTGGGACATTTGGGTTTCCAGCTAGGAGCATTCCCTACTTGCTATTTATTGCACAATTTTCTATTACACACCAATTTTGCCAAGTGGGGACTGCATTCCCATTAATGTACAAATTTATTATATAGTACACTTGCTTCACACACAACCATGACTATAACAAATTTCAAGATGCTTATTTTCTCTTCCGCCATGATTTCTAGTGACTCGATGATGTCAAGACTAGAGATGTCAGGATGAAATCATGGGTCTTTTCTTTATTTTTTGTTTGTGGTGTTTGTTAAATACTACAGCAATTTTGTAATTTATTGTACATATTGTAAATAGTTCTCTTTCATGTACATAGTTTTCTTTTTGTTTGCTTAGAATGATAATGTATTCATATTGTCATAATTGAACTAGTGGTAATTGTACTATATCATGTTTTTAGTGCTTAATGATGAAAATTTAAAGGCATCTCTTTCAAAAGTGACAATTTGTTACATCTTTAGTTTGCATCACATTTCATGTTGCATAGGTTTGCATTTAATTTCTTTAGTTCTCATTTTTCCTCATCCATAAGTTATTTTCAAAGGTTTGTTATAAAGTTTGAGGTTTACCCTCTATTCATGAGCCCAAGGACACTTGATATCAAAGACACTATCTTGCACAACAACAACATCATCAATCTACTAGTGTGTCCAATTAAATTCCCCTACCCCTGATCCATCATCAAACCCTATGGTGCATCCATGCTCAATCTAAACAATATATCCACTATCATAAATGCATCCTATCACTAGCAGCACCAAAACAATCTATGCTTGATCTGTAAATTCTTTCTCATTAAAGGCACCCATGCCTTCATCTTATGATTTGTGCCACCTGACTCATTGGAATTATCTCATATTTCTACCACACCAATCTATGAACCATTGAATCCATCCCATCTCTTCACATTTGAGAAAGAATTGCCTTCTCTGTAGTTTCATTGATGAAACCATTATCTAAATTAGATTCATCAAAATCAGCCAAATCTGATTTAATCTCTACTATGTGCAATATCTACACTAGAGCACCTAAGTTTTCCTCCATAGGCTTGTTTACACACATTTTTAAAAAATTGCATCAATTTTTCATTGCAAATGATTATCCTACGTCAATCTTAGTCAACCACATTTAGCTATCTAGCTCATGGTTCTATCCTGAACTAGTTATTTTTCTGACTCTATATCTTGAGACATGATATGTTAGTTTTCCCAACTTTGAATTTTGAGATAGGAACGTTTCATCTATTTGACCTATTTGATTGATCTTCCATGTCACTTGGTCATTAAACTATTATGTTATTTCAAGTTTTTTTGTGATCCAATTCTTTGATGCAACCACTCTTATCATGTTCTACAATCTTTTCATCATAATTTTTTAGAAATACAATTGGATTTTTCCAATTTCTTTTTTGAGGGAGCAACATATCAATAACAATCATCATATATCTAAGTTTTACATCCAAGTTCTTCAACCATTCAATCCATTCTACTCTATCCAATCAAACTGAGGCATCCAAGTTTTTTTTAAGATCATCAAGCATCAAGATTTTCAACTTGGATCAAAATCAAATTATTCAAGAGAATTGTATGAACCAATATGCTATGCATATCAGTTCAAAGAGGGGCATTTGTGGGAACCCAAATTTAGGCACATCTTTTAATCAAGGATTTCACTAAATTAGCAAGGGTTTTAAGGTTAAAATCATATGTTTTTTGGAGAATTAAGGATAAACCAATCAAACTTGAATTAAATCAAAATTTCAAATTGATCAACTATTTGAACCCATTAGAAATTTGCACATGAAATTCAATTTTAAAGAAATTAAAATAGGTGTTTATCCTCAAAAATCAATTTTATATTCAAATATCTCCAAAATCATATTTTAATCAAAATGGGGACATAAAAATTATATTTTAATCTAGATGGACCCAAAATAATAATTTAATATTTGAAGTGGGATTCTCCATTATGAGTATTTTATTCAAAGTGGATCTCATGGATATTATTATTTTATTCTATTCAAATAATAATTTAATAATTGAGTGGATTCTCCATAATGAATATTTTATTCAAAATGGGTTCATGGATACTATTATTTTATTATTAACCTTTTACCCTTGGTTAAAACCAAAACTTATCCCAACCCTTTGAAAAATCTATAAATACAAGGGATTTGGAGAGTTGATCATCAAGTCTTTATGCATTATTATTATAGCCATTTAAATCAAGGTTTTAGGCATTGTTATTATAATTCATTTTTTAGAGAAGCTTATGCATTGGTATTATCATTGTTATCATTACCATTTTTAGGATCTTTATTTGTTGAGAAATCTCATATCTATACTTTGTTATTATAGTTCATAGTTTCATTTGCATGTTCATGTTAGTTTTCATATTCATGCTAGTTCATTTTCATCCCACAATATCCCATTCCAAGATGTCACAGAGATGCTTGATCTAAGAGCAATTTAGCCATCATAGTTAGGGAGACATGAGAGGCTCTTGAAAGACTTAATTTGATAGGTTTTTCTTCAATTTCATTATCTTTGGATTTTCTATCATTTCATGTTTTCTTTCTAATGTTTCATGAATATGCTTCTTTGATATATATGTGCTAATCCACTACTGTTTTCATTGTCTAAGCTTGTTCCACATAGGTACATCAAATAAGAGCATACACTAGCATTCCAAATCACTCTCCCATATGCCATGCATTCCTCAACATTTCACTTGGTTGTTGACCTTGGGCAGGAATAGTTGGTGATCAGAACTATCATTCATATCTTCTTAACATTCCCTTCTACATTTGTTATGCCATCATACCCTTATGGAAGTCTTCTCATGCATACTCCCTGGGTCAATATGCACTTCCCAACATGTAAGGACATGTTAGACCATGGAGAAGTGTGTCCCATTCTTGGGAAACATAGATAGGGATTTGGGGAGGATCTTAGGCCATGTGGCCAAGTGGACATGGAAGAAGGCATATGGGTAGGTTAGGGAGATGGTTAGGGAGGAATGTTAGAGTATTAGCATGGATAAATGTAAGTTAGTGTTTTGTAATCATTATTTATCTTATGTAATGAAGAAGGTAAATGTTAAATGAATTTTAAATTGTTAGGTTAATGGATCTTGTTAGTAGGCTCTTAGGGATTTAAAGATGATTAGTAGGTATTTAAGGGTAGATTAAGAATTAGTATTTATTATTTAGTTTTACTAATTTAATGAATAAATGGGGTGATTAGGATTATTTTCTTGGTGTGTGGTAATTAGAATTTAAAATTTAATAAAGTTAAAAAAAAAGGGTTATTGGTTATTAGTTATTAAGATGATGTGTTAGAGTTAAATGGTGTTAGGAAAATGAAAAGTAAATTATGTATTCCATATATGAATTTATGGTAGGAAATTATTTTTAAACCTTACATTAATTTTATTAAAGGCTTATTTGAAATTTGATTTCATGTAATACCATGTATTTTTAAGGTGTTGAAACAAGGTTAGTAAGTGCTCATGTTTATGTTTGAAGTTGTTATTTTGAGGATCTTGTATAAAGAACATAATAGTGTATTATGCCCTAATGTTAGAAGATGATTTTCATATCATAATAAATTAAATGAATAGTAATTAATGTTTTTTTTAGTTGTAATAGGTGTTTTATTATAGTCAAAATTAAGTATTATCAAATAGATAGGTCAACTTGTAGTGCAGAATTAGTTCCTCTAGGAGATTGATCTAGCATTGTAATGAGTTTTGGTATCACATAAAACCTAATACATTAATGATTATTGATCAATAAATTGTATATAATTTAATATAGTTAAGTAAGATCATTTAAAGTATTAATGAGAGTCAAGCCTATTTGTGTGCTTAAATCACACCTTACTACCTTTACCCTAATCAATGTTCAATCTGAAATCCTAGATCTCTAGTAAACTATTTGTGCAACTTCGAGACTTGAACTTGGTGTTACCTAGTCATCATCTTGCTGCAATGTATTCAATATTATTATTGATTAAACTTAGTTGTTATTATCTTTTTGAGAACAAATGTTGGGTTGTTTTTGTCCTAATTTGTGGGCATGACACAAATGTATCTCTAAAAGACAAAAGGCTAAAGCATGGTTGATACTTTTCATTAGCTCAAAATGATCATTCACGTCTAAAGGCCTACTAGAATGAACCTTTTGAATAAGAGTGAAATTCCTTTCAAAATATCCCACCCTTTTACATAATAATGCTCCACACACACACACACACGCACACGCACACGCACACGCACACGCACGCACACACACACACACACACACACACACACACACTTGAGGTGTAGCTTGGGAAGCCTAAAAAGGGGATCAGAGAGATTACTCTTGTTTCCATTCTCACTAATATTTTTAGGTTGTGCTACCTTATATGCCAAAAAATATGGCATATACCCTCCTTTTTTTTAAAGGGTTGGTTTTTTCACAATTGTATGGGTTGTCATTCCAAAGAAATCATGGTGGTACTTGTTGAGTATTTGTTTTACACAATTCTAGTGGTAGAAATTCTCATGAATCTCTCTCTTGAAAAGCTTATCAATGACCAACTCCAAGGTTTTGGAAGGTTGTTTTTCAACCTGCTCAATAGCTCAATTGAACATAAATATGAATGTTCACAAGGATGCCTTTTCTGGTATCTACCAATTGTGCACAAATTTGTTGAAATGAAACCAAAAAAAAAAATATTTTTGTAGTTTTTGATATGAATAATGCAATTTTTAATTAATTCACCTATATGGATTCCTATTTTAACCAAATGTTTGAAAAATAAAGAATAGAGATAAAGTAATGAGATAACCCTGTAGGAAACCAATGAAAATAGGAGAAGCACTTCCTCAATTCCACTAATGCAATCATTGATGGTAACTTTAATGAAACTAAAAGATGTTTCACAATTCATGAAACCATGCAACCATGGAAAGTGTGCTCAGATGAGATGAAATAGTATGTAATAAAAATAATGATCCTTTCTCCAATTTATCATAATAGTAGAATTTGTTAACATAAGACAAGCGCTAGAACTAAAAGATCACACAATTATAATAATTCAATAAAATCATGAGCTCCATTATCATTCATGAACATGAATCCAAAAAGAATAACACACTCTAGAAAGATATAATACACTCAGAATGAGAGCACGAATAACATTTATTATTGCATCAAAATATCGGCCTAGAGTACATATTACATCCATGTATTTATAAGAAAATCTCTCCTCCTTTTGTCCTAAGAGTGAGAGATCTTCTAATGCAAAATCATGCTCAAAAATTAATAAAATAAAAGCTAATTATATGCAAGTTGACTCTTATAAATGGTGCTACATAGGTCTCAACCCTTTTTATATCAATTAATGGGTACATGAGCCTTTACATGACTTCTAAAAAATAAAAGAAGAAGAAGAAGAGAAGAGAGGAGTCATAAGATAGTCTAGGAGTCATTGGAACTTCTAGAAATGAAAACTCATCCTTTCAAAGTTTTTTTATAGGAGTTAAAGTATCATCAAAATGTGTTTTTGATGGATGAAATGCTCAAAAATAGCAATTAGTACTTAATTTTTGGCACACTACTTCTTCTTCCAAAATTGTCTATGCACACCTTGGTTTGGTGCACCTTATGAAAAGTGCACATCTTCACTTGGGGAACCTTTAGAAAATCACACCTCTAGAAAAGTGTACCTTGTGATAGGATCAAAATTTATCAGGATTTAGTTGAGTATCAAAACTTAATTTCTAGCATCTAGGTTTTCTTCCCTTTGGACCAATATCATGTCTAGATGGTTGTTCTTGAAGTTTTTGATAATTTTTTTGATTTCCTTATCTTCTGATAAATCCAACAACTCATAGTTACTATGCACCACCTAGTGGTAATTACTAATCTCTAACCTAGTATCCACAAAATCTTCCAATTTGGAATCTAACTTTAGTAATACTTCCTCTATCTTGAAGATCCATCTAACATCATCTTTAGATAAAGCAGCCATGAATAATGCTTTGAATCTCTACACACTGTTACATGACTTTTGTACTAAATAAAGTTGATTCCTTAACTCATCCTCCAAAATATCTAGGCTAGCATCATTATAATACTTATCCGCTTCCCAAAAATACCTTTGATTTTTACTCTTTATCTCTTGAATATCCTCATATAATCCTTCCATAAATTTATTACCTGCCAACACCTTCTCTATTCAACCATCTATCTTATCACACTCTTTTGTTGTATATACTTCCATCAACATTTAGTACATCTGCCCTTTGATAGCTTTTAGTTCTTCCAGATTGTTGGCCCAAGTACATACCTCATCCATTAGCAAAAAAAATTTGGTTTTTTATGTAACCAATTTGTTGGCATTATTTTGAATTCTATGCAAAAGGTTCAAATTACTTTCTATTATGTATACACCTATATCTTCAAAACTATGACACCACCTTTTGCAAGTGTCAAAGAATGAATCAGGTTTGTCTATGCATTGAACTATTTCTTTCCTTTTCAAAGCAACCCCCAAAGAAAACTTAGGATGATCAAAGTCTATCAGGCCCACCTCTTCATTAAGGTATCCCCTCAATAGCCCATTGTGTTTCCTTAAAACGAAGATTATGGATTCACCTTTATCTAAGTGTTAAAATACTTTTTTAAGCCCCAAGGTGATCAAAACCTTGGTAGTATTAGTTGTTCACTTATCCAACACTATCTCCTTCATCTAGTAATCCTTTGGAGTTACTTCTTCTATATTAGCTTGAGGAGCCAAAATTGCAATATGCACCAAAAGATCTTCATTTTGGTTCTTCATGATAAAAGCTAATGTTTTAACATCCTCCTTATGATGTTCTAGCATCTTAACTACTTTTATCAACTCTCTCATTCCCTCCTCTTCAGTGAACTCCATATGTCTCCTCTTATGAGTTAAGACCTCTCCTTTTAACCATATCATAGTAGTTCCCATAGGTGACATATATTGTATAGAAGATGTAGGTTTGAATGTTGGTCCTTTCCCTTTATCACCTTGTTCTATATTTTTCTCTCATTAAGTGAGGAGGACGGGTTGAGATTTTGTATCTACATGAGTTGAAAACCTAGTATTTCTCCTAAGAAGAGCTTGTTCTCCTTCCTCTACAATCTATCCTTCTTCTGATATTTCACTTGTGTGTAGTTGGAAATATTCTCCTTTCTCTATGGTTTTCCTTATAGGATCTGCTATCAGAGGAAGTAAACTAGTTTCTTCTTGTTCTGACTAAGGAGGAATAGATGAAAGATGATGTGATAGTAGGTAAGGTATACCAAAGAGTCCTTTAGGTAAAGGAGGAAAGTATTCCCAATGTTCTCCCAATGACTCATTCTGAGGGGTATCACGTATCTTCTCCCCTACCAAATTTGTACCTACTGGCATGAATTGAAGTCTCAAATGTCAAAGACATCAATTCCTTTTCCTCCTATCTCTGATATCCATCTCTCTTATTCTTCTTCTAAGGCCTCTACATGGATGATATCTTGGGGAATATAAGGTGGTTTTTGGGTCAAACTCCTTCACCTTTTTTCTTCTACAACCCTCATTGAGTAGATTCTCTTATTTATTGGGACACATTCAATTTTCTCCTACTCTTCTTCATCTTGTACCTCAGGGATAGTTTCTAGAACCTAAGGTGATGGAGTGTGTTTCTTATATAACTTCCTTCTCTTTTCACTTATTATTGTCATCTTAGTTTGAGCTCTATTAGGCATTGATGGGGTAGCCTCTATCAAGGCTATACGGTCTTCTTGTACTAATATATCTTCCTTTGCAGGTTGAGCCTCTTCTTTCTTTTCCTGAGCTTCTTCTTGCATCGTTAGATCTTATTTGGCTTTCCCCTTTTTGTCTCTCCCTTAAGAGACCTTCTTTCTCTTGCTTCTCTTCACCCTTTCTGTTTGAAAGTATTCTACCTCTCATTCATGCTAATGCACTATTTCTAGCCTCATTAGTGACTTAGTAGGGTATGTAGAAATTCTAATCTTTGTTCCTTTTCCCTTCTTGGGTCAAGCAGTTACTTGTAGGGTTGGGTCTTGAGGAATTAGGTCCAAACAAAAAGGTTTCCTAAACCATTCCCTTGCTAATTCCATAAAATGTTGGGCCCTAGATTAATATCACATTCTCTTCCCTGGTTGATTTTTGCATTGATGATGGGTCACTCAGATATCTCATACATATTGTATAAGGGATCCATTACCTCAAGGGTGTCCTTGTTCCATGCTCTAAGGGTTATATTAATGTAGGAGCATCCTAGGTGTGAGAGAAATCTTGCATTAGCCAAAAATATTTTCTTTTTAGTCTTTTCTATTTTAATAAGGACAAGTAGATAGGGTGGTTACTATTAATGGGAACTTGCTATTTTTAGTAATTTTTTCATACAAGCTAGGAATGTTCTCATTTTCTACATGAAGGTTCACTTTAGACTTATAAGCCTACCATAAAAACCCCATTGCTCTAGCTTAAGTATCAGAGAAGTTATTGCAAATTTTTGGTGGAAAATTTTGTAGAAAATTATGCAAGCTCACCATTGGAGGCCTTAGAGTGCCTAGATGAGGTCCTAAAAATCAACAGAAGGGTACTTGCACCATTCAGAGCCTATAGATCAAGAGCTAGCATTTCAAAGAAGTGGTTATAATAGCCAATCAGAGAAATGGTTGATGAGTTATGGCCTTTATAAGTTGGGCTACCCAAAATATCTAAAATAATTATCAAAGATGTATTTAGCCAACTCTATATGTATTGTTAGGATCTATCGGCCCTAGGTATTAAGTTTCAATGTCTGGAACCTTCCTAGATGGTATAAAATTTCCTATTTAAGAAAAGCCTAAATATTGTCTAGAACAACTCTAGGAGGTAGTTTGTAGCTTAGTCTTGTAGATTACTATATTGAAGGTGCCCATGTGGGTTAGCATATTGTACTTGTGAATTTTGTAATTCCACATTTGTGACACAAATAAGAACTCAATATTTTGTTCTCACATTTGTTGTTGTTTCTTTGTTTTCTATTATGGTTTATGGTGTATATGAGCAATGTTAGTATGCTAATAGAAACAAAATTTAAATAAAGCTTCTACAAACTAAACAAAATTCATAAACTTCAAGATAGACTAAGATGAGCTCTCAATTGAGAATATGATCCATTAATGGACTCTCTCAATAAGAAGCTCTATTGTTGAGTAGCTTTATCTAAATGGATAGGATGTATGCTCAATATGCTTCCAAATGCTTCAATGGATGATTGTGGATTTTTGGTGTGGATAGATGGCTTTAGTATGGATTTCGCTCTCAAAATAGCATTATAACTTTACTTCATGGATTGTGTTATTTTTCAAAGGGGAAGGATCCAATTTATAGGCAAGAGGCTTGAGGGATTGAGGGCTAAGATGCAAGGATGGGAAAAAGCTCATGGAGGGCTTAGATTGCATGAGAGGAGAGCACATGGATTGTGCTTCCTTACAACCAATCAAGGAGTGACACATGTCACATGGTGAGAGGATGGAGGAAAGGGGAAGGATGAGTCAACAAAGGAGGCTCAAGTGATAAAATCTTCATAAAGACCCTCATAATGACTTGTAAGAGCAATAAAAGGGCTTGGAAGAGTCATTTATGGCCTAGTGGGCTTCATAAAGTTTTATGGTTGAGATATTTCGAGGGTGATGAGAGAAATTTTGACTTGGACTTGATTAGGATGGTTTTAAGCTTTCTTAGGCTTGTGCAAATGATTAGAGGATGGATTAGGATGGTTTAGAATTAGCTTAGGGATAGGCAAGTGGATGGCATTTAATGAGGGTGGGTGAAGGAGGAGATATTTGTTAACTTTGGCTTGGGTTAGTAATTCTTAACCCATGTTTAGGGAATGTGACAAGGTTAGGAGGGGATTAGGATTAGGGTTAAAGACATCTTCTAGAAGAGTCTAGGCTTTGGATGAGGATAAAGACTTTCTAGAATAGTCTAGAATTTCCTAGGATGAGGATGAAGACTTTCTAGAAGAGTCTAGAACTTCTTAGGATAAGATTCTATGAAATAAATAAAGTTTTATTTATTTCAAGGGTTTGGGTCGAGGAGATATTTATTAAAATATTTTTAATAAACATGAGAATTAATATTTAATCTTGATTAAATATTTTGAGTTGGGATTAGGGGTAGGAAGTGATGAGATTAGCCTTTAATCGAAATTAAAGAAGGATTAGAAGATTTTGGAAGAGGTTATTGGTCTTAAGGAAATTGGCCAACTTTTGGGAAAAATAAAAATAAATAATTTATTTTTGGGATTTTTGGTCAATTTATTAATTAAATAATTAATAAATAAGGAAATAATGTTTAAATAAGATTTAAACATTTTTGGGAGGGATTCCTTAATTAAATATTTTTAATTAAGATAAAGGGATTTAATGGCATAAAAATTAATTAATTAATTAATTAATTAATTAAATGATGATGTCATCAGAGATTTTTCAGAAAATAGAAATACTTTATTTTCTAAAGGTTTTTAGGTATCTACATTTTTCCCCTCTTTGATGTGATGCCGCAAGTGGCATGGCATCAAAGATAAGAAAATAAGATGCCCAAGGCTAGAGCAGAAGAGGAGAGAATGGACTGTGAGATGCCCCCTCAAGAAGGTAGTGGGGAGAGAAAGCGAGGCTCGATGGCTTCTTGAAATGTACAAGAATCTCGGATGAGCAAGGAAACTCAGATTGGCAAAGAGAAGGGGCTGAATTAGCTCAAACTCTCACTATGGGAGAATGATAAAGGAGAATCAGATGCACAAGAGGAAGCAAGCTTAAGACTTTAGGGAAGGTGGAGGATGAAGGAGCAGAGTGCTATAAAAAGGAATTCATGATAGGGAGATGGATGAGGGGATTATAAATTTGATGCAACAGGATTTCAAAGAGTCAAATTGGTGAAAGATGGGTTTCGGAGATCCCTAGGACTAGGATTGTGGATCTCGAAAGATGAGGCTTGGTGGATTGATTTGGATTAGTGGATCCCTAAGACTAGGACTGTGGATCCCTGAAGCTAAAGGTGAGGAGTGATTCAAAGAGATACTGATGCATAAGCTAGGGTAGGAGAGATGGATGTTGGATATGGATGGGGGACAATGGAGATGAAGGAAAACCATTGAAGCTTTTTGAGCGGGGGGATACTTCAAAGAGAAGTACCACCATGTAGTTGAGCACTAGATTTTCTATAGGACTATTGGTTAATTGCCAAGGTTACCAAGAACATCAAGGCCTTTGCACCAACTATTTAGAGGACTGACAGACTAACTCAAAACACCCCAGCATCACACATGAGTTCAAGAGGAAGCAATGTGGAACCGACACTGGGTAACCCACAAGCAGAAAAGAAAAACAAACAAAAGACTTGATCAAGACCTTACGCTTAGATTGCCCCATTCGCAGCATACCATGATATGGAAGATCGTGGCAACCTTGAGGAGGAAACAAAAAGATTGCTTGGAAAAGATATTTCAAGACCCAAAAGGGAAGATTCTAAATCAAAAGAAAGCAAAAAATCCAAAAGAGAACCATTTGCCAATGAGATGGGTAGTACGAGGTACTAACGGACCAAGATCAGACATGATGAAAGCTATATCCTGCAAGGACCTATTGGAGAGCACCGAAGCTGGTGGATTTGGATGAGTGATGCATCTGGCAAGCTGAACTAAGAAAGATAACACTTTGGTGACAGGAAATCTAGCTAAAGGATGCGTTGGAATAGCTAACCAAGATGTGTGATGGGTGCAAGATGCTGATCAAGGATGAACTGACATGAACGCTGGATAGATACAATGGTACTAAGCTAAAGAGGATGTACAAGCTGATAGACCAAGATATTTACAAGCGGGCTAATCAAGATATGGTACAAGCCAATAGACCAATGATATGTATGATACAGATGGATAAAAGCTCAAGATGAGAGGATAGCGGGATAGCTCAATTTTGTGTAAGATGCAGAAACTAAGGATGAAGTGATAGCGTAAGATATGGATTTGGAAGGATGCATCCAATGATGATGATAGATGTGCGACCAAGGATGGGGACAATGCTAAGGTTGGTGGTAGTTGAGCTGATAGATAGTGCTAGAGTGAATGGCTAATGAGAGGATGACATTGGATTTGCATGAGGATAGCCTAGAGCGAGGTACCAATGACAAGGGAGGATGGACAAGACAAGATCTCCAAGGAATACAGTGCCCCCAGTTAGAAGATGACATGCAGAAGGAGGTCTTATGATGGATGTGATAGGATTGAAGCTAGGATGGAAAAGCTTAAGGCACTAGGGAGATGGATGATAGCTAGGATGATGGGGTGAGGTTGCAGAAGATAAGTGGATAGTGATAGATAAAAGTTGGAGGATGAAAGATAGGTGGATAAATTGGAAGATGGAGCTAGATGGCAAGATGTGACCAAAAGCATGAGGATGATAGGCTAAGCTGGGGATGGCTAGATTATGCATGACGCTTGTTTGCCAAGTTTTCATCATGGTACTTGTCCAAGGCACTTGAATTTCCAAGTTTTCACAAGTGGACACTTTATTTTTCTTTATTATTTTTTTTTTTGACTTTTTGACTTTGGACTTAGCTAGAATGATTTTGGCTTTCTTCAGCTATTTTTGGCTTTTTTGGGATTTTTCACGGGCTGTTGGAATGTTCAATTTTGTTGCTAGTTGTTGGTACACCGGATGTGTGATTTATGCAATAGATTGGATTGGATGGGATTGATGGTAGGAGATGGAGGGATGAAAAGGTTGGAAAGGAGCATGATATGGGGATGCTTGTAAGAGCAACATTGGGACATGTTGGGATGGGTATGAAAAGAGCATATGGGGGAATAGATGGTAGATGTAGGCATGATGGAGGATTTTTAGAAGCGTGCTTGGGGATATAGGAACCCAAGATGGAGTTAGGAGATGGGGGACATGAGTCACTAGATGGGGGATTAGCAATGGTGGGTGCCATTATGCATTGGGTTTCAACTTTTTTCTTGGGGATCCACATGGTTTTGGATTTTCTTTTCATAGGCTTTTGCATTGTTTTGCATTCTTTGATTGGATTTTTCCTTTTTGGAGTATGTCTTTTAGAATAGACATATGATTGCCTACGATGTGGATTTTTAGCTTTATGCATTTTGAAGTTGGCATTCACATTGTTGTGGTAAGCTTTGGGAAGATGGTTAGGAGAAGCTTTGTGAGATGGAGAAGATATGAAAGTGCATGTAGGGGGATGATGATGGATGATGTGCCCTGATATGTGCCTTTGTTGATCTTTCATAGGAATGGATGGAATAGGATTTTTATGATGGCTGATAGGAGGATGGAGGATGGTAGATTTTGGGACATAGGGACCCAAAATGGATTTAGCGGATGAAGGGGGGATATGGTAGGTTGTTTTGGGTTGCAAAGATGGTGGAGGGGGGATGACATAAGATTTCTTGAAGGAGTGATGGGAGGCTAACATGGTGGGCTTGGAGATAGGCTTGGTTTGGGGGTGTGGTGTACCAACACCTTTAGATGGTGAGCCTTTGGATACATATCCAAGACCATGAAATCCTATATTTTTTTGTGCAATAATAGGCTCTCTGATTCCTTGCTCTTGTGGTCCTAAACCTTGACCTTGATAATACCATCGATTGAGCATTTGAACAAGCTGAGGAAACTTTTTGCTTGCAAAAAATCGTAGAAGTGATTTATTAGGTGTATTGCAATGGGGAGATATTGTTCTTAATTCTTTTGCTGAGAGAGGGCCACCATAGATGAATGTAAGTGAACCAAGAGGGTAGATTATAGATGGTGGAATAGCTTGGATAGGTGGTAATATGGAAGCATGGAGTGGGGGAGATGGAAGGATAGGATCTTGATGTAGTTGGTGGGATGACAAGATATCTTGTAGTGGAGGAGATATGGCTTGAGGTTTTGGAGATGGAGGAGATGCTGACTGCACTATGGATGGAAGACATGGTATGATGATATCTTCATTTATGCTTTGGGGGATGTCAACATGCTTTTGGGCAGGATTTTGATAGGATTGGTTTGGAGTGGATGGTGCGATAGGAGGTGAAGGGATGGATTCTTCAAAGGTAGCGGATGGATAGATGGGAGATTCAGTAGTGGAGATGGGTGAGTAGAAGATGGATGCATAAGGGCCATTACGAGAGATTTGGAAAATGCTTGGAGGCGATGTGGATAGGATTTGGAGGGATTTGACAGGTGGTGGGATTTTGATGCTTGTGGGAAGTGGAAGGATTTTAAGCAATTTGATGGATGGTATGGGGATGATAGCTATGGGAGATGGAGGTGATATTATAGATGGAGAAGCTTCATCACTGACTACTTCACATGGTTGGATTAGATGACATGGCTTATTGACTGTTGGAGGCAACTTTTCTTGTATTTCCTCTAGGAGATTCCTTGGAGACTCATGTGTTGAAGGTGGAGGTGGATTGACAAGAATAGCTAGTGTGATGGGGGTGGAAGATTGGCAGCTTGGTTGATGGAGTGATGGAGAGGAAGCTGGAATATCAGATGGCATGACTAGATAGTTTGGAATAACTCTTGGATTTTGGGGGATGCTTGGGGGAATGTTTTTAAGGCTTTCAATATACCCGTCATAGTCAACAAGATTTTCATCATCATTGAAATAGGAGGTGGTGGGAGCAAGGACAATGCGACCAAACACATCATGATAGGATTGGTACTTCATGCTTTGATGATGAGTTTGATGGGGATGGGGTCTTGCGTATGGATGAACATGGAAGCTCATGGTTGGATTTGGGTTAAGCACAGACTTTGGATTGGCCGATGAAGGATTTCCTAGGGAGAGTCAAAGCTGTATGACAGACCTAAGGAGGATTGGCTGGAGATTTTTGGCTTTTCTGTGGATGGAAGACTTCAAGGGCATGCTATCAAAAAGTGAGAGTTTTTCTTTCCTATGTGCTGGATTGGTGGAGATTGTGTCAACTTAAGGATAGACTAATGATCCTATGGGCATGACACGAGATTGACCACTTGTGGATCCCAACCTTTAGCTCAAGGTGATGAGGGATAACAAGTGACAAAGCTAGATTACCCTAGACAAAGCTATGTCAAAGGGATAACCTTGGTGAGGCTGGTGGATTGGTCAGATTGATTGGATAGAAAATTCTAGTAGAATGATAATAACTCTCTAAAGGATTGGGTGTGATTTTGGATTGGGTTACTAGCTGGCTGGGGGGGGATGATTTGGAGAGACTTTGGATTTGGGATTGTTCTAAAGAAAGGAACTAGATAGATTCGGTTGCAGCAGGGGAGCTTGGATGATTTTCTGATGAGGCAGTGACTATGCTAAGTATGCTTTGAGCTGGGAGATTTCTACTTTTTTTTTTTTTGGGGATTTTGACCAAAGTTGGCAAACATTCATTCAAAAGCTATGAACAAACAAGCAGACAAAATTTTGGAGCAAGCACGTCAAACACACCAACATCCTAGGAAACTTTCTACAAGGATGAAATTTGTTATAGCTAGGGAGTCCTCGATATACACAAGGTACATGAGGCCCAAATCTGTAGATGAAACCAAAAAGATGTCACACAGTCGAGAGGAGCGGTAACCCACTTCTCCTCTTTCACTTCTCAAGGGTATAAAGTTCCTTGAGGCTTAGCCCGAGTACAAAATCTTGATCCTAAGAGAGGTTTCTTTCGATTCACCTCTTGATTCTTATACTCCACCAGAATGCTGGAGTTGAGGTCATCCCAAGGGGTGATGAAATCCCCAAGCAGGCCTCCTAAAAAGTGTAAAACAAGACCACATACATGATCTTGGGCTTTAAAAGACACGTGTTTATTCCAATTGATGATTTAGATTTTGTAAGCTACGATTGAAGACACTTGTGGTTATGGCATACAATGTTCATTCCAATTTGATAGCATCATTAGCATAATGAAAGTCGAGAGATCGTCAACATAAAAAATGCGAGCGTTATTGAAAATGCGTCCAAACCATGCAATTTTCATTGATTGTTAGGCATTCAAGATTGAGTGTGAGTTTGTTTTAAGCCCAAAAAAAAGATGTGTGAAACTCGATTGCCAAGCACGCGCCCAGAGGCCCTCCAAGTCAAGATTTGTCCAATTTTTATGCCCAAATGAAGTGTGAGCGAGATTAATGTGCATTCAAAGAATTTTCTAACTTAGAAAAACCACTAAAAACCCAAGTGAGTGGAGTTTGATTTGCGTGGAGCACTTAACACCCTCTTAGGTGGACCCATCCCCATAGATGGCACTGAGATTGCAACCAATGGTTAAATTGATGGGTGATTAAAGAGGGTGAGTCCAACGAAAAACTCACTCAAAGCATTTTTATTTGTTTTTATAACTTAAAAGATTACAAAAATGTAGATTCTTTTTATGCTCCAAAAGATGATTATTTGATCTATGGCATTCAAGATTGGATTTTTTGTTTTAATCATGCATTCATAAAAAAAACAAACTTTGATTTTAATCTATGGCACTCAAGAGTGATTTTACAACATGCATTCAAAGACAAGTGATTAAACATTCAAGTTTTTTCTTTTGAACATTCAAGATTGAGATTTTGTGTGTTGTTTTAAGAACTTTGAAGTGCTTTGTTTTAACTTTAGATCATTCAAGATTGTTTTTGGACTCAAAAGTGAAAATGGCTCTTTGGACTTTTCTTTTCATTCAAGATTTTGTGTTCTAGTTTGCATGTTTTAAGCCCAAAAAATGATTTCCTAGATTGTTTTGATGCATGAAAAACCTAAGAAACATTCAAGATTTTGCAACAAGACATTTGTTTGGAACAAATAACAAAGCTTTTAGGTCAATTTTGGCAACCATTTAGGACTCTTAGTTTTCATAAGATTTTTAAAAGAACTTTAAAATATTTGCAAATGAGGTTCATTTTATCCTTGATTGATGCATTGAGTTTGATTTATATTTTAGTGTGCACTTAGTGTTGATTTTGAACCTTTTGAAATGGAAACTTGAAGTTCTTTTTAAATTCCCAAAAATGAAGTGTTCCTAACTTTGCATGAATGCATCTAAAACCTTGATGTTTCAAGGATGCAAATGATTAGATTGGTTTAGTTTCACTTGTTAAAAGATTTTTTCTTTTTTGCAAATTTTTAATTTTTTAATGGATTTAAGTATGATTTGGGGGTTCATTTTAAGCACTAAAAAGAAGTGTGTATGATTTTGCTTTCTTAAAAAAAAAATGGAAAAGATCTCCCACAAGAAGAAGAAGAAGAAGTAGATGGAATAAGAAGAATATAGACAAGAAGAGGAAGAATAATTCCAAGTTCTTTGTCCACCTATAAGCTTGAAAAATCTGCAAACACTATGAGATATACTATGAGTTCCTTTGTCTTCTTCATGCTCATGTGGACCTACAAAACCAATTTATACAATCCTACCAATCACAAAAATAAGAAAAATTAGCCAAAATCAGCAAATGACACACAAAACTTGACTAAAAAAGCTAATGAAGATGACCCATGCGGGGTCCCACCGGGCGTGCCAAAATGTATATGAGCAATGTTAGTATGCTAATAGAAACAAAATTTAAATAAAGCTTCTACAAACTCAACAAAATTCATAAACTTCAAGATAGACTAAGATGAGCTCTCAATTGAGAATATGAGTCATTAATGGACTCTCTCAATAAGAAGCTCTCTTGTTGAGTAGCTTTATCTAAATGGATAGGATGTATGCTCAATATTCTTCCAAAGGCTTCAATGGATGATTGTTGATTTTTGGTGTGGATAGATGGCTTTAGTATGGATTTGGCTCTCAAAATAGCATTATAACTTTACTTCATGGATTGTGTTATTTTGTAAAGGGGAAGGATCCAATTTATAGGCAAGAGGCTTGAGGGATTGAGGGCTAAGATGCAAGGATGGGAAAAAGCTCATGGAGGGCTTAGATTGCATGAGAGAAGAGCACATGGATTGTGCTTCCTTAGAGCCAATCAAGGAGTGACACATGTCACATGGTGAGAGGATGGAGGAAAGGGGAAGGATGAGTCAACAAAGGAGGCTCAAGGGATAAAATCTTCATAAAGACCCTCATAATGACTTGTAAGAGAAATAAAAGGGCTCGGAAGAGTCATTTATGGCCTAGTGGGCTTCATAAAGTTTTATGGTTGAGATATTTTGAGGGTGATGAGAGCAATTTCAACTTGGACTTGATTAGGAGGGTTTTAAGCTTGTTTAGGCTTGTGCAAATGATTAGAGGATGGATTAGGATGGTTTAGGATTAGCTTATGGATAGGCAAGTGGATGGCATTTAATGAGGGTGGGTGAAGGAGGAGATATTTGTTAACTTTGGCTTGGGTTAGTAATTCTTAACCCATGTTTAGGGAATGTGACAAGGTTAGGAGGGGATTAGGATTAGGGTTAAAGACATCTTCTAGAAGAGTCTAGGCTTTGGATGAGGATAAAGACTTTCTAGAATAGTCTAGAATTTCCTAGGATGAGGATGAAGACTTTCTAGAAGAGTCTAGAACTTCTTAGGATAAGATTTTATGAAATAAATAAAGTTTTATTTATTTCAAGGGTTTGGGTTGAGGAGATATTTATTAAAATATTTTTAATAAACATGAGAATTAATATTTAATCTTGATTAAATATTTTGAGTTGGGATTAGGGGTAGGAAATGATGAGATTATCCTTTAATCGAAATTAAAGAAGGATTAGAAGATTTTGGAATAGGTTATTGGTCTTAAGGAAATTGGCCAACTTTTGGGAAAAAAAAAATAAATTATTTATTTTTGGGATTTTTGGTCAATTTATTAATTAAATAATTAATAAATAAAGAAATAATGTTTAAACAAGATTTAAACATTTTTGGGAAGGATTCCTTAATTAAATATTTTTAATTAAGATAAAAGAATTTAATGGCATAAAAATTAATTAATTAATTAAATGATGATGTCATCAGAGATTTTTCAGAAAATAAAAATACTTTATTTTCTAAAGGTTTTTAGGTATCTATATATGGTATTAAGGGGAGCAGCCTTCATCAAGTGGTATTAGAGCTAGAGTTCTTGAGTGTGTGGATAGATCACCAACTGAGAGGCAGTCACACCAAGAAAGTGGTTTTGGCTAAGTGTGTAGATAGATCATTGATTATGAGGCAATTTGAACTAGGGTTTCAGTGCAAGTGTAAACAAAAATAGCCTCCATGAAGAGAGCATGGTGAAAGAGCTGTAGGTGTTACACTTGAGAGTTTTAGAGCCCTCCAAAGACAAATGAAAGCATTGGAAGGACAAATGTGTAGTGGAATAAATCTTCCTGTGAGAGATAAAAGTGAGGATGAGGATGAAGTAGAAGAAAATGCTGAAGCAGAGGCAATTCTAAACCCAGAGGAGGATAGGCTTTTTAAGGACATCTCCAAGATTTGAAAAGACTTAAGTTTGAAGTTCTCACATTTTTGGGAAATCTTATTTTGGAGGAGCTGATCAATTGGATAAATGAACTAGAGGAGTACTTTGAGTATGAAGATATTGAGGATCCTGATAGGGTCAAGTTTGTGAAGGAAAAATTCAAGGGACATGCAAAGATCTAGTGGCAGGAGGTTCGGTTGGAGTGAAATAGAAAGGGAAAGGAAAAAATCACAAGATGGGATCAAATGATAGCTAAGCTAAAGTGGTAATTTATTACTATGGATTATGAGCTTGATCTATTCAAAAAAATGCAAGGGTTGAAGAAATTAGGAAAATCTATTCAAGAGTATACCAAAGAATTCTACCAAGTTCTCATTAGAACTAGCCATGCAAAAGCTGATAAGGAGAAAGTGACCCATTATCTTAATGGGTTAAGGCCAAGTATTCAAGATGAGTTGAGTCTAGTTTGAATGAAGAGTATTGAGGAGGCAAACCAATTTTCCCTAAGAGCTGAGGAGAACTAAGAAAAAAATTTGACAATAAGAATAGCAGAAGAGGTTGTAGTGGAAGATCTGGTGGACAATCTTATGGCAACTGAAATGATTATAAATAGAACAAGGATGAGGCTAGAAATAGAAATCAAAACTAGAGGGGGAACAATTTCAATCATTTCCATGATTAGAATAATAGAGATCAGAGAGGAAGAGGTAAAGGACAAGGATCTGGAAGAGGAGGCTTCTTTGGTAAATGTTTTCAATATAGCGAAGAAGGGCATAGAGCATTTGGATGCTCCTAATGCCAAAGAAGGATAGATTTAAGAACCAAAGGCCAGGCCAAAGTTGCACATGTCAATGAAGATGCTAGATCATTGCATTTTGAACATGATGAAAGAGGAGAAGTCCTAGATAATAGAAGAGTCCTACTAAGTGGTGAGAATGAATCTAATCAAAGAAGGACCTTGTCTTGCACAAGGTGCAAATGTGAAGATAAGTGTTGTGATGTGATCATTGATGGTGGAAGTACTAAAAATTTGGTATTAGAAAACATGGTCATGAAGTTGAAGCTGAAGAGATAGAAACACCCACATTCATACCACATTGCTTGGTTGCAAGTGACCACAAGGTCATGGTCAATGAGCAGTGCTTAGTGAAGTTCAAGATTGAAAGCTACCAGGATGAGGTATTATGTGATATCATATCTATGAACATATGTCATATGTTGTTGGGTAGGATGTGGTAGTTTGATAGGCATGATGTACACAATGGGCAAGAAAATACCTACACTCTAACTAAGGATGGAGTAAAGCATAAGTTGAAGCCATTGAAGGATAAAGAAGAAAATGTATGTAGTACTGCCAGAATATGTTTTGTTGATGGAAAAGAGTTTCTCAAAGGTATGAAGCATGAGAATATGTGTTTTGATATAATGCCAAAAGATAGTAAAGAAGAAGTAGAGGAGGTACCTACAAAAGTTACAAATATGTTGTGAGATTTTCCTGATGTTGTATTAGATAATGTACTTGATGGATTGCCCCCAATGAGAAAAATCAGCCACTAGATGGATTTGGTTCTAGGAGCTAGTTTTCCAAACAAGGTAGTGCATAGAATGACACCAACAAAAAGTGAAGAGTTCAATAGACAAGTTCATGAGTTGTTGCAAAAGGGGTTTATTTGAGAGATTTTGAGTCCATGTGTTGTACCATCTATATTAGCACCAAAGAAGAATAGAGAATGGAGGACGTGCATAGATTCTTGCATAATCAACAAGATCACAATCAAGTACGAATTTCCATTGCCAAGGATGGACAATATCATGGATTGTTTGAGTGGAGGTAAGTATTTCACAAAGATAGATCTAAAGATTGGATACCATGAGATTCATAGAAGAGAAGGTCATGAGTGGAAGATTGCTTTCAAGATAAAAGAAGGACTGTACAAGTGGTTAGTAATGCCTTTTGGTCTAACCAATGCATCAAACACTTTCATGAGGCTCATGAATGAGGTATTGAAGGAGTGTCTTGGTAAGTTTGTCATTGTTTACCTAGATGATATTTTGATCTTTAGTAAGACATTGGAGGAGCATTCGATCCATATTCAGAAGTTTTTTGCTAAGTTGAGGGAAGAAAAGTTGTTGATAAACCTGAAGAAGTGCAATTTTGTAAAGGATTTTGTGTACCTAGGATTTGTAGTCTTAGTTGAAGGTCTAAAAATGGACTTAGAGAAAGTGAAGGCTATTCTTGAATGGCCTACTCCAAAGAGTGCAACAGAGGTAAGATATTTTCATGGACTGGCTAGTTTTTATAGATAGTTCCTAAGAGGTTTTAGTAGTATTTGTGGACCCTTGATTGAAACAATGAGAGGGGATAGAAAAGAATTTAAGTGGACTATAGGACTAGATAAGAGTTTTAATCTGATGAAACTAAAAGTTATTGAGCAGCCTATTTTAGCACTTCCTAATTTTAACAAGGTGTTTCAAGTAGATTGTGATGCTAGTGGTACTACAAGAGGAGTTGTTTTGAGCCAAGAAGGTAGACCTATTTCTTATTTTAGTGAGAAATTGAATGATGCAAAAATAAAATATTTTGTTTGTGATCAAAAATTTTATGCTATAATTCAAGCATTGAAGAAGTGGAGACACTATCTTCTTCCTAAGGAGTTTTTTTTCTATACTGATCATTAAGCTTTGCAATAGTTGAATAGTTAACGAAAATTAAACCAAAGGCATTTGAAGTGTGTTGAGTTTTTGCAGAGTTATACATTTTTTTAAACACAGGAGTGGGAAGTCTAACAGAGTTACAAATTCTCTTAGTAGAAGACACCTTTTGTTGACAGAAATGCAGATTGAGGTGGTTGGGTTCAAGGAACTCAAGAATTTGTATCCAGATGATCCTAATTTTGGTGAAGCATGAAAGGCTTATATAGAATCTATTACACTTGATAGGACAAGATGGTTGGATTTCATGATCTAGGATAGTATGTTGTTCAAAGGAAGCCAGTTGTGCATTCCAAGAAGTTCACTGAGAGAATCTCATCAAAGAGAAGCATAGTGGAGGATTGGTTGGACATTTTGCTAGAGATAAAACCACACCTTTGGTTTCTAAGAATTATTATTTGCCATAGTTGTAGCAAGATGTGAAGAAGTTTGTATAGAGTTGTAAAGTATGTTAGATGGTGAAAGCAGTGAAGTAGAATATGGGTTTGTATTAGCCATTACCTGTACCAGAGAAGCCATGGGAGGATGTTAGCATGGAGTTTGTTTTGGATTACCAAGGACACAATTCGGCCATGATTCTATTTTTATGGTGGTTAATGGGTTTTCAAAGATGGCACATTTCATTCCTTGCAAGAAGACTAGTGATGTTGTTCATGTGGTAGAGCTATTTTTGAAAGAAGTGTTGAGACTACGCGGTCTACCAAAGAGTATAGTTTTAGATTGAGATACCAAATTTTTGGGTATTTCTAGCATACATTATGGAAGAAGTTGAAGATAGATTTGAAGTTAAATTCATTGCATCATCCAAGCACTAATGGACAAACAAAAGTAGTGAACAAGATTTTGGGAAATTTGCTGAGATGTTTGGTTGGAGACAAGACAAAAGGATGGAATATGATTTTACCATAGGAAAAATTTGCATATAATAATTCTATCAATAGGGGTACTGGCAAATCACCATTCCACATTGTGTATGGGAGGAGTTCTAGAAATGATTGTGAATTGAGGTAGTTGGATAAAGGAGAGATAAGTAGTGTTGAAGTAGAAGAATTTGTTTAACATTTGAAGAACATCCATGAAGAGGTGAGTAAGCACATTATAAATATTAATACATAGTAAAAATCTAAGGCTGATGTGAGAAGGAGGTATAAGGAATTTTAGATTAGGGATAAAGTCATGGTTCATTTGAAGAAGGAGTATTTTCTAGTGGGTACATATAATAAGCTCAAAAAGAATAAGTTTGTACCATGCAAGATTGTGAAAAGGAATGATTCTAGAAATGCCTATGAAGTAGAGTTTCCTATTGAATTCAATGTTTCACTAGTAGTTAACATTTTAGATTTGAAAAAATTTTACGAAGGAGGTGATGGAGAAACAGTTGCAGAAGAATAGTGGATTATTCTAGTAGCTACTTCAGACACAAAGGAGATTGAGGTGATATTGGATAGTTGTACTGTTAGAAGTACAAGGAATAAAAACTATGAAGAGTACCTATTAAAATGGAAGGGATGACCAATCAAAGATTCATCCACCTTGGTTTTCCTCTAAACACCTAAGATGTGATGGAGTCACTTCTTAAATTACCCCAGGTGTCTAATGTAGGAGCATATTGAATGTAAGAGAAATCTTGCATCACCCAAAAATATTTTATTTTCAGTCTTTTCTATTTTAATAAGGACTAGTAGATAGGGTGGTTACTATTTATGGAAACTTGCTATTTTTAGTAAGTTTTTTATACGAGCTTAGAATGTTCTCATTTTCTAAATGAAGGTTCATTTTTGGACTTATAAGCCTAACATAAAAACATCATTACTCCAACTTAAGTATTAGAGAAGTTATTGTAGATTTTTGGTGAAAAATTTAGAGAAAAATCTTTAGACTCACTATTGGAGGCCTTAGAGTGCCCAAATGAGGTCCAAAAAATTGACTAAAGGGCACTTGCCTCATTCCAAGCCTGTAGATCAGGAACTAGCATTTCAAAAAAGTGGTTGTTATAACCAATCAGAGAAATTGTTTGTGATTTATCACCTTCAAAGTTGGGCTACCCAAAATATATAAAATAATTTTCAAACATGTATTTGGCTGACTCTATATGTATTGTTAGGATCTGTCGGCCCTAGGTATCAAGTTTCAATGTCTAGAACCTTCCTAGGTGGCATAAAATTGCCTATTTAAGAAAGGCCTAAACATTATCTAGAACAATTCTGGGTGGTAGTTCACTACTTAGTCTTGCAAATTACTATAATGAAGGTGCCCATGTGGGTTAGCATATTATACTTATGAATTTTGTAATCCTACATTTGTAGCACAAATAAGAAGTCCATATTTTGTTCTCACATTTGTTATTTTTTCTTTATTTTTTGTTATGGTTTATGGTATTAAGGGGAGCACCCTTCATCATATATCTAAGCTAAGCACCCTTTCGGTGAGTTGTAGACTCATTCTGCAATAGTCTCTGATTTGGACCTCATAGTCATCTACACAATTCATCCAATGATCATTGATCTCCATATCAGGTATATATGTGTTCCCTACTAAATATTGTGCCTTCCGAATACTATCAAAGTATGGGCGAGGTGATTGATAATCTTTAAAGGGGTATTGCTCTCATTCTAAATCAAAAGTAGTAATGTCCTACTTCTATTTGACCTCAAAAGCCCCAGTGGTGATTGACCAAACCTAATGGTTTTTTTAAACTACCAAGAAAGACAAAGGCTTGATACTAGGATGTGGAAGAATAAACTTAGTCTAAGGGTTAGCTCCTTCCCATATTTAACTGAGAAATCTTTAGATCTAGACTCAACATGAACATAATCAAAGAGATTCTCTACTTTTCAAGCTCTACTAGGCTTAGGTGAGAGCCCTTAGGGATATATGGATATATAATTGGTTACTTGATACTTCTTCAGAATTAATTAATTGATATTCTTCAAGATCTATCCCAAAAAGAAAAGAAAAGGACCACATAGACAAGTGTCGATCTCTTGCTATGTTGCTATACTTACTCAACTCATAGCTTTTCAAAGTGACATAGTGAGATCCATCAATCTTAAGAAGATCTGACAAAAATCACTTTTTAAGAAAATATTTATGCATAAAACATAACCTAGGTAAGATTTACTAATTAAAAGCTTAGGTTATATTTGTGAAATTGGACTTAGGGTAAAATAGGACATCGCAAATGAATTTAAAAGAAAGTAGGAAACACTATAAAAAATAATTAACCTTGTCTAAAAACCCTTCTTTGGAGGCATGATTAATGGCAATGACTAAATACTATAATTTTATCTATATGTGAAAGAAATCATTTACTTGGCCCTCTTACTTTTCTCCAAATGTTGCAATTGATTGTTGATGCAAGAAAAATTTTCTCGGCTTAGCAAGATGAAACAATAGGTTCTTTGATAGGCACTAAGCTTTAGAATTTTAGAAAATCTATTCACAAAATAAAATTCATGATCTTCTTTGTTGTATTCTTCATATCAACTTGCATGAAAAGCTTTCAATTCCCATAAATGGGTTGCATAGAAAAACAAAGTGGCATTCCGTTTTGAGTTTGAAAACAGACCGTCAATTCATAAAAATTTGACAATCAAGAAATAAAATGCAACTTGACTCAACTTCAACCTTCCAACCTAGCAATAAAACTAATTGAATCATGACACATATACCCTTGTATACCTTATTCCCAATTTCCACATTATTCAAATATATCACTGGACATGTGTCGATCTTTTGCTATGTCGCTATATGTAAATGTCAACCAATTTCTACTAGTGACATAGCAAAATCCTTTGATCTTTTGTGCATCTGACAGTCACAACTAATACTATAGAATCCTTTAAGAGTGGGCTACCATGCTATGTGTCACATTCTCATTATATTGCTATCAGTAAAGACCTTGTAACTCCCAATAGTAACATAGCGATAATCATTGATCAATCTTTAATCTATAGTGAAAATAAATAAACTATATTGTAAATGTAATGGGCCAATTGAGACACATTTCCTCATGTCACTATGTCATTATGAATAAACATCATGCAACTTCTGATAGTGATGTAGTGATATTCATCAATCTTGAGATGATCTAACAGTTTTGACGAAATGCCTTGTCTACACTATATATCTTATCGTGGAAAATGGTAACTTGACACCTAAAACCTTATTAATGACTAAAACCTATGGCAACCTTTTCCAAGAGCTGGCCCTACCATAGTCCATGTGTCACATTCTTTCTATGTCCCTATAGATAAAGAACTTGCAACTTTTAGCAGTGACATAGCGACAACCTTTGATTCAATCTAAGATCAACGGTGGATAAAAAATTATTGAGAAACTGGCCCACTTTCTGACAAGCACAAACAAAACCTTGACAATTGTCGCTTCTTTCTGACACACCATACAACCACAAAAATAAAAGGCCCACATGGATAGGTGTCGATCTCTCACTATATCAATATATTTATTCAACTCCTAGCTTTTCAAAGCGACATAGCAATGTTCATAGATCTTAAGAAGATCTGATAGTACTCACTTTTGAGGATAATACTTATGCATAAAAATAACCTAGGTAAGATTTAGAGATTAGAAGCTTAGATTATATTTGCAAAATTGGATTTAGGGCAAAATAGGACATCACAAATGAATTTAAAAGCAATCAGGAAATGCTATAAAAAAGAATTTTAAAAAGACTTTCAAGATATTCCTGTGCTTTTCTTCAAAATGTAAACCACACAAGCTTAAGTTAGGGACTTTGGGCAAAAATCTTATTGGAATAACAACACAAAATTAGGGATTTCTCTAGGGAAAACACAATTCAAAAGTACATAACCCAGGGTTTTCCACAATAAATTTGCAAGAATTTTAACATGTGAAAAACTAAGCTAGCAATGGCTCTGTCTATTTTTATTGTTTAAATATTTTATTTTTTAAAACATAGACATCTCTAACCTTGGACAAAATTAATTTATAATCTCCAATAACATGCATCTTCTTAATTCCATGGCTTACTACAACTTTTAATCGCAATAAAAGTGCTTCATATTCAGCAATGTTATAGGTACATGCAATTTTTTAGGGTGAATGGATATCTAAAAGTATTCTTCTCTGGAGAAATAAATACTACTCCAGCACCTGATCCATCATTAGAAACTACTCCATCAAAATAAATGTTCCATAAATCTTGTGATTTAATACAATAGGACTTTTTATTCAATCAAGGGTGGAAGCTTTTCAACTTCTTGGATAACCAACTCTTCTTTGAATGCATTTACGTTAGTGTCTAAGAAGCAAGTACCATCCTTGTCACCACTATCCTCAAAGATGTAGTTGAACCTTGGTTCTCTTTCAATTTTAATAATCTTGTCTAGTATATGGAAGGTAGCATATGAAAAGTCACATTGTAAGCTACCTCCCATTGTTGCACTCCATTTCCTAGAAAGTAGCATCCCATAGTGAGAAGTAATGTCAACCACAAGTACTGACATAGTTAGTTCTACATTAGGATAAGTTGCTAGCCTAAAGGGTAATGCATTAATGGTACCTATGATAGGAACCTCCCTAGCATCCATTTCCCTACATCTACCTTTCTCAGTATCTACCTCTAGCCCAAGGGCTTCCATGATCTTGAAGGGCATAATGGTATTGGATGCTCTTGAATCTATCATACAATTTTTTAGAGTTCTACCTTTTATGACTAGGCTAAGGAAAAAAGGGACAATATCCTAAAAGTAGGCTACAAATGAGTTGCACAAATACATTTGAATTATTTGGAACATCACTCCTTTATCTTCTACTACAATTGGGATTTTTTTTATGGCTTTTGGCTCGACAATATCCCACCTATCCCACCTATCCTTTATGAAAATGCCAGATGGTTTGCTAGTATCACTGTTGATAGTTCTATTTCTAAGATTGTAGTTACTATGTACTTGTGATATCATTTCTACAATAATCTTTTCAATCTCCTCTCTGGATGATTATCCCAAATTTATGTGATCTACATTTGAAGATGTAACACATAATTTATCCTCATCATAACCTACATAATCTGACAACACTTGCTAATGATGGGACTGATAGAAATTTCTCTGACTTACAATATCATTTTTAGGGTCTTGCAAGTCAAACTCATCACCATTATCACATAGATTTACCATGTTACAACCTACATCGTCACCTTCTTTTGTTTTTTCTCCTTCCTCTTCAACTTGTGTCTTTTGATTTGTAGCAAGGGATTGAGCTATTGCACAATGGTTAGGAGAGTGGGGTGCTTGACACATAATACACCGTGGTAGATCATTAGTCATGTTAATTTAATTGCTTTGAAATGGATCTAGTGTACCCTTGCCTTTTGGACCTTGAGCAGTATTTGGAATAGGCTTGCCATCTTTCCACTAAGTAGTGTATGGATAGATTTAAATTTTGTGCTGCCTACTGAAATGATTGTTATTCACTGGAACTCTCTCACTAGTATTAGACTTATTTGGATTTAAATATTGGGGATTCATGTTCTTGAGAAGAGTTAACACTTGACCTATTGTGTTTTCTTCAAGATTCTTGCCTATGGAAAATTTCTTAGTTTCTTTTTTATTATTTGTAAAATTAAACAATTTTGGATCATCTCTTCTCCCTAATTTACTAGAGGCCTTCATATTATTTTCTATATTGACTATCATCTTGTAAGAATCCATTTATGTTATTGGGATTTTATCTCAGAGGTTGTAAGCCATTTTACTATCAAATGCATTAAAATAAGTGGTAAGATAGACATCCTCTCTTAGAGTCATTACTTGAAACAACTTGTACATATCCTTTTGAAACCTCAAATTAAAATCAAATGTGGGTTCATTAGGGTTCTTCTTAATATTGTTAAAATCATTTAACATGAACCTAGCATTAGTGTTCTCCCCATATTGCTCCTTAAAGAGCTTCTCCAATTCACTCCAAGAGCTCACACTATCATTAGGTAGTCTTCTAAACCAATATCTTACATCTTCTATCAAAGAGTGCACAAATAACTTCATTACCACATCCTGATGCTCTAATTTATAGTTGGTGAGTATATCAATTAACTTTCTTAGGTCCTCTTCACTAGTGACATCATTTTTACCAGCAAATTCAATGACCTTGTTTCTAAGATCATTAGAAATGGGATGTGGAAATCCAAGGATACCTAGGAAAGACATTTATTTATATTTTTTCATGTAGATAGGGCTTCTTTGGAAACTAGTAGCATTAGATGTACTTGCTATTGTGTCTTGGTTCTAGACATGGATTTGAAGCTATTGGGTATGTTGAACAATAGGGATCTAAATACCAGTAGTGGAGGATGATGTAGGGAATGATTATGACATATTTTGGCTTGGAATCATTGGCATAGTGGGAATAGAAGTTGTGGCTTGAGTAGACATATTTGGCCATGAAGCTAATGTAGAACTAGACTTAATGAACTAGATTTTTCTTTAGGTCTCTACTACTTTTGTTTCATTTTCTACCTTTTCAAGCTCTTTTTCCAAATTCTCCCTCTCTTTCTTTGTTTTATCTAAATCTAGGTCTAGCTAAGACATGACTTGTCTTGCAGATTTGCTAGGAATGGCTTAAGGCTCCTTTTTTTCTAATCCCTCCAACCTTATTTTTTCCTTTATCAATGGGTTCGATAGTCAAATCTATGAGGTCAAGCTAAACAAGCTTATAGGGCTAGATTTGAGATATGATAGGTCCTTCTCTTCCTTTTAAGAGATGTTCTTTTTCCTAGACTTTGGACCTTAGATCTTCAACATCTCCAAACACATCTAAGTGGACTTTGGAAGACCTTTCTTCCAACTTCTTATTTTGTTCCTTAAGAACAACCATCCTTCTGAGAAAATTATCTCTTTTAATAAGAGTATTCATTATGATTTTCTCTTTCTCCTTTTCTAAATGAATACATTGGGCTTCTTCCTTAGAAACTCTTCATTTAAGGACTTCTACTTTAGAAAGCAATTCACCATGGTCTATAGTTGTTGCTTCATAATCTATACGGTCATCTAGATCTATCAAATTCCTCTCAGTATATTGGGCTTGACCAAGACCTATCCTGTTTGATTGCATACTTCTAGGCATAATATGTTGATTCATTTCTTCTATAGCATATATTCTATAGTATCTCCTATAGATGATACTCTCTTGTCATGGTAAAACTCTTCTTCATGATACATTGTAGAAAAGATATCACCCAGAAGTCAACTAGTTTTAAACTCAAAGCTATGAGATGGGACTTCTTTTTCAACCAAGGGTTGGTAGTGTGGATTGTCTCTAGACTTCCATGTGTGACTAGATTCTCCTTTCTTCTTAGAACAATTTTTCTTACAACTCTTAGGCAATTCTATATACAATAGGATTTTTGGGTTTTCTTTTACATAAGCTCTTGTGTTTTTCCTTATGTCTACAATTAGTTCTTTAAAATGAACATTGGTTATCAAACCTAAGACTAAGTGACCACCCACTAGGGGAAAATATACTTTTATGTCTTAAAGACAATGAGCTTGGCAAGAAAGCCATGTAGAAAAAAATTAAGCAAAATGGAGACCTAACTTAGATGAATAAAATATTGTATAATCTAAGATTACAACTCTATCTATCCAATAAAGAACTATCCAAGGAACTCTCTACCACACCACTCCTATTGCATTAGGAATCTTATAGATTCTCAAGGTTTCTCACTAAAAATAGCCAATACCAAAGTATGAGTATTGCAAACTTCTAAAATATGTGAGTGTAGGTGCAAAGCTTATGTCAGAAGCTCTGACACTTTAGAGTTGATTATTTTAGTGACTCCCTAGTAGAGTCACCATTTTATAGGTGTTTTTAAACTACCAAACAAGATAAAGGCTTGATACAAGGATGTGGAAGAATAAACCTAGTCTAAGGGTTAGCTACTTCCTATATTTAATTGAAAAATCTTCAAATCTGGACTCAACATTAATAGAATCAAAGGGATTCTCTACTCTTCAATCTTTCCTAGGCTTGGGCAGGTGCACCTTAGGGATATATGGATATATAACTAGTTACTTGAGACTTCTTCCCAATTAATTAACTAATATTCTTCAAGATCTATCCCTCACCATAGAAAATGGTCACAAATCTTCTTAATTTTGGCAAATAGCTTTAGATTATAGTAGCTAACTATGACATACAAAGAACTATTCCAAATAAGTGTTGACCATCATTTAAACTCTTAATTGAATAAAGTAAAAGTTGATTTGATTTGTATTTTATGCTTCATGCAACCCTATGATTTCTTGAACCCATTCTTATGAATATCCTTATCATATGACTAGAAATCCTACCAATTTATTGAAGCATTTACTTAATTCATTGAATTAAAAGCAATAGAAAAATGATATACAATGTATCCTAGTTGCATTAAATTATTTAAACCTTGCTTACACAATCCCAACATAACCAACACATAACAATGGAGATAAAATTTAGAGAAAATAGATATGGAAAAACCTTTTCTTTGTATTAATTTTCTTTGAAAATCACACAATATAGGTGAAATTCACAAATACTTCAAGATACAGCAACTAGTCATTCAATGTTCACTTGTATTCTCAAATTTGTAGAAGAATACATGACAAAATTCACACAAGGACTGATTAGGTTGAATGCAAGAATAGCATGATACTAAAAATTGCATAAAATTTAGACCATTCTCTAGCCTTGGGATCTCATTTATATAGCATGAGATGAAACAAGCTACAAGCATAGAGATGAAAGACATTTGTCCTTAAGATAGAAGGATTTACAAAAAGAATAAAAGGTCACTGTCACAAAAAGATAAAATTTTATGATCCTTTATTCTTTTACAATAGAAATGTCTTTGTTATTGATTCTCCTATAGTGGGGCCATTTCTATTGTGGCTTCTTGTTGTTGAGGGGCTTCTTGTGATGATTGGTCCAGATGCACTTGTTATTCCTCTAACTATGGGAGCACTAGAGGTGCAATTGATGTAACAGGTTCTACAATTTGGATGTTGATTATGATTGGTTGTTCTTCCTCCAAATCATCAATTTGAATTGCCATGTCCATAGTTGTAATTGGTTGTGCTTCCTTTATCTCCTCTATTTGAACTAATGCATCAACCAATTGTACTTCATTTTAATTTACATCCTTTTCCTCAGCTTCTTCAAATGTTGATTGACCTATTTGAGCATATTCTATCATCCACCTATTTAAAAGTGTGTCATCTGGCTAGTTAAAACCCAACAATTCCTATTTTTTTTAAATATCTCTTCCCCTAGTTTTTCTATTTCAACCAATATTTCTCAAAAGATTCAAAGAAAAGTTGTACCTACATAACTTCCTCTTCTATCTTGGAAAATCATATGTGCCCCTTTTCATGAAGGACCTTATTGAGCCTAATGCTTAAAGCATCATCTAATTCTCTACCCCATTCTTCTTTATCTTTTATTTGTCCTACACCCTTGAGTGGATGGGGGAAAAGATCAAAATTTCTGCCAAAATATTTATGGAAACAATTACTAATTCTTCAATGTAGCACTTTCCTCTTCCTATCAAAATTAGAGAGGTCATTTGTCAAGTCATATATTTTCTCTATTTTCTCACAAGGATAATAACTAAAAAATATAAGATGGTGATATCACTATCTCTACTGATCCATCCATCTATGATTGGATTTAAAGCTGCCTCATTATTTACCAATTCATTCCAAATTTATACTAATTTTGACAATTTTAAATAAAATGTAGGCTACCTACCCTTTCCACCAAAAACATGATTGTATGTCTTATCTTATCTTTATACTACACATCCAACTCCACATGCATTACCCATAATTTGTTCTTTTCTTCTTCAAGCTCTTAAATTGTGAATAATTGGGGTTCCTGTAGGGATGTTGGTAATTCTACAATTAAAGTTGTATTGAAAGGTGACACAGGGGGCAAAATGATAATTAATTCTAAGTTTTCTTGTTTGTCTTGCCATTTAATTCTCAATTTTTAATCCTTCTTTGAACTTCTGAGTATAAGCCTCTAGGTCTTGCTCATATTTCTCTTGCAATTCTTACATGTGGTTTTTCTCTTTCTTGGTAGTGGCTAAGATAAGGAGTAGTTATTTCAAGATTGAATTCTATTGCTTCATCATGTGGAGTATCTTCTACTATCTTGACAATCAAATTGCCCACTAATCCAATATCATCATATTGAGAAAAGCTAGCTCTAGAGCCTCTATTTAGAGACCAAATTACTAATGTAGCATGATCTTCATTAAACATGGCACAAATGAGTCCCTTTTTGGTTTTCTCTTAAGTACCCAACTTCTTACTGACAGTGTCAAAAACCATTGCATCAGCAATATCCCAATTTGGCAATAGTAGAACTCCAGATGACTTGATCATCTTTCTTCCTTCTTCAAGAGTTAAAATTTTAAATTCTTGCCTCATCTCATCTTTTATTTCATCCTAAATGACTACTTCCTCTTTCTCTAGCTACTTAGCCTTCTATTTATTACATCCCTCTCCAAACTTTTGCATATGTGTTCTCCAAAAAAATTGGTAGAAGGCACTTGATTTCACAAAATTGTCATAAGATATAAATTCATGGATGGCCTATTCTACCATAGGATCTAACTCTCTTCCTTTGAAATACACCATAGTAAAATCAAGGTTGGGCATAGGAGGCTCTTGGGGATTCCCCTCTTCTAATTATGTAGTAGTAATGAAAACTCCCCCTTGGGACCCAATTTTTTCAATCTTCTCTCCAGTGAGTTGTTCTTCTCCTTTATCCAGAGTGGACTGAGAGGGAGTGTAATCTTTTACTTGTGCTACCTACCTCTCTTCTATTATTTGCCTCTTAGGCTTTGGCTCTTCATGCCTTTCTTCTAATTGAAGTCCCCTTGTCAACATAGTACTGGTTGACCCAACCACCTACTTCTCTTTGTTAACTATATGCTTTTTTGTTCTGATTATGTTATATCTAGGCCTTTCTTGAATCACTAATTGTCCTAATCCTACTATAGGAGTAAAATTCAACCTTTTCATCACCTCCCTAGCTCTATCAGGCTAAGTACTAATAAGAATGGCCTTTTTCTCATTTGGTGTATCCATGATCTCTATAAAAGTCATCATTAACTTATTTACTCTATCTACAGATGTCTTTGCATCTTTCAATGGGCTATAGTCTTTTCCAAAATAATTAATGAATTCCAAAACCCTAGAATAAACTCTCCATTTTTCTTTCTTGACCTCTTATTCATGGAGAGAAAATTCATTCCTTATTACATCCTCAAGGAAATAGAACTGATGCTTGTGAGCACTAGCACTGGCCCTTTTTTTGAAAACTTCACAGAATTGTTCACTATCACTGAATCTAGAGTGGGAGACTATCATTCTATATGGGCTTGGAACTTTTTACAAAAACAACCAGCCATCCTTTGTAATAATGAATTGATGAGCCACTATGCAGGATGCAAAAATGGAGCCCCTTAACCTACTAGACAAATATGTCTCCTCCATGCCACCTATCTTTTATAACATCTCAGCTATCCATACCTTAAGAGGTACTTGGTAGGGAAGCACATGTGGAGTTCCTTGGAATCCATACACCCTAAAAATTGTTGACATTGGGTATCATATGATGTCTATTAGAAATATTCTAGACTATGCTAAGTTACTAAGAGGGGAGGGGTGAATTAGTAACTTCAAAAAAAATTAAAAATTCAACTCTTAATCCAACAATCCAATTAGCATTTAATCCATCACATATAATCTAATCTAATTGCATGCATAGGAAACTAAAAACATGGAAGCATTCATAACACTGAAACACAAAGATTTGGTGACCCAAAAACCTTCCAAATAGAAAGTAAAACTAGGGTTGGGATGATATCCACAAGCTTTAGTACTATAGTATAAAGTTATCCTACTAAATCTTACAATGATCACTTCTGATGATCTATCCTATTAGGAGCAATAAGGACTGCTAGGTCCACCTTGTGAAAGGACTTACAAGCATACAATGAAGTATGCACTCAGTAAAGAGATTTACAAAAGACTATTAGGTCTACCTTATTAAATGATTTGACTCATCCACCTATTAGGCTAAAATAGTAGATGATCTCTGATCTATGACTTAGTTTGTTGAATGAGATTCCTTTATGTACTAATCACCTTGCTATGATAGATATTTCTTTGCTACTCCTTATACTCTTATAGCCTTTGCAATTATCTCTTTCTTCTCTTCTCTAATGATTACATTAATTCCATGCTTATATACACACACTTGGATATGAAACAATACATTAAATATATATCAATGCAATTATACAAATTACAAAGTTTTCCACAATACAAGTTTACACACAAATATTACAAAGTTAGCCCAAATATAGACACTTGAGCTCTAAAGACTAACTCAGTGAAGTTTTGATACTTGACATCCAGTGTCAATGCTCGGCATCATCATGCACTTGGTAGATGTAGAAGCTCGATCCATACTAATAATTTATGAGTAGTCTTGAACTCAGTCTGCACTAGTGACTCGGTAGATATTGTGAAACTCGTCATATAAACTGAATCACTTGTTTACCATGGCATGACTCAATAAACACTATCACCTCAAGCTTAGTATAAACTAAGTCACTTGGTTAACACTGAGTACCTTGGTTAACACTAGACTCGCATCACATATACTACAAACTCAATGAGAACTACATAGCTCAATTTGCATTGGTAAAATCAGAATACACTGAGATGCACGATTTACACTATTGGTCTTCACTATAACTGCAACTACTCGATAACCACTAAAATTTTTCTAAAGGACTCAGTAGAAACTATAGAACTTGGAAACAATTGAAATGCTTGGAAAACACTGATAGTTGTACAATAAGCTTGGTAGCTATTTATAATTTGAATAAGTGTGTGTCACTAATAACAAACTTGACTAATATGTCAACAATCTCCCCCTTTAGCATTAGTGAAAGAAACACTTATAAGCCAAAACTAAGTGATGTAGGGGCATCTAGGAGAAAAACTAGACAAGAGAGGGAGCCAAGGACCAAGAAAGGTCAAATGTCATCAAATGGAGTCAATTTGAATGTCTTGTGGCCTATAATGGCTTATTATAATGTTGAGAACAATAAATTGTATAAAAGTCCTAAAGGTCACTATATAATGTAATAAGAAGGACAATACAATGTAATGGGAATAAAAGAAATGTAATGGTTGATAAAGCCATATGGGTAGATTTAGGTGGTTTCATAGTTAAATGCATTGAAATAATTTCATTAGACCATTCATTGGTTAGTAGAATAGATTAGGCAATTAGGAAAGTCATAAAATGCATAGAAAGCAAAGTTACCAAATTTGAATTTTGAACTACAATGGTTACATAATCATTTTGGAGGGAAATTAGTTTTAAAAAGTTTTTAGGATTAATTAAGTTACCAACTATCTAAATTTTGTTGAGGCAGGTAGATAGGGGTCATTAAATGTTCAAGGCACCCTTTGTATGTGCATGAAGCAGCGAGAAAGAAAATTTAACTCTGGCTATACGGACTGTTTGACAGTAGGCAATAATAGTCTTATTTTGGTGTTGTTTCTTTGATGTATTGAAGTTATCTTTGCTTTTACTATCATATATATGAATTAGAAAGGGTATTTGATCACATTTCACTCACTTTTGAATGATATTAATTCTGTTTTGAAGAAATCATTACGCTTGCTGTCCTGAATAGCCTTTCTTTGCAAGTTTCTTTGTGACGATTTTAGTTTTTCTTTAAAGAGATGATCCTCCCATGAATCCAAGTTCCAAACTTCATGGGAGGCATATTACTAACATGTAAAATAGAGATCTAACATTTTTGGTGTAGCACTAGTGCAAGAAAGCTAAGGATTTGTGGGAAACAATGAAGTGTTCCTTGATGAAATGATGGGAAAGGTATAGCAGCAATATGTTGGACTGAATATGTGGGTTTTTTATTGACTTAGAATGTCCTAGGGAATTTATGTGAAGGTGTTTGAATCATTATTTTTTCACCAAAGAGTGTGGAGATAGGTGTTTGAGAAAACCCTATGCAACAAGGGTTTGAGAGCATTAGATCGGTGGATTGAGTGATCCTAGGGAGTGGAGTCTGAAATCTCTTGGATTTAGTCATATTTTGTCATGTTATAACCCTAGGGAAAGTTTGAAGAAGTGAGGATAAGTAAAAAGTAGACTTTCTTTGTAAAAGTGGCTTAAAAGGCCTAATTTTGAGACAAAACTGCCCTATTCTATACAATCTTTCCAAAGGAGTGATATCTGATTTTTGGATATGTTATAAAAATCTGAAAAGGGTATCTAAAAATAATATTTTTTTGCTTTGTGTTTTGTAAAGTTTGGGAGAAAAGTCAAGAAAACAGGGTCTACTGATCCAAAGAAGAGAGAAGCCTAGTCAAGAGGGATAACTTGGGTTTATGCATGAACTTGGTTTTTGAGATTGTAAAACCTATTTATACATGTCATATTGAGTCTATTGAAATACTTTGTGGGGTTGAAAGAGATAGTTCAAAGTTCTATTCCATATTTGTGCATTTGAGGGCTATTTGAGTGCTTTGGAGAACCTAGTGAATCTTGGTTAATCATTCAACTTTGTGTAGTCATTGTTGTTAGCTCCTTGGTTCTGCATCACTAAGTTCCAAAAGTTTCCTGAATACTGTTAGATTAGGTGAACAACTAATCTCCCAAGAACACCTGCATGCATAACCCTGTCACATGGATGAAGCAAAGAACAGAGGCAAGGAAAAATCAAGGAGGCCAAAAAGCCAGATCCATCTTATGGACATGCAAAGAGCAATATCTCATATAATCCAATAAGTGAAATGAATAAATACAAAGAGGTGAATCCTTATAAAGGAATCACGAAACCCAAAAAGGGAAACTAAAGCCTAAGAAAGCTAGGGTTGCACAATATAATTAATAAAATATTAATTATATGCACCTACAAGATAGCTTAAGAAAACTAGAGTAATAGGAAACTTAAATAATTAAATAAAAGTGATTTAATTAATAAGTTAGAACAAATAATTACTCTAACAAATACTTATCCATCACCTTGTGATACTGGCTTGGTAGAGTATACTATATTTGAGATTATTTTCAAAATTGATTTTGTAAGTTATATATTTGTAAGTTATACTATGCATCCTCTCGCTATATACAACATATCCTTCTGTACATAACTTTCTCCCCAATTGATTTTACAATTTATTGCATTTTCTCCCCCATAACATGTATCTTTCTCATATCTCCTATACATATATCTCTCTCCCCCTATACATATATATTTTTCCCCCTTTTTGACATAAATGCCAAAAATTTATTCTATTTATTTACATGTTAATGCCAAAATGAGATAGAAAACCTAAATGTACTTTGAGAATGATTGCCAAGGTCTTGTCCCATTCCTCTTGCAAAACCTTACTTTTGTGTAGTGCAATGTGCTTCTGTAGTGCATCCATGTTGGGAAGAATCATATTTTGTATATCTACCAATGTAGATCTGATCCTTGTTTCTTGTCTAAGCAATTCTACTTGCATATCTATCAAAAATCTTATCTTCTTGAAGTGTGCAAAGCTTGAACTAGGGTCAAGTTACAATTGTTGAGCACTAGCCTTGAGATCTTCATCTATTTTGGAGAATTTGTCCTTTATTTCCTTGGTAGAATTAGAAACATCACATATTTTTCCAAAGTGATGACACATTTGTACAAGATTTTTCTAGAGAACCCAAAATTGTAGAAAGTTCTACTTGATAAATAGCTATTTTCTTAGCAATATGTTCCAATACTTTATTATCAAACTTTTTTTCTGCCTTCTGTACTAGCTTTTCCTACCCATCAGTATCTTCATTAAACTTTTGAACTGCCTCTACTAGCTGATACAAAATTGGTTGTGAAAAATCAACCTCGATGCCTATGGCCTCTACCAAAATGTTCTTTGCATCCTCAATAATTTTGAATTCCTTATCTCTTTCCTCTCTTAATCTTTGTTGTTTAGCCTTCTTCTAGAGGAGTTCACCAAATGACTACATTTGGTCTAGAGTGAGCTTGGAAATTTCCTAATTTGGGATTACAATTTCCTCATCCAAATCTATTTCTTCCTCCATCTCTTTTCCTTTACCCAAAAATTTTGTGCTTGGTTAAGCATTGGGCTCAACTATCCTTACACTTATTGCTTGTGTACCCAGAATACTAGCTATGAAAATTGATACTGTACTTATTGAAGGAATATTTATGGAAATACTTGAAGTAGGCAACTCAATTGAAGAAGGAAGAGTCTACAGCTCAGTAGATGAAGTGGAGGTTACTTCAGTCAATGATGTGCTGAGCTAAATAAGATCAAAGAGTGATTGGACATTTGTATTGCCACTAGTAGTCACAATCAATCTTGCTAGGGTTATCTCCACACTTAATGTCACTAATTTTCTTAGACAGTGAGGAAGTGAGGCAATGACTACTATAGCTATCTTAACTAGATCATTTTCCTCATCATCTTGCTTTGCTTCCTCAGTAGCCTCTTGCCCTCATTCCTCTTCATCATCTTCATTGTCAAAATGAGTTGCTTCTTCAACATTTTCCTCTACATCTTTCTCCTTATCTTCTTCTTCATCATCATCATCTTTTACATCAACTGGAAAATCACTTTGTTTATGTAACAGATAGATATTTTTCCAAGTGTTGGTTGCATTTATTACAACATGCTCAATGCCTTTCATCAAAATTAGGTAAGTGTTGAATTTTAGAGTCAATTTTTCTTTAGTGACTCTTTTACCTCTACATCTAATATGCTTGGTATAAGATACCTTAGAGCTTTTCCACATATGTCTTGATAGTTTGCATGGAAAATTCCCATTTTGGCTTGATTTTCTTCAACAAATCATTGGTAATTTGAGAAGCAAGTTGGTTTGGTGAGTATTTCCATTTTCCCATCTTATTCATCACTAGATCTTCTATCTGCTTTTGCTCTTCAGCTATCCTGATTTTATACTTTAATGATTTAAATTTTTTTATGTTGGCTCCTACTTCTAGATCTTTCAATCTATCTTGGAAGGTGGGTGGATGTTTTTTGAATATGATATCTCTTCCTTCCTTGTCAGATTTCTTCCTAGAGGATTTTCTTGTGAATACTGTAGTGGATGGCTTTTGTAGCTTAGTGATAATCACCTTACCATTCTTTCTTAATGGCTCTTCTTGCTCAGATTCTACCTCATCCTCTACTTCCTCTTCCTCATCCTCACCTTTTCCTTCAATCAACAAAAGGGTTGAACTAGATTTTAGTTTTACAATTCTTTTCTTTCCCTTGTTAACTACCTAAGGGAGCTTTATTTCAAGTTCAATCTTGGCTTGTGCTTCATCATATGTACCAAAATAAGTATCCTTATGATCAACTAGCTCATTAGCAAGTGCCTCAATGATATCTTTAGTTTCATCAATATTAACCTCATATCCAAGAGGTTTAACCCATGCTATTCTAGGCCTAACTGCTTGAATGTACACTTTGTCACTATCCACCATGAAACATACATCATCTTTGTAATCTTCAACTAACTTATTTTGAATCTTGAACCTATTGTTCATCTTTTCCTTGAATGCATTGAAGTAGTTGTCTATAATACTATTATAGTTTTCACCCATCCCAACAATCATTGATTTGATATAACACAGGCACATCTTTTCTCCATACAATAGTGCCTTTTGAAGGGAATAATTTTTGAACATAAAAGAATAAACATGTTAACAAGGAACCAAACTTACATGGATTATTTTTTGATGTCCTTATGATTTACATATTCTTGTTGAACTACTTCAACAGTAACTCGGTAAGGTCATAAGAGAGATTATTCTTTACTACCTTGTATGCAAGGTCAACTACTTCACATGATACACTAATTAACCTACTCGAGCTATAAATCTTATGTGCAAAAATGTAAATTCTAAATTTTAGCTCCATGTCTATGAAACTACTAATTTTCATTCCTTTGACATCCCATTCTAATAGGGTTTTCTTCTCTAGTTTAACCTGACCTAGGGTTTTGGTCATTTTAGCTTTGGCTAGCATTGGGAGATCAGTGATTCGATGAATCATCTTCTTTTTTATCAGCACTGGTTGCTTCAACCACAACTACCCATTATGCACCTGACTAAGGATAAATATAATCCATTTTACTTGAAATTCATGGGTCATGTGATGGATGTGAGTCAACCCTTTAGTTTCTAGGTGTTGATGCTTGGGTTTCAAAATTCCATTTACACATAGTTGACCTAGGGCATCATCCATTTCCAAAGTGCCAATCTCTTGAATAACACATTTGAAATGAGTGTGATTATCATTGATCAATAATAACTTTGGAGGGATTTGAGATTGCGCTACACTCAGATCTAGGGTTTTAGTGATTGCAGGAGTGAGCTTGAGGTCTAGTTCCTTCCATTCACCACAAACCAACATGTTTGAACCATGCTTAATCTTGTTTTTGTTGGATGTCATCTTCACTCAGTAGGGTTTGAGAGAATTTGAAATCTTTCACTGACAATTTTCTCAAATCTCTTGGATTCTCTAAAGATCACACTTCACAATAGCTCTCAAGAGTTTCATGATAAGAATGACTTTGATTCCACTCATTTTATCATAATTTCTCCATAAATGCTCAGTACAAAATGTAGATCAATTGACATCATGTTGATAGATTGTCATCCACTTATTTGTATTGAACACTTGGTGAAGTCTTCGTGACTCAGTAACCATATGCATCTTCATTACTCTCGACCTCACTTGGTAAGGTCTATGACCCAACTTCACTCGATAGAGAATGTAACTTGGTAGACACTTGTACTTGGTGATCCCTTTGTATCCTAAATACAAGTTTGGATCATTTTGTTCTTTCAATCTAGAACTATTTTGGATGTCTTCTTTGATAGGTTAGTTTTGGTTTCTCCTTTGAGAACTTAAGTAGAAATGGTGGAGTTACCCAATTCTTGAGTGACTTGATCACCACTACTTGGACTTGTATACTCAATAGACTTTGGAACCCATTTCTATCCTCATCTATTTTTGGATGTTATTTACTTTTGTCTTTTTCTCATCTTCAATTCTACCAGTATTCATGTAGTTCTTGGAAAGATGAAAAAGTACTATACAAATGAAACATCTTTTAGTAGTAACTTTTTTCCTCAAATGATTCTTTACACAATTCATTCTAATATGTCCAAATTCTCCACAATAATGACATCTACACTAGGTGTTGTAGTCCCAACCAAATATGGCTTTCACAATTTGCTCTACTGGATTCAATATCTTGGTTTTACATTCTGATGACTTGTGTCCATGTTTCTTACATTTGTGACATTTGCCTTCAAATCTTGGTTTCTCTTTGCATTTATTACCCTTGTGACCATGCTGAATGTAATTGTAGCATTTTCCATTGAATTTTGCTTTTCCATTGCTCCAACACTTTTTTGATGTATGACCTATCTTACCATAGTGATTGCAAGTACATTTTTGACTCCTTTGAGCTCCTTGCTTGGATGATTCTCCTTATTTTGAATATCCAATTCCTACTTTTCCTTTTTGTATATAGAGATTTTTTTCATTCAATTGATTCATGTCTACAAGGGATTCCATCATTCTTCCATTGATTTCCCTTTCAGAGTTTAGGTCGTTCTTCAAATTTTCACTTTCAGATCTTAGGTTCATGATTTCTTCATTTGCATTGGTGAGTTGATAAATGAAGTCTACTTGCTGAAGGGATAGGTTCTAGATTTCATTTTTCTTTCCTTCTATCTCATCCATTATCTTGTTCTTTTCTTCCATGACTTCACATAACCTTACTAACTAAATTTCTTGCTCTCTTCTTAGTTTTCTTACTTCTTCTTGCAGGGAACCATTCTTTTCCAAAAGTTATTTGATTGCATCATTGGCTTCATCTAAGTTTCTTGTAGGATGAAGGTCTTTAGTTCTTTCTTCAATGGAGAGATGATCATTCATTTGAATTGCAAGATCTTTTCTTCTTTTTAGAGATTGGGAGAGTTGCTCCTTTTCTTTCTTGAGTTGGGCAATAGCCATTTCCAAATTTAGCTTCTCATTATCAATAGCTTTGTCAAGTCTGAATATCTCCATGGCCTTGGTCTTTTCTCAAGCTTATAAACATTCTCCTAAGAACCACAATGCTTTAATACCAATTGTTGGAAATATTCTAGACTATGCTAAGTTACTAAGAGGGGAGGGGTGAATCAGTAACTTCAAAAACTTTTACAATTTTAACTCTTAATCCAACAATCCAATTAGCATTTAATCCATCACACATAATCTAATCTAATTGCGTGCATAAGAAACTAAAAACATGAAAGTATTCATAACACTATGACACAAAGATTTGGTGAACCAGAAACCTTCCAAATAGAAAGTCAAACTAGGGTGGGGATGATACCCACAAGCTTTAGTACTGTAGTATAATGTTAACCTGTCAAAGATTAAAATGATCACTCACTTCTAATGATCTGCCTTGGTAGGAGCAATAAGGACTACTACATCCACCTTGTGAAAATATTTACAAACATACAGTGAAGTATGTACTCGGTAAAGAGATTTACAAAAGACTGTTAGGTCTACCTTGTTAAAGGATTTGATTGATCCACCTATTAGGATGAAACAGTAGACGATCTTTGATCTGTGACTTGGTTTTTTGAATGAGATTCATTTATGTACTAATCACCTTGCTGTGATAGTTATGTCTTCCTTGCTCCTTATACTATTGTAGCCTTTGCAATTTTCTCTTTCTGCCCTTCTCTGATGATTACATTAATTCCACACTTATACATACACACTTGGATATGATACAATGCATTACATATATATTGATCCAATTATAAAAATTACAAAGTTGGCCACAATACAAGTTTACACAAATATTACACAGTTGGCCTAAATGTAGACACTCAGGCTCTGAAGACTAACTTGGTGAAGTTCTGATAATCAGCACATGCTATCAATGCTTGACATCATCATACACTCAGTAGATGTAGAAGCTCGATCCATATTAATCACTTGTGAGTAGTCTTGAACTTGGTCTATAGTGGTGACTCAATAGATATTGTGAAACTCACCATATATACTAAATCACTTGTTTACCATGGCATGACTTGGTAAACACTAACACCTCAAGCTCGGTATAAACTGAGTCACTTGGTCAACACTAAGTAGCTTGGTTAACGCTGGGCTCACATCACATAGATTGTGAACTTAGTGAACACTACACAACTTAGTTTGCACTAGTAAACTCAACATACGCTGAGATGCATAGTTTACACTATTGGTCTTCATTGTAACTGCAATTGCTCAATAACCAATGAAATTTTTCCAAAAGACTTAGTAGTAACTATAGAACTTAGCAAGAACTAAAATTCTCGGCAAACACTGATAGCTATACAATAAGCTCGATAGCTATATACAATCTGAATAAGTGTGTGTCACTAATAACAAACTTTAATGTTATGTCAACATATGTCTGTCCAATTATGAAAAAATTTAAGATTATGGGGTCTATCTATAGGCCTAATAAAATCTAGTAATGCCTTGGGTATCCTAGTATTATCTTTTAACAACAAATTCCTCAACCTAGATGCAAAATACCTATCAAATCTTACAAAATTGGCCTTCTCTACATCCCAAGTCTTGTTTGCACTCCATAATTATATTGAAAAAGAATCACCATCATGTTCTCTTGTTAACACCATTCCTTTCGCAAAATATGCAACTCCCTTATATAGAAACATGTGCATCAACTGAGAATAGTAACCAAAGGTCTTCTCAATTTTCCCTTTTGTAATTCCTATCAGACCAATATGGATTTCATCAACTATTAATGAAGTAAAATCAAAGATAATATCAACCCCAAAAGATGAAATTTGTATCATCATATACATGAATGCTATGGGCATAAACTCCTACTCATCCTCACCAAAAACCTTACACAAGGTAGTGTATATGTCTATAGCTCTAGAATTGAAAACTTGTTTCTTAAAAAGCTCCTTAATTAAGGATGTGACAAAGGTTAAGTTTCCAATTATGGTTAAATGGCCCTTGCCTAATCTAATCTTTGCAAGATACATACTCCTTCTCCAAACCTAGGAAATCAATGACCTTGTGATATTTTGAGATAGGGTCCATCCCAAAAGCTTCCTCAATTTCCTCAACATTAATCTTCACCAACCATTCTCCATTAATCCCTCCCACCATCCTAGCTATTGGATCATAATTTTAGGCTATAGCAGTGAGGAGGTTTGAATTCATAAAAACTACAGGAACTACCAATTTACCTAGGTCAAAATTCTAAATATTTCATAGGGGGCGAACAATTTTCTCTCTGAGAACCATTTTTTGAATAACTATAACCTACTTTTAGATGTTATAGCATCTTGAGTCCAATTCCCTTTATCATATAAACCAACTGCAACTTGCAACCTAGCGTTTACATGAACTAGCTTCTTTATTTGTATAGACTCATTTAATTATTCTAAGAAATCATCGTGAATATCTCTATTAGCATACTTAACTTTCCCATAAAAACCCTTCTTTGGAGTAATTATTAATGACAATGACAAAATACCATAATTTTATTTGTATGTGAAACAAATCACTTACTTGGCCTTCTTACTTCTTTTCTGAATGCACTATACTTGATTATTGATGCAAGAAACTTTTTCTTGGCTCAACAAGATGAAACAACAAGTTCTTTGATAGACACTAAGCTTTAGAATTTTTGAAAATCTATTCATAGAATAAAATTCATGATCTTCTTTGTTGCATTCTTCATATTAGCTCGCATGATAAGCTTTGCAAACAAGCCATCAATTCATAAAAAATTGACAATCAGGATGTAAAATGCAACTTGACTTAGCTTCAACCTTCTGACCTGGTAGTCAACCTAATTGAATTGTGACACATATACCCTTTTTTACCTTATTGGAAATTTTTGAATTATTCAAATATATCACTGGACACATGTCAATCTCTCACTATGTCTCTATAGATAAATGTTAAGTAGTTTATACTAGTGACATTGCAACAACCTTTGATCATTCATGCATCTGATAGTCACAACTAATACTATAGAATCCTTTAAGAGTGGGCCACCATGCTACATGTCACATTCTTGCTATGTCGCTATGAGTAAAGACATTGCAACTCCCAATAGCGACATAGTGATAACTATTGATCAGTCTTCAACCTATGATGAAAACAAATAAACCATATTGTAACTATGATGGGCCCACTAGGAGATGTGTCCTCATGTCACTATGTCACTATGAGTAAATATTATCCAACTTCTAATAGTGACATAGTGAAACTCATTGATCTTTTGATGATCTAATAGTTCTAACAAAATGCCTTGTCTGCGCTATATATCTTGTTGTGGAAAATGGGTACTTGACACTTAGAACCTTATTAATAACTGAAACATGTGGTAACCTTTTGCAAGAGCTGGTCCTACCAGTATCCATGTGTCACATTCTTGTTATTTTTCTATATATAAGGGTAAAAGTACAAAGTTGTGTCACCTATCAGGCTAACTTATTAGAATGACTAAATTTGAGCATTTCTATCTAAAACTCATTTTTTCCCAAATCTATGATCTAGATAAATTCATCCTAGATAAGTTATATATTGTCTCACACTTTTCCAATTGGAAATGTCTATTAAGTGCATTTTTTATACTAGTTTATATCTAATTACTAAAGAAATACAATTATTTCAAAAAAGTGGCATTTCAATAAATCTTACTATTTTTTATGATATTTTTTTAATAACATATAAACATCATTTTATAGAGCTCAGAGTCAAGAATATTCTCATATAGAGTTTATAGTGTTTTAATTAGATATAGTGTATTATAACTAAAAAATTCTACAAGCACATATTTTAACACTCGAAAGGATGTCAATTTTGAGAAAGAAAAGAATGTTAAATCATATCAATTTTTTAAAAAAATTATATGGTGTTCTAGATGAGAGTGTCTGCTTTTAGAATGTATAATTTTTCTCCTAGTTAGAATAGATTTGTTTTGAAAAATGTGGTGGGATATAAAAACTATCAATTTCAAGTGAGTTGAAAATTGAATCATTATAAAAGATAAAATATAGGTCTAAAGCTGATTTTTATTTTTTATTATTCTAGCTATATATGTTATCTATAATATGGTCTAAGATCAAAGGGAAATAAGTTTATTTACATCTAGTTTTGTGGTGGGAACTAGACCCCTAATTTTTAGCATTTTTCAGCAGCTAAAAACTTCTTATAAAAATTAGGAAAATATATCAATTCTTATATTCCAAATAATTATCAAAAATTATAATCCTAAACTTCATCTATTTCTACACATTTCATTAGTTTACTCCATTTTCAAATTTAAAATAATAATACCAATTTTATGTCATTGAAGGTGAACAATTATACTTTTGCTACCTTTTCCCTTTACAAAAGGGTGACACAAGTTTGTGCTTTTACCCATAAAGAACATGCAATTTCTAATAGTGACATAGTGACAACCTTGGCTTCATTCTATTGGTCTGATTTTTCATAGGGCAAAGATTGAATAAAGTTTTGGTGAAAAATCAATTAGGTCCTTGTTTCTTGCAAATTAGGGTTGCTAACTTTATGATTTTTATTTGTCATTATGCCTTGTTATCGCTCTGTGTTTTTTAAATTCCTTCTAAATTCTCAAGGTTTGTTATCAGAGCAATTACCAAAATACCCTAAGAAAAAAAACCTAAGTTTCTTGTTATGTTTTCAAAAGGTTTGGAAATGTGCTCAAATATGCCCCTTTACGGTCTCACGATGTAAGGTTGAGTGGGTGAGCACAAAGGGTTTGAAAAGGCATTCCCGAGCATACACTTAAATGATTTGCAAATGAACATAAAGTTTTTTAAGGGAGATGTCATATCATTTTACATGGTTATAGGTGAGCTTTTAAGCATGTAAGTAGAAAGATGTTGGGTCTTGATCTATGCACTTATGTTCTAGGGGATAGCGTAAGAACGTAATACTTTGCACAGTGTAAAGGCATAAAGTCCTTTACGATCTTACGTATGAAAGGGACTTGTAAGACCAAAAGGGTTGATCAGTAATGTTTACATGCCTTCACTTTGCAAGATCTATGAACAATCATAAAGACTATATTATAATATGAATGTGTCGAGTGGGACCTGTTGAGTTGTCAGATGGGCCCTGATGCAAGAAAATCCAATAATGACACATCACGTGTAATAGATGGGACCATCCAATGTGGCACACGACTTAAGTTTTTCTATCTGCATGTGTTTTAAATCAATGGTTTTGATTATTCTAAATCTGTTAAGGTTGAATCTGGATTCTTGCTAGGTTAAAGCAAGAATTTTTCTTTATGTTCTGGCAATTTCAAGGTAATCATATGAATGAAAGGTTGTTGAGGCTTTTTTTTTGTATTTAGGCTTTGATCTTGAGCATGTAAGCATAAAGGAGGAATGAAGAGAAGATAAAGGGTATTACAATACCACGAGTAAACCTTGAGCATAAGACTGAAGAATGGGTGAGTTAAGTCTTGCAATATTTCAAATACTAAATTGCTTATAAGTGTAAAGGGTTAAGAAGGCTATGACAAAGGCTTTACGCTTATATGACAAAATTTTAAATTGTAAGAATGAAAGTATCAAATGAGAAGGTTTGAGGTCATATGGGGTAAAGGGCAATGTAAGAGCGCAAAAGGGATTTTCAATACAGTGCTAAGACATCATTACACTCTTACAATTAGGGTATGCTAAAGCATCATCGAGTGAACATAGAAATTCATTAAGTGTATCTCTGATGTTATGAAAGTTGAAGGTTTGACTTAGCATAAGAGCAGAAGACCAGAATTTGAAAGAAAGTAGCAGATGTGTCATACCAGGGAAGTAGAAAAGATAGAATTGCCTTCGCCAAGTAAAATAAAGTTTTGAAAAGTACATCAGAATCAAATTTTGTAGTTGATATACCTTGCTAACAACTTGCATGCTAAATTTATTGAAAAAGTTGGTCGTTGCATGATTAAAACATCAAAGATTTGATTAAATGATAGAATATTTGTCACTTTGAAGAGTTCATTTTCTATTCCATTCTGAAATCTACCAGTTGTAGAGTTTTGTGTATCCTATGTAAAGAGTTTCAAGAGCATACTTGTGGAGAAGATGGTGGACAAGCAGGTTGAAGAAGTGCCTAAAGAAGAAATAGAATTTGAAGAAAAGGGTTATGATGTTGTGGAGGTAACACCTAAAGGAAAAGGAAGAAATCTACTACTAAGATCGAGAAGAAGTCAAGGATCAAAAAACCAAATAAGCATGCTGAGGATTGGCTGAAAATTCTTCTAGGATCATCAAATGCAATTTTGGAAAATGATCATATTTCATGAGACCCCTATGTTTTGGTTTGAGATGTTGAATGCCCTAGAATTACTGGTTATGATCTTTTTATGTACTTCTATCAAAATAGAATAGAAAATGTGCTTTTGTGTAACCCATGGAATAGAAATATGGCAAAGTTGATATTTCCAGAAGTGTTCATTGATGTTGACTTGTTGAAGGCCCTAATGAATTCCTACAATCCAATAACCAAAACATTCCATAGGCATAATGGGATTATTTTATGCACATTGGACAGAACTTCTTTTGTTGAAGCCTTTGGATTAATGGGATAGATGGATGTGCTTATTGACACTACAAATTTGCAAGGAAAGTTTGACAGGAATAAGACCTACTTTGTGAACAATGTTATGTTGCCACATATTCCCTATAGGATAAAAAAGGTAGGGTTACTTCCAAAAAAGGTGGGGCATTTTCTACCTTTGAGTAGATTTAAGAATTATTTCAAAAACATAGTGTATGGTTTGCACAAAGTGATGGGAAGTGATGGTGCAAAGGATTGTGTGTATGGTTCCTCTTTTTTGATGGCATGTGATATACAAGACCCTTTCCACCACAAGGAGTATGAATATGTAGCCTTCATCATTGATAGTATGCACATGAAAATTTGTAATGCAAAGAAGCGAGAAATGAAAGACTTCAAGTTCCACCATTATTCACTGCTAATGCACCTTATCCTATATAACACCATTGGATACATCAATGAGGACTTCATTGATCAAAATTTTGATGAATTTGGTGAGTTACCTATGCAACTTTGGACTCGTATTTGGCATAAGTATTTCTATTTCTCAAATGCCCTTATATTATTTAATTTGTTTAGTTTTGTTATTATGAGGATGGTAGACCATACCTTTTTTAGAGAACCAAATGTTTTAAGACCTTTGCTTAGATCTGCCTTCCTAGATGAGAAAAATAGGTTAGATCATAATTAGGGGGACATCTTTTTGTTTAAGGAATGCATATTGATTAGGGTATATGCATGTCCATAGCCTCCTTACATTTTACCCAAATATGTACCCCCCAAATTGGCCATTACTGAATTCTTTTGGCAATTTCTATTGATGAACAAGGAAATGATCCCTCCTACCCTACACAAGCCTACATTTGTTTATAGAACTTTTAAAATAGGGGATTTTCAAATTGGGAAACATGCATATGAGGAATTGAGTGAGTATTTGAGCCAATATAAATTTTCTACTCGACCATATAGGATGTATGACCCTAAAAATTATATTGCCAATGAGGTCAAGGCCATTAGGGGAAACCTATTCTTGTTGAGGATCTAATTGCAAATATAGTAGCAACAAGGGAGGCTGATGAGTTACTTGAAAAGTATGGTGAAATTAGGAAGGTGGAAGAGGCTTTGAGGAAAACAAATCCTGATTTTAAGGGTTTTTACACAGAAGTCTCCTATCCTAAAAATTTAAAGAAAATGGTGGAGACTTTTGACTAAATTATGTCCCAAATGCCACATGAACTAGAGGGAGAAGAGGCCACTATAAATAGGGAGTCACCTAAACTAGATGTGTAGTTGGAGGTTGAGTTAGAAGAAGAACAACCATCAACCTCAACATGGATCCCTAAGGGAAATAAGAGACAAAAAAAAATGCATATCCCAAAGAAGGTTGTAAGTAGAGCTTTGTGGGTAATCCTGGGAAATGATGAGTATTTTGCTAAATTAGGAAAAATTATCTATATCAAAAAGCTACTAAAGCAGGAAAGGCTTCCATTGATTTACAAATTGTAGCTTTAAGATTGGATGATAGGCTCATCCAATCTGAGAAATTCATGGAAGATGATAATTTTATTAAATCATTAGAGTTCAAAAGTTTCTTGTATAAAACAAAACTAAATGAGCTCACTTTGAGCCTTATGCCAAGAGAAGACCTTGAGAAGAATAAAGAACTGGTGGATGAGCTGCTTGCATATTATCTTGAGACTAAAACAATGACCCCTGTTAAGGCTAGGAAGTTAGTACATAGGAGTTGTATGATTTTGATACCTAACTAGGATATTGAGAGAGCTTTTGTCCTTGATCAGATGAGAAGAAAGGACAAAGCTATTAGCTATGAGATTAGTGGTAGTGAGGGATTGAAGAGGGGATCAGGTTTTAATGTAGATAAAAAAACCCTAGTAGTTTGGAGTATTGCCCCTGATACAAAGAAGCCAAAAATTATGGATATACAAGAAACTACCCAAGGTAACATGATTTTTTGGACATTAGATAATACTTTTGGAAGAGAAATCTCTAGCCTAGTCAAACATTTTACACTCATGAATGAGGCAAAAGTTGATCAAATCGAAGATAGGTTAGCTGCTATGTACAATGAATGTATAGATGTCTGAAAGTTATATGAGGAAGAGCTTAAGATAAAATATCTACATAAGTAGAGGATAGAGGAGTTGGAGGAAAAAATTTAGAGTTTGGAGATAGAAGTGTCATCTCTCCAAGAATAACTTAGAGTTGCATCTAAGGTAGAAAATGTACCAAGGCAGGTGGAAGAAGAAAGGCACACTATAGAGGCAGAGATGCAAACTAAGGAAATACCTATAAGAGTAAAAATACTAGTGCTAGTAATGAATGTGGAAACAAAGACTCCTCCATCTGATAATGAAATTAGGAAAAGTGTTATGATGAATGTATTGAGTCATAGGATAAGTATTTTGAAAATAATATCTCAAGATGCCTATAATGCTTTCATCAATTTGCAATCTATTGAACAAGTATGCAAGGATGCAATAGGATGGCTTGATTCAATTTTCTAGCAGTGGGGACCCTATATGCAATTCTTTGGCAGATTGATACCCTTGTTGGAAAAAAAGCTAGATTTGCTGGATAAAGTGATTATTGTGAAAGAAGGTATAGACAAAGTAAAAGAATTATTGCAATTCTTCATAGGCAAGCTAGCAACAATACAAAATAAAATGAAGATTTTGACAAATGGTTTTCATTCTTTAATTCTTTCTATACTTGATTCTGATGGAAAAGTGAAGGATCTTAATGAGTGGTCTAATTCCTTTGATTATATTGTAGAATTACCATAAGTGGTATCCATTTTCCAAGATGATATTGATGAATGTCTTTTCAATGAGTTGGTTGATACCTTATTCAAAATTGAAACTAAATTGAATAGGTTTATTACAGAAGGAAGAGTGATTACTAATGCCAGGTGGCAAAAGTTTGTTGATGAATTAGTAATAGCCAAGACATGTGAGTGGCCCACTAAAAGAGAAGTTGTTGTGTGGGAAGAAATTGTAGAAATAAAGGCTTTGCCAATAGGGGGCAGTTAGAGAAAATGACAAACTTGAAGATTTTATGCTTCGACTATCATTTATAACTTTTTTTTTTTTTAAAAGTTCTTTTCAAATTAAAGTGTCTAGATATTTTGGAATAAAGTTGTTATACTTATTTTTGTAGAGGGACACTTGTCTCACAATTTCCCTTTGCTTGTTGCAACTCATGTTATATAAATGAGTTTTCAAGGCATTGTGATGGTCCAAAAACTGAGGTGTTTTTTGAAGTGTCAAGAAATAGTATAGTCAGTCCTTATTTTCATGTAGTATTTTCAGACACTTTCAAGCATATTTGTTGATACAGATATATGACATAACTAGTGATGTTATGGATTTTCTTAAGACTTTATTGGTTGATGTATTAGTCATTTGAAAAAGGACAATGCAAAGGGATGTTTACAATGTTTCTATCTCATCAGTCTTTGTCTCCATTTCATGAACTTGTCTATTTTGAGATCATTTGAATTAGGTTCATATGATTGAATGTAGTCTAGATGGATTGTGTATTGATTCTCTTGTTTCTATTAATTCAATGAATTATATAAATTCTTTACTGGAACAGTAGAATTGATGAGTTCACGAGAATGATATTATGTAAGAATGGAAATGGATGATTTCTATTGATAAAATTCATTCATAAGTTGTTTGAATTAGGTCTCCCACCAATATATAAATCTTAGCCCAATGGATAAGGCACTGGTAATAAAAATCAGTGGTAATTGAGAGTTGATCTGTTTCTGCATGTCAAGTCCTTTTTTTTTTAAAGAAAGAAGTTTCAAAGATTATTTTAAGGTCATAATGCTAGTCAACACTCAATTACATAATATTCCTAAGTTTTACGTAGCTATTAATAGCAAGAATATATGAAAGTTTTAGGAGATTTGAGACCATATCTACTTAAAGGGATGTGTATAATTTCAAAAAGATAAGAGAATTGGAAAGAGTGTGCATGTATGTGAAGATAAATGATAAGAATCAGAATGAAACTAAGATGATTTTCAGACAATTTTACAATTGGATCATCCTCAGGTACACCCACCTTGGTTTGGTTGAGCCAAAAGAGTAGGACACTGTCATGGGTTTTGTTGAAGTTGGGTTTGAGTGATTTACACATATAATTGTTCATAGAATCTGGCTAATTTTAAGGCTTTGTGGGTATTATCAATTGGGTATTGAGCATTTTATTGTTCAGTAGTTTCAAACACCAAAAAAATGGTGACTCTACTAGGGACATAAGTATTGTCATCACTAAGTGTGTCATTTAAGATCTGTGTCTCCCTTGGGAAGAGTCTAAGGTAAGTGTTTCATGTTGAATTTACCCGTGGATTTAGAAATTGTGCCCATTTTGCTAGAACCCATTAGTAAAGAATTTTTCATTATATCCAGTGATTTTCCCATTCAAATAAGAGTGGGTGGAAACTCAAAAGGTTTAACTAGTGTCAATACTTGCATGTTTGTTCTCTCAAACGATGAGAAATAATAAGAAAAATATACGGGCAAATATGAAGCAAAATCTTGGAATCAGGTTACAAACTGATCTCCCTCCTAGGAGAAGGCAGAATTGGGCTATGAAAGGAGATTAGATATAGAAAGGAAGTTATTCTCAAGAGAAAATAATAAGGAAAGAGAACCCTTATCATCTTGTTGCTGATAAGGAACATTTCTCAAAAGGTCTTAGATCTCACTTAGGGTTGTCTAATGATGAATTCTATAATACTCCTCAAATGATACATCAGGAAAAGATTGTACAACCCCATGCACTTGGTTTAGGTGATATAAATAGTATGAATATGTGCCAATATAGCATGAACCCTTTCATGTCAAATTATTCACTTGAAAAGGTGAGACCCAAATACTTGGAGCCTGAAAGTTTTAATGAAGATAAAATGACTGGTTTTGAATTTACTATTCTTGATCATAATGAGATGCAAATCTTGAGAGAGAGGTGTGCTGAGCAAGAAGCTATTGATAGGGGGATTTAGAAGGTAAGGGAAGAAGTTATTATGAAGAATTATGTAGAAAAACAAGAATTACTAGGCAATTTGCTGCTTTAAACAAGAAAAATGAGATAGCGGCTAGTGCTGGGCAACTTGAGATTGTGGGACAACTTGAGAAACTTAGATTACAAGAGAAAAAATTACTACAAAATCAAGACATGAACCAAGAGGGTCCTGTAATAGAACAGATTAAGAGTTATAAGGGTCTAGAAGCTAGGAGAGATATAGGACATGCTATCAATTTTCAAGATAAAGGAAAACAAATGGAAGTTGGTATTAGGATCAATGAACTAGTACAAGTTGTCCAAATTCATGATTCTGTGTCACCTTTAGATATTGAGCTAGAAAAGAAAAGAAAAGAGAGAGATGCTTTAGCTAAGAAATTGGAGATTACAGAAAATGAGGTTGCTATAGCTGAGATGAATAATAAGATCAAGTTCCTAGAAATTGCCAAGAAGCAATTTGCAGTTATGCCTAAGGGTAATGTGGATGGTGGATATGATAATACAAATCAAGATACCACTCAGGTACCTCTTCCTTTTTTATCTTCTTTTTCACAAAAGGTAGATTTGAATAAGCCTCTCAGTGATGCTAGTACTAGCAATGCTAATGATAATGTTAAAAGAAATGTTCCCTACCATCCTAGGATTGATTTGCAAAGAAGACCTATCCATTTAGAAGGCTATAGAAAAATATGTTTTGATGGAATTCTTGGTTTTGCTAATCCTATCCCACAAGAAATGAGAAAAAGATTGCCTAAATTTTTTAGGAATAATGCTATTACCTGTGAAGATCACTTAAGAAGTTTACTAGATATGATGAGTGACTATGAGGTTGAAGTAGAAGATGTTATAATAAAATTGTTTGTTCAGTCACTTACTAAAGATGCTAGGGAATGGCTTAAAAGACTTCCTAAATTGTCTATTATTCATTGGAAGGATATTGAATATTGTTTCAAGGAACAATATGGTATCTTCATTTCTACTTCTACTAACATTCTCTTGGTATAGTCTCCTTCTATAAACCAAATGATGGCAAAGATGAATCTATCATTTACTAACCTATATTTAGGGCTCTTGAATGGAAGATTCTTCTTCACAAGTTAAGGATAGACTATGTAGAACTAGGCATTTTCATCACGCATGCTTCCCATCCTAACAAAACCCTAGGTAATCTATTAGTCTTTTCACTAGAAGATATACAATGTATGATGTAGGAGCATCCTAGGGTAGTTGGAAATCTTGCATGTTGGAGTAATTTTTGCTCTAGAGTTGAGGACTTCATCACCAAAGGAGTGGTGTTTGGTCATTATTGGGTGTAGATTTGGCCGAGGTGCTTAGTCATTGAAGGGGTTTGGTCACTGAAGGAGCTAGGCATCTACTATTGCTCAACATGTACTATATTTCTCAATAATGCTTATAGGAGCTTGTCAATGATTTTGGAGGTTGCTAATGCTTGGCAGTGTGGCTTGTAGGATGAGATCTCATGGATTTGTTTAATGACTTGGTGTGTTTATTGCATTAGTATTGAGATTGTGATGTGGATTTATCATAGGAGTTTGCATGGACCTATTTGGGTCCTATTTATTTGTTAGTTAATGGGTGTTGTAAGCCTTTTAAGTTATTTTGGTATTTAATATCTTTTGGAGGCCAACTTGTGGCTCAACATGTATTTAATGTAAGAGTTAATTTAATTTGTAACTTGCTAGTGTTAGGATTAACCACAAATAGAAATAATAATTACATACAAATATAACCAATATCAAAAAATAATAAATCACACAAAAGAGAACACAAGACACTAAGATTTAACATGGTTCACCCAATCCCTGGGCTACATCCACCAATCAACAAGTCCAATATTATTATCCTCCAATTATTACAACCTAATTACAATCTGTAATGCCTTACAACTCAATACCACCATAAGAAGAAATTTTTGCATCACACATAATGAAATCCTTAACCCTAAGCCTTTTTTATACAAGATTTTTTTTTTTGATCTAGGGTTTTAATTAATTACATGTTAGTCCAAAATTATTGATAAAATAGGACCCAAAGAAGCCCAAAGAATTACGAAAAGTGTACAGTACATTCCTGATCAGTCATCACATACAAACAACTAGTCTGACTTATGGCTTAGTTGGCTATAAGTAAAGGGGTCTTGTGGAGTCTTGAGTGATAATCATCTAGCTTGGAGAAGAGAATGTGGTAAAGGAGTGAACTTTGAAGAGCCAGTATTTGAGGATTGGAAATAAGGAGATTTCTTGGTGGGCTTATGAGCACAAGTTTAGATGTTCCTTGGAGGTTTCTACCAAAGTGTGGATCAGAAATAGCTAAGGTTTAGATTGGATCTTGAGGAATATTGTAGAACTATTACGTCCTTTTTATTTGGTCATAACTTAGAAGGTGATAAAGCCTAGCATATTGCATGTAATCAGTTATTTTATGAATAACAAGTTGTAATTGGTATTAGAGCTTGTATCATTTTTGTTGTATTTTTTTTGTGTGGTTATTTTATAGGGGCGAGGATATCTCTTTTGGGGATTCTCCTTCCTTGCACTACACCAGAAATATCAAAGTGAAGGTTGTTCATGAGCATCTAGACAGATTACCAAAGGGGAGGCATTTTGCACTAGGACCTAAGGTGAAGATTATCTGATCGAAGGATTGGGTCTGGCTGATTTGTGTGGAGGCTTTGAAAAAATCTTGGAAGATGCTTCTAAGACAATTGGACCCTAGGGTGATTCAAGATCTTTTTGATGCTGTGGAAGTGAGGATCTCAAAGAAGATTAAAGAAGAATTTAGATCTGAGATGACATTGATAAAGAGTGATCTGATCATTGAGATCATAAGTGCTATAGGTGGTGAACCTCAACATGCAAGTACTAAAGATGGTTATGAGGAAGTTACTAGAGTGTTTTAGGTTTTTAGATCAAGTGGTGGGGATAGAACTGATCATGTGGAGGGACCTATGGGAGATAGGGTTGGTGAATTTGCTAGAACTAGATCTCACTTGAAGTTGGAGCATAGGATGAAGGTTTCTAATTTCTTACTTACTTTGAATCTTGAAGACCTAATTGATTGTATTGGTGAATTAGAAGACTATTTTTGAGTTAGAGGATACTGGAGACTTACTCAAAGTGAGGTTAGCATAGATTAAGTTGAAGGGACATGCACCTTTATGGTGGAAATAATTTTAGAAAGGTAGAGAAGAGGAAGGTGAAATGAAGATCACTACATGGAGATTGATGGTGACCAAACTAAAGGCTAGGTTCATTCTCACATATTATGAATTTGAGTTGTTGAATATGTTGCATAATCTATAACAAAAGGATATGATTGTGAAAGATTACATAGAGAAATTTTACAATTTGACTATTTGATCTGAGCATAGAGAATTTTCTAAGGAGAAGGTGGCTAGATATATTAATGGCTTGAGATCCAATATTTTGGATGAGGTTGGTATGCTAAATATTACTTTGATTAAGGATTCTTATCAATATGCCTTGAAGGTAGAAGACAAGTTGAAGAGGAAGAATCAAGGTAGTTTCTAAGGGAAGGAGAAGAGCTACCTAATAAAGGCTAAACCGAGTGTAGAAGATGAACCAAAACCTATTGATCAGAGGAGAAGGATAGGTAGAAGTGATTTTAAGGGTACTTATTTTAGATGTCATGAAGAAAGACATAGAGCTTATGAATGTTTACAAAAGGCTAGTGACAAAATAACTATTGTTGTGAACAAGGTTGAAGATCGTATCAGTGAAGCTAATTAGGGAGAGAGTTTGTTAGCTCGATGAGTATTGTTCGGTAGGAGGACACTGAAACCTCGTTAAAGGAGTAATTTTTTTAGGACTCATTGTAAGTCTAGTGGTAAATCCTGAAATGTGATTTTGGATGGTGGTAGTACTAATAACCTTTTTGTTGAGGAGATGGTTTAGAAACTTGGCTTGCAAATAATAATACATCCCTATCCTTATAGGATTGGTTTGTTACAAGATGAACACACTTTGGAAGTGAGGGAACACTATCTTGTTGATTTTCAAATTGGGCAGTATAAGGATCAAGTGTTGTATGACATTGTGGACATTAGTAGTAGTCACATATTTCTTGTTAGACCTTGGCAATATGATTGTAGGGCTATGCATGATTGTGCCAAGAATGTGTTTAGAATTGTGAAAGGAGGCATGAAGTATTCATTGATTCCTTTAGAGAATCAAGAACTTAGTAGGAAGAACCTGAATATTGGCACCTTAGTTGAGCTAAAGGATTTTGAAGGGGTTAGTAATTAATGTGGAAAACAAACTTCTGCAACACCAACGATAGATGTGAAGAAGAAGAAGTGGAACAAGGGAAATAGTTTACAAGTTGAGGACTTCGAGGACATGTATGTAAAGAACTAGTTTGGGATTTATGTGTTGAATCCCAGAAGATGTTCTTCCATCTAGTGAGAACATATTTTTGCACCTAGTGTATCTAATGTACAAACATCCTAGGGTAGTTGGAAGTCCTCCATGTTGGAGGGATTTTAGCTTTGGAGTTGAGGACTCAGACACTAAAGGAGTGGTGGTCAGTTATTATGGGATGTAGTGTTGGCCAAGATGCTTGGTTGTTGAAGTGGCTTAGTCTCTGACGGAGCTTGACATATAGTATTTCTCATAATGTACTATGTTTCTCATAAATTCTTGTGAGAGCTTGAAAATTCTTATGGTGGTTGTTGACACTCAGTAGTGTGGCTTGCAGGATGGAATTCTCATGGATTTTTTCAGATCAATTTATGCATTTATTGTATGGGGATTGAGATCACAAGATAGATTGATCATGGGACTTTGTGTTGACCTATCTGGGTCTTGTTTATTTGTTCTATGAGTCTTTAATGGGTGTTATAATACTTTTACGATATTTTGGTATTTAATATCTCTTGGAGGCCAACTTGTGGCTCAACATGTATTTAATGTAAGAGTTAATTTAATTTGTAACTTGATAGGTGAACTTATGACTTAGTTGGGTGTAAGTAAGGGGGTCTTGTGGATTTTTAAGTGATAATCATATAGCTTGGAGAAGAGGATGTGGTAGAGGAGAAATTTTTTAAGAGCTAGTAGTTGAGGCTTGGAAACAAGGAGATTGCTTGGTGGGCTTGTAAGCACAAGTTTAGATTTTCCTTGGAGGTTTCTATGAGAGTGTAGATCTAGACTAGATAGGGTTTGGATTGGATCTTGAGGGATCCTTTAGAACCATTAATTTCTTTGTATTTGGCTATAGTTTGGAAGGCCTTATAGCCTGACACATTGCATGTAATTAGTTATTTTATGAATAAATATTTGTAATTGGTATCAGATCTTATATCATTGTTGTTGTTTGGCTATTTTCTAGGGGCTAGGACATCTCCTTTGGGGATTCTTCTACCTTTCACTATGTCAATATAAGAGGTCATGTAGAAGCAAGGGTCATTCTTTACTAAAATTAGTTTCTCATCTAGATTTTCACTAAGAATTGTGGCCCAATCAATAGGCATCTTCCGCATTCTAATGGTCTATATGAAGTGTATCATCCATGTTTCTAGGTGGCCAACTATAAGAAGGCCCATGCCTCTATCAAAAGGACTATAGAGTATAAAATGTCATCTATGATGTAACCTTGGGTCATATCGACCTTTCCACCTCTCTAGTTCAATGGTGATCTATCAATAAGGAACTTCTCTTGTACCAATTCCTTTACTTTTGACTCATTTTTTCTATACCACTTATCCACCATCTAATAAGTGATCAATAAGTATGGGTCTACCCATGGTAGATGTAAGTCATTATCAATATTTCAAGGCTTGATGTCTAGGATGATTTCCCTAGTCACATTGTTAACCACTTTCTCTTCTAGTCTATAGTGGTGTGCTAGAATTATAATCACCTCTAATGACTGGACTCATATAGGATGAAAGGTTGTGTTAACTAGTGCACTTCTAATCAATGCAAAAACCATAACTGATCTCTCCTTGGGTTTTTTTCATAGTACTAGGAAGACATTATAGTTGGTATGTCCTAACTTTGTGGCTTATACTTTGGAGTTCTTATCTCCAAATCTAGATTTCTTGGGCGCTCATTGATATTTGAAGGCACCTTGTTTAGGTTCAGTATTTATGGCCATAGAAGATGAAGATGATGTCATTTATCTATAAAATATTTTTTGTAGATGTGTGCTATTTAGAGATGTTGAGTCTTCAAAAGTACAAAGGTGCACTTCTAGAGTCTCTAGGGGATCAAGAGAATAGAAAGAAAAAGGGGGTCTTATTTATAGCCAGGGTCTTTGGAGAGTACACACCTTTGAAGGTGCACAACTATGCAAGTGCACATGTGTACATCTAATTTTGGAAGGTTGTGCATGTTGCACACTCAAGGTGCATGCATTTCTACATGATGTGGTTGGTGTGCTCTTGCACTTTTTTAATTCTCTTGGCCCAAATTTTTTCCTTTTACCACTTGTTATTGTATGGACCCAACTAATTTGATACTATAGACAGACTTAGAATTTTAGGGAGATCTTGATCCATTGAGGCACCAAACTGGGTGCTTTGAAAGGAATCTCATGCTTTGCAAGAAAAAAGGGGGGGTTCCCATTTTGTGTCTAAAATGCGGTGTGTATTGTGAAACTACGAAAAATAGCCTCGACAAAAGGGAAGAAATAAAGAAAGCATTTCTTTACTAGTAAGCATTCTTCCAACTTGTGTCATGTTTCAACCTAATTTTAGCTATCATTAGTGGCCTTTGAGCTCTTGGTAACCAAATAAAATTAGAATCTCAAATTTTCACACTCAACATGTTTGTTGAATATTTCAATCCCCCTTGAGTTTCCCTAGTGTTGACCATCATAAGTGTCTAGTAATGAGGGAACAACTCTTTTTCTATTTAGAATAGAATAGCCAATAAAAATCCTTATAAACCTTCTATTAATCATTGCATGACTATATGAGAGAATTTATTCAGAGGGCTCTTGATGATTTATCAATTTTCTTGCCTTTGCATATTTGGTAGTTCTTTTGACTTTCTTCATGAAGCTCATGCATTTACACTTAATTCTTCCTTGAAGTCTCTTATTTTCATAAAAAAATAGAATATAAATTATGATGTGCTAGCTCTATATTTGATTATCCTTGTAAGCATCTAGAATCCTTTATGTGGCATCATTCTCTTTCTTTGTATTTCTCTTTTTCTTTTTTCTTTTTTCTTTTTCCCTCTTCTAGCTTAGCCATCCTTAGATTATGCAGTCAAGGAGTTAGTGCCACCAATTAGCTTGATAACTCTTGTGTTCCTCTTTTAATGAACTTTTAGGAAATTCTCATACCAAATAGTGATCAACATAGGTTTTTGAGAAGACCCTTTGTGTGGACCAATAAGTTTTGAATTTTCCTTTTCTACTGTTCTCCTAGATTTGAAGATGACCTTGGTATAATCAATTCCTTAAGTTTGTAAAGTGTTAAGAGTGATCAATCTAAATTTAGATTTCAAGGTTAGAAGTTCTCTTGTACCTACAAGTAGAACCTATAGTCATTTTTTACAAGAAACACAACTATCTAAATTCTTTTGACAAAGAAATGCCTCTTCCCTAAAATCAAGACCATTTGGGATGGTCCTGCTTATCAGGAAGAGTCCTAATCATACCCTAAACCATAAATCAAACAAATTAAGGAAAACACAAAAAAAGTACATTTTATTTTTTACCTTTTTTTAGGCTTTGAAATAATGTTTAAAAAAATAGATATTGATCGAAAATAGAACCAATTCCCCTTGTAAATTACTTAGCCTAAAGGTATTTTCTCCCAAAATTTCTACAATCTAGTAAAGACCAATCCATAGGCATTAAACTGTGTGTGATTGTTTGGTTTTTCTTTTGCCTTATCCTAAAAAAGAACAATATTTGAGATTCTAAAAGATTTTATTGTGGATTTCTTGTCAAACCAATGCTTTACGATAGCTTGATGTTTTGACATATGCTCTAAAGTTGTTGTCCTCTTCTCTTCTAATTCTAAAAGATTTGTCAATCTAATTTGGACCCTATCTGCATCCTTGGTGTATCCTCTCATAAACTTTAGTACTAGAATCTTGAAGTTGGGTGCAAATATTGGGTCTTTTATGTAAACTAATAAATAAGGGGATGTTCCCAAATCATTCTTTACCCTAACCTTGTCTATCCATAATGCATACTTCAACTAGTTATGCCAATCTTTTGGGTTTTATATGAGCAAGCATTTTATGATTGTTATCAAATTCTTGTTGGTATATTCAACTAAGACTTTACCCTATAGATAATAAATTGATGAGATTTTTATCATGACCTAGTTCTGCAATGCCCACTAAGTAAGAAACATTAATGCAAAAGAAGAGCCATTATCACACACCAAGAATAATGGAATTTCAAACCTAGTCACAATATGTTCTTCCAAGAAGTCAGTGACTACTTTTTTTGTGCAATTCCTAAAAGTGTTAGCTTTATTCCACCTTGTGCAATAATATTTTTTCATTATAAAAGCAACATGTTCCCTATAGATAATGATGGGTTTATGGGCTCGATGAAATCTAGCCCCCACTTGGCAAAAGGGCAAACCTCAAATACTAGTTGCAATGACATGGCTGGGTTTCTTTCCCTATTGGCACTTCTTTGACAAATATGACAAGAATGCACATGCTTATATGTATCCTTAAAAATGGTAGCCTATAAGTATCTCAATCTTATAACTTTATGTACTATCAACTCTGCTAATCCATGTCTAATACTGTACTTGTAATGGTAATGTTCTAGTACTTCCTATTCTTCTTCTTGACCTAATAAATTTAAGTCAATTCCCTCATATATTTTCTTGTAAAGTTTTCCATCATGAAGCATGTAGGATTTGCATTTCATTTTCATACCTCTACATTGGGAATTGTTCATCCATGGGGGGTATTTATTTTATAAGAGATAGAATACAATGTCTTGGAACAAGACATCTGTGATTACCCTTTCATTAATGTCTACATGAGACACTATGCTTTGTTCTTCATTGTTGACTATCATCTATGTTAACCCTCATTCTCTCACTAGCTTCATCATTTTGATCTCTAAACCAAATTCTTGTAATATGGCCATCATTTTTTTCTTCTTTCCCCTGACTAGTTCTTCATTAGCAACGATTTGATGATAGGGTCTAGTACAATGGTGAATACCTTGCTCCTAAGTATATAGTGGAAAATTTCTTGATTTCTTTTACTAGGGTGAAGGATTTTTTATCCAGATTAGGATAATTTAACTCAATATATTTTAGAGGGAAACTCATAAATGTGATGGGTCTTTCATCTTCTTTATCTTTCTTTTGTGTGAGGATGCCTACACATGAATGTTTTGAAGAAAAGGAATAGAATTTGAAAGGCAATTCATAATCATGACTCATAAGTACTAGGGTAGTAGAGATGGGAACATTTATATCCTCAAAATATTTCTTGACTTTTGGTACCCATTCAATTTTATCTCCCATTTTAGCAAATCATTAAGGGGGCAAACAATCTTGGAAAATCCACTAATGAATATGCATAAAATTTTAATCTTCCCAAAAAAATACTTGAGCTCTTTACAAATATGAGGAGGCAAAAAAATTAGGATCACTTCTACCCTTTTATGATCAATTTAAATATCAACTTTAGAAATGATGTGGCCCAAGAGCTTTCCTTTTGTAACCTTGAATGAACATTTCTTTAGGTTAAGAGATATACCATACCTCCAACATTAGTTCAAGACTTGTTTTAGGTCCAAAAATTGGGTACTCCTTTCTTTCAAAAAGACCATGAGGTTGTCCATATAAATTACTATGGATTTTTTTACCAACCACTTAAATGCTTCATTCGTTGCCCTTCAAATGTGGCTCCTACATTGATCAAACCGAAGGGCATCCTTTGATAAAAAAATATTCCCCATTTGGTAGTGAATGTTGTCTTCAATATATCTTCATTTTCCACCACAACCTAGTTATATCTTAAGTATCCATCTAGAAATGACATCATCTTGGATCCATTTATAATCTATCATACTTCATCAAGTAAAGGAAATGGGTAGTTACCTTTTTGAGATGCTCGATTCAAATTCTAGAAGTCTACAGAATGGAAATTTTCCCTAGTCTTCTTACTAATGAGTACCAAGTTAGAAACATAGGTAGAGTGTTGAATTAGAAAAATTATCTTGGCATCTAGTAGCTTCTAAACTTCTTTCATTATCAAGGGTTTGATAATGGGATTTATCAGCCTTTGTCTTTGGAAAAGAGGTTTAGCATCAATTTTTAGATGGATATTATGAGTGATGATATCCCTTGGAAAGCTCTTCATAACTCCAAGAAATGACATCTTTATATTCTATGAGAAATTGGAGTATTTTTTCCCTTTCTTGGAAATCACAAACCTTTCCGACCATCTTGGGGTTTTCCTCAGTGCCTAGGTTATAAGTCACATTCTTTAGTTCCCTTTTCTTCACTAGTCCTCTTATTACATGTTGATTCATCTTGTTCAAATATATGTTCCAAATCCACCATCCCTCTAGGGAAAGTATTAGTCTTCAAATTTAAAATTCCATTTTCATCCTCCACTTCATCTCCCTCAGGTTTTTCATCAGATGTATCATCTATTTTTTTTCCTACAAATAAACAACAAAACATGATGAGTTCCTAGATGTGTTGGTCATCTCGAAAAACTTGGAAGTTAGTATTATTGTCAGGGATAGACGGTGCATCCATGAGTTCTACTAAAAACCTTTTGAGGTTTGTTCTTTTGACAAGTTGTAGTGCACTAGTGGAAATTGCAAGTGCATCAGCTACTATATTTCCTTTCCTTGGAATAAATTTAATATTTAATGCCTCAAAATCTTCCATCAGGTCCCAAACCCTCTTGTGATAAGCCAAAAATCTTTTATCATTGCAAGAATAAATTGATTTGACTTGCTGAATTACCAACTAGGAGTCTCCTTCAACTATGAGGGCTTTAACACCCTTTTCTAGTGTGAAGAGGACTCCATGTATCAAGGCTTCATATTCTACAAAATTGGTTGTACATATGAGTTGTAAAAGATATGTGGAATACAAAGAGTTAACTCAGGGATTAACCATCCCAATACCTACTTTAGCTCCATGTTTGTTTCCCCGTTTTTGTTTCCTCAACTATGCTTATTTGTTTGAACCTTTTGTTAGAGAGAATTTTGATTATATTCCTTTGGAGGAGTATCCTAAGCATTGGAGAGTATTGACATGTTGCATTCATGAATTTTTTTTTCATTGATGTCAATATAGAAGTAAGTCTTTGATGACTAGCAGAGTAGTAGAAAGAGATTTTAGTTGTACGAACATGGTTTTTCTTGTCTGGTGATGTGTGTTCATGGAAATGCTCTACAATATGTCTTGATGATGTGGTTAAGTATGCATGACATAAGTCAAAGATGTATGGAAGATATACCTAATTTACAGAGAGTACCATAGAAATAGAGTAGCAGATAAGAAGATTATGATGATTGCATTATATCTCTTAGCTAAGATATAATCTTAAGATACATAGTTAGCCAGTGATAAAAGACAATCTAGTAGTGATTTCAGCAAGTGCACAAGCCCTAGTATTGCATGTGTGAGAATTTTTATAGACTATGAGCTGATAATGCTATTGTAATTGTAAATTAATTAATTATCTTATTATAAATAATTGGGAAAGCCTCAAGGCCAAATCAAGGAATTATTTTGAAGATATGGTATAAAGGAAAGATTATTTTCTTGTTTGTAATGTGTGTTGAATGTATGGAATAAGCATCAAGTGTAAAAAGGAGTAGACTATTTTATGAATATGAGTAATAGATCCAAGGGATTATTGGATACAAGTTTGGAGATTTGGTAACAAGATATGAAGGTGCTAAAGTCTAGTTGATAGGACAGAGGAAGAAAAAGGAGTGGTACTATTCATTTCTATTGTTCTGCAAGGAATAATATAGAGATCATTTGGATAGTGGGTTCATTGGTCTTACCCTTGAAGCTATTTGGATAGTGGGTCCATCTTCCTTCTACAACTCTTAATAGGGTTGGCACAACTCCTAACAAGGTTGAATGTATTTCATAGACTCCTAATATGTTCTATCCTCTAACAAGGAATATTTATATTATTACATCGTCTTTTGGGTACCATCCCCACTGGGGTTTTCCCTATGATCAATGGTTTCCCTAGTTAACATATCTGGTGTTATTGCACATTAGTATCTTATTTTTCTAATTATATTGCTCATATGGTTAAGATGGTTAAGATTTATTAAGGTTGATAATTGTGATAATAGTTGGAAAATTGATTCACCCCCCCCCCCCCCACTCCCACCCCTCTCAGTTACATTGATGGACTATATATTCTAACAATTGGTATCAAAGCATCAGGTCCATGAAGAGAAAGCTTAATAGCTTTGGGAGATTGATGGAAGATATTTTTAGAAAAGATAGTACTAGATTTGATGGGGCTAACTATGATAGTTGGAAGGAGAAGATGAAGACTCATCTACTATGCATAGGTCTAGGATATTGGCTTTTATGAATGAAAACTTGAAGAATGTAATGAAGCTGAAAGAGATCTATTCATGTGTAACATGAGAGATAGAGAATATTTACTATCAACTCTTCTAGATAATGAATACAATTAGGTAAAATCACTTCAAACATCTCATGAAATCTAGAAAACATTAGAATCTATTATTGAAGGTGATACACATAGAAAAAGAGTAAGATTGCAAAACTGGATATGTGCATTTCAAGATGCTAAAATTATGGAAGATAAATCTATAAGAAAATATATTGTTAGGATATCATATTTTATTTTAAGAATTAATTCACATAGTGGAACCAAGGAAGAAGATGAGATTGTGTGAAAGATCTTGATTACTCAAACATCACAATTCAAGCAAGTAGCTCAGATGATTCATCTACTAATTATGTAAACTAAGGAATTTAGTAGAGAAATGTTTCTTGGAATATTGGAAGTAGTAGAAGTGGATTTGAGACATTTGGAGAACTAACAGGAGTGGAGACAACCTTTAGTGCCTTAAATGTTCGACCAAGCTTGTCTAGAAGTGTAAGCACTCATGGAGATTTTGCTAGCAGTAGTGGAATTAGATCTAAAGAAGATAAGAAGATTGAAGAAGGTATAGCCCTTTTGATGAGAATAGAAAAAGATGGTAAGAACATATTTAAGTGTTGGACTTGTATTGAGTTTGGTCATTATGCATCAAAATGTCATGAGAGAGAGAGAGAGAATAGAAGAGATAGAAATTGTGTATATTCTAATGAAGATGAGGAAATTGATGAAAGAGTTTATAGTGAAAGTGATGATAAGATAGGATTTGTGGCTATTAAATAAGATGATCTTGATGGAGAAATTAGAGAAGAAAGAGCTCTAGTTTCCCAAGTTGAAAAGAAATCTAATGTGATAATAGATAGTGGATGTTCACATCACACAACTAGTGACATGAATAAATTTGTTAAGTTCAAGAATCATGATGGAGGTATTGTTAGATTTGGTAAAAATGCAGCCTATCATATAAAAAGGATTGGATCAATTACTCTTGATGGTAAGACTAACACTAATGATGTTTATTTTGTTGATGGTCTAAAGCATAACTTTTTGAGTGTTGGATAATTAGTGGATAAAGGTTATCAATTTTAGTTCATAAAAAATATTTTCACCATCATGGACAAGAATGGTGAGATGATTGATACAGGGACAAGGTCAAGAGGTAATGTATTTCAGTTGAATCCTACTATGGCATGTTTAGTTACAAAAGTGGATAATAGTTGGTTATGGCATAGGAGATTCTATCATCTAAACTTTGATAATTGAAGTAGATGAGTATAAAAATAAGTCAATAAATGAGATACATGTTGATCCCATCAAAATACATGAAATAAATTTCATTCTTAGAGACATCTCATCAGGCAAAACACAACACTTTCCAATAAAAGTTTACCAATACTTCACCATTCACATTGTCTGATTTCTATTCAAGAATATATTATTCATAAATTTTGTTTCTGAATTTTTCCTTCAAAAAAAATTGGATGAGTTATTCAAAGTTAGCCCTTATAAAACATATCCAAATCTAAGACTAATTCAATTAATATATTATAAGTTATGATCTCTACACCGAGACCCATTTTTACTGTCATAAATCAGTACCAAAACTTGTAATCCTGCCTAGGGCATCCACTATCTTTCACAATACCAAATATATTGATCCAAAACCAATTTAATAATAATTATTACTGAATTTAGTTTCCAAAAATTTAAGCCATTGAATCTTCTAATGCATAAATCATTACATTCATGCAAATCTATGCCTGCAACTCTATTGAAGATTTTTAAAAACTAGTTTTCACTAAAAAATGTATAAATTCCACAAATCTCAATGAAAATGACTCAAAATAAATCAAAATAAAACTATATTCACATATATTTCCAATTAATCCATTTAAAGTTTTTAAATCATCCATATGTGTTAGTACCAAGTGTTGAAACATGACTGCTATCAAGGAATCTGAAATCTGCAAACAACCAATTTTACAGAAATACTCATAAATTATTCATTTCTATATATAATTATTCCAAACAAAAACTAAAAGGAATTTAATTCATCCTATATATATATTGCATGGTTTCCAGGCTATACATGTCTGTACAAGACCTAAAACCAACACAAAACTAAAAAAAAATTAAAACAACAACTTAGAATTACTCCAAATTTGTTTCAAATGTAAATAATTTCTTCCATTATCATTTGGTTTTACCATGCATAAGTTTTTATAGGTTCAATAGTGGTTTATAACTTCCCAACAAACTTTTGAACTAACTCCTTACATTCTCTTAACCCTTTTTGCACTTTTTGCAATATTACAACTTATAATTTTGCACTTTCTTGAAAACTTTAAATTTATTGCCTTTAGGAATTAGAATAAATTCCATTCACATAAAAACATTTAGAAATACATTAAATAATTAAAATATTTCTAGGGATCATCTCCAATATCTTTAAGACTAGGTGCTCCTGCACCAACAATAATGTAAAGATCAACAATACATTTGTAGTTATAGACTTGTCTAAGATTACAAAGCCTACTAATATTGTTTGCAAAGTGTGTATTTTAGCTAAGTTGAAAAGGGTATCATTTCCCAACAAGGATTTCACTACTATAGAGAAGTTAGAAATTGTTCACAAGGATTTGAGTAGTCCTACAAGAACAAGAGGATTCTATGTAGAAAGGTACTTTATGATTTTTGTTGATGATTTCATTAGAATGATGTGTGTAGAATTTATTAAAGAAAAAATTGAAGCATTTGAGAAGTTCAAGATATTTAAGAAGAAATTTGAGAATGAATCTGGTGTTAAGATAAAGTTCTTGAGATTTGATAGAGGCGAAGAGTTCACCTCTAGAGAGTTTAACATGCTTTGTGAAGAGAATGGAATTAAAAGACATTTATTCTTGCCTAGAACTCTTGAATAGAATGGAATTGCTGAAAGAAGAAACATATCAGTGTCAGAGGCAACAAGAGAAATGATGTTTGAGTATGAAGTATCTAAGACTTTTGGAGAGAAACAATCAATACAAAAGTATATACTATGAACAGATTATAGATCAAATAAGATATGAACAAGACTTCCTATGAATTATGATTTGGCCATTTGCTATTAGTTAAGTATTTTAGAATATTTGGAAGCAAGTATAACATTAAGAGAGATGATGGCATTGATAAGTTTGATTTAAGAAGTGATGAATGTATGTTTCTTGGTTATTCGTTGAAAAGAAAAGCTTACAGATGTTTTAATCATAGAACCAAGCCAATAGTTGAATACGCAAATATAAAAAATAATGAAAAGTTTGGAATCAAAGAAAAGATGAAAGCTTATAATTCTGATGAAGAAGAAGATAATATTGAAATTGTTAGAAGGAATTTTGAAAATTTCTTTGATACTCACTATGATTTGTAGAATGATGTACAAATTTTTGAGCAAAGATGTGAACAAGGAGAAGAGATAAGAGTTGAGTTAGTAACTCCTACATCTAATATGAACATTGCAAAGAATCACCTACCGAAGAAGATAATTGGAAGCATAGATAAAGTAGTGATGACAAGAAATAGATTCAATGAGGAATTATGTCTAATTTCTCAAGCTGAACCTAAGAGTGTAGATGAAGCATGTAAAGATGATCATTGAATTCAAGCAATGAAGGAAGAACTAGATTAGATTATGAAGAATGATACATGGGAATTAGTTCCTAGACCTAAGGACAATAATGTTATAGGAACCAAATGGGTATTTAGAAACAAGATGAATGAACAATGTGAAGTTGTAAGAAACAAGGTCAAACTTGTATGCAAAAAATACTCAAGTCAAGAAGGAATACAATATGAGGAGACATATGCACCTGTGGCAAGAATAGAGGTAGTAAGTATGTTCTTAGCATATGCAATGAATAAGAATTTCAAAGTATATCAGATAGATGTAAAATCAACCTTTCTAAATGGAGAACATGAAGAAGTATATATTGAGTAGCCTAAAGGATTCCCTCTGACAGAAGAAAAGGATATAGTATGAAGACTAAAGAATGCTCTATATAGTTTGAAGCAAGCACCTAGAACTTGGTATACAAGATTGAACAAGTATTTGACAAAACATGGATTTGCTAAAAGTATGATAGATAGTAACTTGTATTTGAAAGAAATTGAGAATGGTTTGCTAATAATATTAATATTTTTTGATGACATAATATTTGGATGTAATGATGAAGCAAGTGATAAGTTTTTTGATGAGATAAAAAATGAAATTGAGATGAGTATGATAGGAGAAATGAAGTTCTTTCTAAGATTGTAGATTGTGCAAAATAGTGATGGAATTTTCATTTCACAAGCTAAGTATTTGAAAGACTTGTTGAAAATATTTGGATTGGAAAGTTTTAAGCCTAATGGTAGACCAATGATAACTAGTCACAAGTTATCTAGTAAAGATGAGACACCTATAGTTGAGTAGAAGAAGTGTAGATCTATGATTAGAGGATTGCAATATCTAACTCACACCAGAATAGATATAGAAAATGTAGTTGGGATTGTAGCTAGATTTCAAGTTGATCCTAAGGAGTATCATTATGCAGTAGTAAAGGGGATATTCAGATATTTAAAGGGAACATTTGACAATGGGATATGGTATGACAAATCAAGTGATTTCACTTTATGTGCCTATACTAATGTAGATTGGATAGTAAGTATGGATGATAGAAAGAGCACCAATGGTAGAGCATTCTTCCTTGGAGGAAGATCAATTTCTTAGGTACGAAAAAAACAAGATTGTATCTCACAAAGTATAGCTAAAGAAGAGTATGTAGTAGCAGCAAATAAATAATATCAAGTTATGTGGATGAAGAAGATGTTGAAGGGTATCAAGATTGAATTTGCATAACCTGTTATCATATACTATGATAACACAAGTATAGCAATTATGTCTAAGAATCCTATATTGCATTCTAAGACTACACATATATCTATTATCATGTTTTTGAGAGGAAATGCAACAGAAAAGGAGATCAAATTAGAGTATGTGAGTACTATAGATCAGATTATAGATATCTTTACAAAGTATTTGCCTAAAGAAACATTTGAATATTTGAGAGGTATCCTTAGTGTTATACCCCTACTTACTTCTAAGTAGATGATGTAGAGATTGCATCAGTCTAGTGGTATTGATCACTATTGTTAGACTGAACTGAATGTTGATGCTTCCTATATGGGGGAGTATCTGTGATGAGCTAAGTCATTGAGGACTCTTGGTATTTGGTTTTGAACAATGTCTTTGGACACTTAAGCTGGTTGAAGAATTGGAGTAGTATATTGACATAATGAGGCCTTTTTCAATGATATCAATTGGGGAGAATTATTCAAGAAAAATCATCTCTTAAGGGACAAAGGAGAAGAGAGAACGAAGAGTGTAGAAGAAGGAAAAATATCTCTATGGGGTATATTATCTATGGGGAAGATATGAGATATGCCACATGATGATGTAGAATAGAGTAGTGCTCCAATGGATTTTAGAATTGATTGATGAAGAGGATTTGAGAAGATGAGAGCAATAGCAGTAGTAGAGTACTATTTGGTATTCTTGGAACCTTGATGTTTTTCATCAGTGTTGCCATCAATGCCAAAGGGGGAGATTTTTAGCATGAATGTTGATGGTATTCCTTTGGGGGAGTATCCTAGGCATTGGAGAGTATTGACATGTTGCATTCATGATTGTGTTTGTCATTAATGTCAATATAGCAGTAAGTCTATGATGACTAGAAAAGTAGTAGACATAGATCTTAGTTTTATTAATGAGGTTTTCCTTTGTTTTGTGATTTGTGTTCATGGACATGTTCTACACTATGTCTTGATGATGTGGTTAAGTACGCAAGGTGTAAGTCAAAGATGTACATAAGATATACCTAATTTATAGAGAGTGATGCAGAAACAAAGAAAATGATTAGCAGTTTATGATGATTGCATTATATCTCTTAGCTAAGATATATTATAAAGATTCATAGTTAGCCAATGATAGAAGAGATTCTAGTGATGATGTTATGAAGTATACAAGCCCTAGTATTGCATGTGTGGGAATTTGTATAGACTATGATTTGATAGTGCTATTGTAATTGTAAATTAAATAATTATCTTATTATAATTAATTGGGAAATCCTCAAGGCTAACGCAAGGAATTATTTTGAAGATATGGTATAAAGGAAAGATGTTTTCCTTGTTTCAATGTGTTTTGAATTTATGGAATAAGTATCAAGTGCAAAAAGGGGTAGAGTGTTTTATGAATGCAAGTAAGTGATCCAAGCGATTATTGGATGAGAGTTTGGAGATCTAGTAACAAGATCTAAAGGAGCAAAATTTTGGTTGATAAGATAGAGGAAGAGGAAGGAGCAGCATTATTCCTTTCAATTATTTTTCAAGGAATCATACAGAGATCATTTGGACAGTGATTTCATTGGGCTTACCCAGAATTTGTTTGATAGTGGGACCATCTACCTTATACAACTCTTAATAGGGTTGGCACAACTCCTAATAGGGTTGTTATCTCCTAATAGGGATTCAAAGTCTCCTAACATGGAATCATATGTACTAAATATATTTCATAGAATCCTAATAGGTTCCATCCTCTAACAAGGAATATTTATATTAGTATATCATCTTGTGGGTAAAATCCCCACCAGGGTTTTTCCTTTGATCAAAGTTTTCCCTAGTTAACAAATCTAGTGTTATTGTGCATGAGTATCTTGTTATGATTTCAGATTATATTGCTCATAGTTAAGATTTATTAAGGTTGATAATTGTGATAATAATTGGATAACTGATTCACACCCCCTCCCTTTTAGTTATATTGGTGGACTATATATTCTAACACCTTTTTCTTTTATTCAATCTTTGAAATAATGTTTCTTGGGGATCCATTACATCATTTCACCTATCAAACTTGAGGAGACAATAATATTTACATTTGACATGGTTCCCTCTCATTTATCATCAATATATTTGATTATCTCCATGATTTTAGTACTTTTAGGTTTACGATGAACAATAGATGAGGTCCATCCTTGACCTCTCACAAAAAGTCTTCTCCTCTAAGTTTTAATTATCCCTATTGGAGGAGAGTGTGGAGTTCCCACATCTAAGGAGGTGTTGATGTGTAAAGTATTTAAATATTCTTTGGTTCCCTCCCCAAGGATATTATTCATAATTTACGACATACATGGATGATTTGAATTATTTGTTAATACTCCATTTGTATCCTAGTTAGTCATAGAATGTACAAGATAAGTTATAACTTGAGCAATCACTTCTTGACAATTTAGGAATTTAAATTCTTAGTTTCTTATGGTGCAACCTACATAATCCTAGGTGTAAAATACTTTCAGCCACATCTTTCCCCAAACACTGCAAATTTTCTAGCAAGCTATTAATGAATTGAGCTACAATTTCCTCCCATAGGGTGGGACCTATTGACTTTGTAAAAATCTTTCCATCTAATCTTTCAGTCAGAGCTATGTCAAAAACTAATACTCTATAAGATCCTATGTCTAATTGAAGAAATGCCACTTCATTCAGAGCATTATAGTCTGTTATCATTGTCTTTAGTTTGGGTTCGATGTCTATCTTGATTTGATTTTTCAACCCTTTCCAAGGGATCCATAACTGAGTGAATCTATTAATAACCATACCCCTTAAACATATGTTATATTCTCTACTTAGTAGTTGGTCATAGGTTTTTGGTATGTCTACTATATGTATATTGATGACATCTTCAATCCGGGGATCTATGGTCAATTGTATGTGAACATCCTTCAATACTCATATGACTTTTACTTTGGCCTTATTGAGTTGGACTACTACCCAATTAGTAGGTTGTAGGGTAACTTCTAACTTTTGAGATATTGACAGTAGCATAACATTATAAGAAGCTCCAGAATTGATAAGGCAATTGTGAAGACCCAAAAAATCTAAGGCTAAGCAAAAAGGGGGGCACTTTAGCCTTGTCATTATACATGAAAGGCATAACCTCATAGGTGTTAACTTGTAGCAATAGCATCTTCTAAGCACTAGGACTAGGTGTTGTCTTTGTATGATCAAGGGTCTTCAAAAATGCTTCCCTTTCACTGGGACAACTCTGCAACATATCGTACATTGAGATATTAGCCTTAGTCCTTGTTAACTCTTCAATGACATTGTACTTCTTTGTTGACCAAGTAGGATTCTTCAATATGGTCGGTATATTCCCCTATGTTAGAGTTTGTAGTCCCACAAGGGGTGTCATTATAGGTGCTAGATTATTATTTTCTCTAAGGTCCAGTGGCATAGGTTGTAATGTGGGGGGAATTCCATTAGTCGTGGGTTCTCTTCAGTTGTGCAGGTTACAGGTGTTTTGGTTATCATCATGAAAAGAAAGTATTTTGGAAGGTTTGAGGCTTGGTTCTTTGTTGAATGGGAAGAAAAATTATTCTTTGACTAGGTCTCCCATTTTGGTATTCCATGGAGAATCATAAGGCTCTAACAACATGGCATTGAACTGAATAGGAGACTCATTGTTAGTGTTATGCAAATTCTAGTTCATTTCTTGATTTTCACTCAAGAATGAACTGCCATCATTTGGCATATTTTGGTTGGCATCAAGCTAGTTGATATCAAAAAATTGAGCATTATTATTGGTATTTTTAGGGATACTTTCACTAATTGGATGGGTATTCAATTACCAATTCTATCTCTAAAAACCATTGTTTTGGTCTAAGGTGTTAAAATTGTTTCCCATAGTATTATTTTTGTTGAAACTCTTGTTGTAACTTTGACCATATTTGTTGTTGTATAGGGTTGTACTAGTCCTCTAGAAATTATTATTCTTCCCTTGCAACAACTTAAGACAAGTCTTCTTGTTGGTTATCTAAGACATGGTCCTTTTCATCTGATTGAGCTTGGTCGCAATGTTGTTTTATGCCTCATTGGATGAATGAGATTTTTTTCTTGAAAAAGGAATCTTTTAGAGGTTTATACCTTGGTTAGGTTATATCTAGAGTTGGTTCCTTTTGTAATGTCATTAGATTCAATAGAAAGAATTGAGATTGACTAGGTATCTCTTGTGCTTCAGTAGGGTACAATGGTATTATTGCACTAACCTGAGTTGGGACCATCATACCCCCTTTGTTTGGGTTAGCTTGTTTAGTAAAGGTGACTACTTCTTTGAAAACCTTTTCTAGAGGGTTAATGTTAGTAGCAGGTAACCTCCTTAAGATGATAGTAGTGAGGTAATGTATAGCATTTAAATATATTTGAATCACATCCTTGACAAGAACAACATAAGGGGATTCCAACTTGTGGTATGCCATGTGTAAATGATGATTGAAGTGTGAGATAGTCTTTTTTGGATCCTTCTTGATAGATATAAATTGGTAGTGTACCATAACTAGATTGATGAATGTTTTGAATTGATTTAAAAATAATTTTTTCAAAGTTGCCTAGTTTAGAATCGACCCTATCAAAAAATTTACATACTTTTGAATGCAACTTATCCCAATGTGTATGGAAATAAATAAAGGACCATATTTTCTTCTTGGATCTTCCTTGGATTACATTTTTCTTTGAAAACCTTGATGTTATCTTCATCTACCCGTATTTCTCAATAAATGAACCTTGGCAAAAACTTCTCAAGGATCTTGGAAAGGTCACTAAGTGGACCATGCAAATTGATTGGTGAATCTAAGGCATTAGCAAAGAGTTTCTTAGGTGGAGTAATCAGTGAAATGATAGGCGGGGGTAAGTTCGAATAGGAAAGGGATGATGATGATGGTATTTGAAATATCAATTGTTGGATCCTCGGTATTCCTTTGTCACTACCGGTTTTACAAAAGTGACTAAGTTTTAAAAAATCATATCTACCAGTTGAAGATCTCAGGGCTCGTTGGAATGGGGAAGGTGGGTTGACATCTTCCTATTTGTGTTTTCTTTGAAAAGTGCACTATCCTAGAAAGCACACCTTGTGAAAAGTGCACCTTTTGAAAACCATTTACAAAAAGTGCACCTTCTTACTGTGAAAAACTTTTAAAAATATAGAATATCAAAAATTGCAAAACAATCAAACAACTTCTTCATTATTTTTTTGGGCAGAATGGTTTTTGGGCCCTACTTCTAGCACCACTTATGTTCAGTGTTCAAATTGTACAAGGCCAGTGGAAGAAATTCTCATGAATCTCTCTCTTGAAAATTTGATCAATGACCAACTCTAAGGTTTCAAATGGTTGTTTTCTAACCTATTGGGTAGCTCAATCGAAGATAAATATGAATGTTCACAAGGAGGCCTTTGTTGGTGTCCACCAATTCTACACACCTTTGTTGAAATGTAACCATAAAATAATATATTTGTATTTTTTGTTATGATGAATGTAATTTTTAATCATTGTAATTATATGAATTACTATTTAGAGTAATGAGAGATTTAGAGCAACTTACTAAAGAAAAAAAATTCCTGATGGACATAAGCCAAAGCAACAACATGTTTGCACATTTAATTATCAAAATGACCTAGTAGGAAATAAATGAAATTAGGAGCAATGCTTCCTCAACTCCATTGATTCAATTGTTGATGGGAATTTTAATGAAAACTAAAAGATGTTTCATGATTCATCAAACCATGTGACCATGACAAGAGCACTCACATCAGACAAAATACTATGTAAGAACATTAGTGATCCTTTCTCCAATTCATCACAATAGCAAAATTTGTTAACATGGGGAAAACACCAGAACTAAAAGATCCCATGATTATAATAATGCAATTAAACCATTAGCTCCATTATCATTCATGAACATGAATTCATAAAAATAGCACACTCTAGCAAGATATACTACACTTAGAAGGAGAGAATCAACAACATTTATTATTGCATCAAAATATCAGCTTGGAGTACATATTACATCCATATATTTATAAGAAACCCTCTCCTCCTTTTTTGTTACGAGTCAGAGCTCTTCTAATACAAAATCATGCTAACAATTAATAAAATAAAAACTAATTATATACAAACTCTCTAAAATGGTTCTAAGTAGGTCTCCACCCTTGTTTATATCAGTTAATCAGTGCATGAGTCTTTGCATGACATTAAAACAATAAAAGAAGAAGAACAAGATAAGAGAGAAGTTATGAGATAGTCTAAGAGTCATTGGAACTTCTAAAAATGCAAACTCATCCTTCTCAAGCTATTTTTTGGAGTTAAATTGTTGTTAAATTGCATATCTAATACATGAAATGCCCAAAATAGCAACTAGTAGTTAACTATTGGTGTGCTACTTCTTCCGAAATTGTTGGTGCACCCCTTGGTTTGGTGCACCTTATGAAAAGCACAAATCTTAGTTTGGCACACCTTCAATAAAGTGTACCTCTAGAAAAGTGCACCTTCTAATGGGATCAAAATTTACCAAGATTTTAGTAAGTATCAAAACTTAATTTCTAGCATCTAGGTTTTCTTCCCTTTGGACCAAAATGATGTCTGGATGTTTGTTCTTTAACTTTTCAATAATTTTTGTGATTTCATTAGCTTCTAGTAAATCCAATAACTCATACTTATTATGCACTACCTAATGGTAATTACTAATCTTTATCCTGGTTTCTACAAAATCTTCCAATTTGGAATCTTACTTTAGTAATGTTTCTTTTGTCTTGAAGATTCGTATATAATCATCTTTAGATGAAGAAGCCTCAAATAATGCTCTAAATTATTGCAAAATTTGTTGTGCTAAAGAAAGTTAAGTCCTTGACTAGACTTCAAAACTCTCTAGGCTAGCGGCATTATAATACTTATCCACTTCCAAAAACTACCTTTGATTTTTATTATTTATCTCATAAATATCCTCATATAATCCTTCTATAAATTTATTATTCACTGATGCCTTCTCTATCTATTCATCTATCTTATCCAACTATTCTTTAGTATATACTTCCATCAATATCTAGTACCTCTATCATTTGATAGCTTTTAGTGCTTCTAGATCATTGGCCCAGGTACACACTTCATCCATTAGCCCAAAATCTTAGTTTATTACTATAGACAATTTGTTGAAGTTATTTTGAATGTTGCACAAAAGGTTCAAATACCTTCTCTTATTTGTACCCCTCTATCTTCAAAAGTGTAACGCCACCTTGTACAAGTGTCCATAAATGAATCAGTTTCATTTTGTGCTTTGACCTATTTCTTTCCTCCCCAAAGTGGCCCCCAAAGAAATCCCAGGATGACCAAAGTCTATCAGACCCACTCCTTTATTCAGGTATCCCCTAGCTCATTTTGTTTCCTCAAAACTAAGATTTTGGATTCAACTTTATCTAAGTGTGAAAATAATTTCTTAAGGTCCGTGGTGATCAAATTATTGGTAGCATCAACTATGGGTTTACCCAACACTATCTCCTTTATCTAGTAATCCTTTGGAGCTACTTCTTATGTATCAATGCGAGGAGGGGGAATTGTAATATGTGACAAAATATTTTCATTTTGGTTCTCCATGATAAAAGCCAATGAATTAACATCCTCCTTATGATGTTTTTATTATCTTAACTATTTTTATCAACTTTATCATTCCCTCCTCTTTGGTGAACTCCATATGTCTTCTCTATTGAGTTAAGACCTCTCTTTTTAACCATGTTAGAGTAGTTCCCATAGGTGACATATACTATGTGAAAGATGTAGGTTTGGATGCTAGTTCTTTCCCTTTATCACCTCATTTTGGATTTTTCTCATGTTGAGGGAGGACTACAGACTGGGCTTCTTTATCTACATGAGCTAAAGACCTAGTACTTTTCCTAGGAAGTTCTTTTTCTCATTCATTGACAATCTATCCTTCTTCTAACATTTCATCTATGTAATTTAGACATATTCTCCTTCCTCTATGGTCTGGCTTATAGAATCCTCTATCAAAGGAAGTAGAGTAGTTTCTTTTTGTTCTAACTAAAGAGGTATATATGAAAGATCTCATGATGGTGGAGAAGGTATACCAAGGGGCCCTTTAGGTAAAGGAGGCAACTATTCCCAATTTTCTCCCAATGATTCATTCCAACGGGTGTCCCATATATTCTCCCCTACCATTTGTGTACCTACTGGCATGAAATCTAAGTTTAAAATGTCAAAGACATCATTTCCTTTGCCTCTCATCTCTCTTCTTCTTCTTTTGAAGCCTCTACATGGATAGGCTCTTGGGGAATACAAGGTGGTTTTTGGGTCAAACTCCTCCTCCTTTCTTCTACTATAGCCCTTGTTGAGAAAGTTCTCTTGGTGAGTGGGAAATATGCAATTTTATCTCCCACTTCCTCATCTTGTACCTTGGAGATGGTTTCTAGAACATTAGGTGATGCAGTGTGTTTCTTCTTTAACTTTCTTCTCTTCTCTCCTACCATAGTCATCTCAGGTCAAGATCTTTTAGGCATTGATGGGGTGGCCTCTACTAAGGTTGTAGGGTCTTCTTGTACCTATATTCCTTCTTCTATGGGTTGATCCTCTTCTTTCTCTACCTAGGCTTCTTCTTGTATGGTCATCTCTTCTTGGGTCTATTCTTGTTGGTCTCTCCCTTGAGTAACCCTCTTTCTCACCTTGCTCTTCACCCTTTTTGTTTGAAAGTATTCTATCTCTCATTCATTTGTATGCACTATTTATGGCCTTACTATTCACTTAGTAGGGTATATAGGTACTACAACCTTTGTTCCTTTTCCCTTCTTGGGTTATGTTGTCACAAAAGTTTGTACCCTTGCCTAAAGTTTTTACCTAAAGGCAACCTTGTGGAACATGGAAATAACCTCCAAGTTATGGGACTTGAACAATGAGGTTAAGCCTCTAGAGAAGGCTAACTTCCTTTACTACCAGGGTGCACCTAACTACTTTTTAAGAGGAAAAGGGAGAAGGAATGCCTGAAGAAAAACTACCTAATCTAATCTAAAGGGGGTGATACACCAAAATAGTTATTCAATCCTATCTCTACCCATACATGCACAGTTAACTATCATGAGATCAAAGTATACAAGTTCAAACTTGTTTAATCTAACAATCACATGTAGATGAAATAACCAAATGGATGACACAAGGAAGAAAATTTTCACTATATATCATTCATAGGCCAAAAAGAGATACAACCATGCAAATGATAGACAACCATAATACATTGATGAAAGGAAAATGAATCTCACATAGTACATCAATGGCTGAAAGAGATAAGGTAGAATGTCATGAAGTTTAGTAGAAAAGAGAATTTACAATGTGCATGCCAAAACAATGCCAAAGAAATAGAGAAAAAATGACCCTCACAATGGTTTTGGAAATGTGCCTTTATAGTTCAAGCATAACCTCTAGATTGCTTCACAACTTCATCAATGCATTTAAGATTGTTAGATGGTGATTAGATGCTATCCAAATGATAGATTTGATCTTATACACATTCAGAGGCATGAAAATCATAAAACCCTAGCTAGAAGAGATCTTGAATGTGACATGAAAGGGTGCCATTAATATTCTAACTAGGTAGATGAATAACCAAGTAGTGAAGGGAATGTCCTTCATGTATTTATAGTATAGAATACATTTGGGAGTGGTTGGAATTGATCATGGATATCTGATTATGATGGGAAAACTACTTTCTCTCATCCCTAGCTTGATGAATCATCAAGAATCAGTAGTCAATGAGGTCAAGCAACCAGGATGAGTGATGCAGACCAATGATATTATTTCCTTTCACTAGCTCATAAATCCTTCATGAGTTTACCATCCTATCCTTTTAACCTGGCCATCTTTTAAACTTAACAGTTGTTTTTCCCACAAAACTATGAAGGATAATGACATCGCATCTTTGCATAGTGACATAGTCCCAGATCTAACGGTCAACAAGATCACATCAAGAAAATTGGCCCACAATGCAAAGCATAAATAAAACCCTACCAACTATATTCTACCTAAGAACTCTACTAACCATAGAGAAAGGAAGGCCCACCCTAGGTACATGGCACATTTTCAGTTTGTCACTAAGATTTTTGGTCGTGCAACTTTTGATAATGGCAGAGCAATAATTGTTGATCTCTTTACATCAGATGGATGTGAAGATGTGGACCCACTAAAGTATTAAAATAAAAATTACCTTGGAGACTTAGGATATAATGTGTATAACCAAGGTTTGAATATATCCTTTACATGCCCTAATATTTGAAAATTAAAATATTCTAACTGCTAGACATGTTATCTATTCAAATTTCTAGTTTTGGTGGGAGGGAAAATATGGCTAACAATTATCATGACTCAGAGGGGAATGCAAGCCTACCATGCATATGACTAGTAACCTTAAGCATCCATTGGGCTATGGAGTCATAAAAATAGGAATCTACTTTGCAAAAAATTGGAATACTAAAGAACTGTGACCCCCTTTAACTGCAAATAACTCGAGAAATTATGTCTCTACCTTCTCTGCAAACCTCTTCAAAATTGTCATTGCAGAGGAACAACACCATGTGCACCTTGCACTTCTTGGAAAATAGGAAAGAACTGAAAGAAAATTACTCTAACTATATACATGAAACATTTTTCTTCATCAAAAGCAAGTTATGAGATGTATTCCATTGACTAGAATAGGCAAAACTTCACCATTAGGCCTACTTAACTGAAAAACATTTGATTGGTTGCAATTGACTACCACATAGGGACCACTCTAAATTTTATCAAATTTTGAATGTCTCCCTGGATTTTATTTTTCTACATACCACTTTAGCAAAAGATCTCCCTCCTTGAAATTCCTAACCCTAGCCTTCTTTTCAAAGGACTCTTTCATCCGTTGTTGATGTGTTGCCAAATTTTGCATATCTTGGTTTCTCTTTTCTTCCAACTCCATCAATACTGATATCCTCACTATCATATCATCACCTTCAACTAGCTCTAATTGATGAGCTAATTCTAGGGGAGGGAACTCTAATGAGATAGGAAGCCTTGCTTCCCTTGCACAAACTAGCATGAAAGGATAGTTCTTAATGGCCCTCTTAGGTTTTATTCTATCAGCCCAAAGGGTTGTTCTCAACTTCTGATGCAAACACCTCTGATTATCCTCTATGGTTCTTTTCATTATTTTGATCAAATTTTTATTGTATGATTTAGTTAATCCATTACCTTGAGGATAGTAATTGGGAGATGTACTCAAATAAATGCCATGATCTACTTCCCATGTACATATCTAAGCTCCTACAAATGATTTTGCATTATTTGAAATGATAGTGGAAGGAGTATCAAACCTTGTGATGACTCCATCTAAGAACTCGACAACTAAATTCTCAATAGAATCATTTAATGCAATTGCCTCTATCCACCTGGTAAAATAATTTGTAGTAGCTAGAATCCATTTATGGTGAGAGCTAGATGGAGGATTAATAGGACCTATCAAATCTAATCCCCATTAAGAAAAAGGCTAATCCACTTGAATGGGATGAAGTGGAAGGGCAAAAAGTCTTTCCTTACCTAAAAAGAAGGCACATTTTCACATTTCCTAACATTCCTATAGAAATCCTAGAACATGGCTAGCTAGTAATAACCTGTTCTTTTTACATTGATGTCTTTTCTCAAAAGGAAGTCCTTGACACTTGCATGAGGGACCATTAAATGGATCTTATTTTGGGATAGAAGATGTTTGAATTTCTTCAAGTATCTTATCACTACAAGGACTTATTTCTCCACATAACTATAGTTACCCTCATATAATTTAATTTGTTGACTAAAGATGGCAATGAGTTGTTCTTCATTTTTATCATTCAATTGAGTCAAAATAATAGAGATTCTTGAATCACCCCCTAGGGTGTAAAGACTAAAATCTCTCTCAAAATTTGGATTGAGAAGAGTAGGGGCTAAGGCTATGGCTACTTTGACCTCTTCAAAACTTTCTTTCCCTGCTTGGTTCATGCAAAGACCATGTTCTTCTTGAGAATAGTTGTAAGAGGTTTCACCATGGTAGCCAAATTAGGAATGAATCTTCTTACAAAATAAATCATGCCAAGGAAGCTTTGTAGCCCCTTTTTATGACTAGGAAGAGAGAGAGAAAGTATAGATCTTGTTCTTTTTTGATCAATGGTCAGAGCATCTTTGGACACAATATGTCCTAGCAATTTCCCTTGATTGGTGGCAAAGACATACTTACATAGATACAAAGATACTCCATACTCTCTACACCTATAAAAAACTTGCCTAAGGTGGCCAAAATGATCTATCACATTCTTTGAGTATATTGTAATGTCATCAAGATAGACCAATACAATTTTTTTTATCATATTCTTGAAGGCCATCTCCATTTCCTTTTGGAAAGTGAAACTATAAGCATATGTGCCCCACTTTGTGGTAAACTTAGTCTTATATCTATTAACTTCATTAACTAACTCTTGATTGTAGCCTAAAAATCCATCTAGGAATGAGAACCTTTTTGAACCACTGACCTTGGATAGGATTTGTTCAATGGAAGGAAGGGGATAATTATCCTTAATGGAGGCTTGGTTAAGGTCCCTAAAGTCTACACATAATCTGATTTCTCCACTCTTCTTCCTAACAAGGACAAGGTTTGCTACCCATGATGAGTTCTTGATAGGAAAGATAATATTAGCCTCAATCAACTTAGATATCTCCTTTCTCATCAATGGTTCAATTTTGGGATTAACTAGACTTTTCTTTTATCTTATTGGTTTGGCATTTTCCTTTAAATCTATGGTATGCTAAAATAGGCTTGGGTCAAAACACTTTAGGTCATCATATGTTCATGCAAACACATCACTAAATTCTTGACATAGATGAATGAAATTTTCTTGTTCAATTTAAATACATACCTTTCCCATGTTTAGGGTCCTTCCATCAACAACCATGACTGGTATGTGATCATCCTTACTTGTAGCAAGGTTCATGCCTCTATATCTTGCTCGATCATTGGGAGTGAAAGCACTTTCTACGGTAATCAAACCCTTAGGAAAACTATTGGACCTAAGATTAATGATCTAATCCCCATACTAATCATGTAATCTTGACTGATTTGTATTTGAGAACACTACTTCATTCTACAAGAAACTCACAATTTGTGCATCAGATTCAAACACTTGAAAATTGACATCATTAATAGGGATAGCAGGCCTAATCACTATGTGCATAAAAGTGGGTCTCACTTCTATAGACCCTTATATCCAAGGTACTCTATGAATTAGAGAACTTAGATGGTAGCTTATAGCTTCCTATCCATGACATGTGGGTTATGCAAATATGGCTCTCAAATAAACCAAACATGCAAATACATCACAAGGTACACCATGAAATGGAAGATTCAAAAATACAATACAATTAAACTATAAATGATATGCAAGATATAAACAAGAATGATAGATTACAAAAACCCCTATTTAGACTAGGTGTGTTAAGATATATGAAATGAATTAAGACTAAGTGAATCTAAGCTAAAAGAATGAGACAAGAAGATAGAAGTTCTCCACAAGCAATGAGGTCTTCAATCCTGCAGCATAATAGTAGCAAAAGAGTGGATGTAAGAATGAGATAAGAAGATAGAAGTTCTCCACAAGCATAAGGGTCTCTAAATCCTACAGCATAATATTAGCCAAAATTAGATGTTCTTAAGAGAGGAAGAGCTTTCTTTTTAAAGAAAAATGGATGGTTGAGATCAAATTCAGGGGACTCATGATCAAGCGTGGAGATTCATTTAAAGATGAGGTGATGGATCCATTTTTTTTTATTTAATTCAAAATGGAGGAGCATTTTTGAATTTTAAAATTAGCACTTTGAATATTAAAATATTAAAGTGAGCATTTTGAATATTAAAATGAGAACTTTGATTTTTAAAATAGATTATAGATCCATTTTCAATAAAATATTAATTTCCAGCCATTATGAATAAAATATTAATTTCTACCAATTATGAATAAAATATTAATTTCCATTCATCTTGAATAAAATATTAATTTCCATCCATCATGAATAAAATATTAATTTTCATCCATAATGAATAAAATATTAATTTCTATACATAATGAATAAAAGATTAATTTCCTTAATCCCATTATGAATAAAATATTAATTTCCTTAATCCCATTATGAATAAAATATTAATTTCTATAAATCCACTATGAAAAAAAAATCATAATGGAATTAAGGTCCCATTTTGAATTTAAAATTCATTTTTAGAGATAAATGTCAATTTTCAATTTATTTTAAATTAATATTGATGTGTATTTGTCAAATGGGTTGTAATAGTTTATTTGAATTAATTGCTTTTATTCATTTTAATTCTCATCATGATGTAAAATTTTGCATTTAGGATTTTGACCAATTTTGAGTGATTACAATCACCACTCTAATCTATTACTTCTTCTCATCTTCAAGGCTCCTTAGCACATCGTAAGATGCACCCACTATTGCAAGTCTATCAACATGTTTATTCTCTTTCCTAGGGATGCTTTGAATATTAAATGCATTGAAACCTTCAAGAAAATCCCATACTCTATGTGTATAAGACTTGAGCAAACTATTCTTGGTGATATTCCAATTGCTCACTTGATGGACAATCAACTCACTATCTCCATGTACACTTAAGGCTTGAATTCCTCTTTTTTGACAAAGTAGGAGACCTTGAATCAATGCCTCATACTTTGCTATGTTACTAGTACAACTAGATTTAAGCCTAAATGAGAAGTAGTACCTTTCTAGTGTAGGAGAAACCAACATCACACCAGCCCCTAATGCATTTGTATTTCATGATCCATCAAAGTACATACTCCGTATCCCACTTGTATTCTCCTTGGTTTTCATTAGGGTTAGAAATAAGAGCATCCTTTTCAAGTATGCAATAAGTACCAAGGCCTCTCCTTAAGGTTTCTGATATAGGATCAAACTGATATGCATTAGCCCATTCATCTAAGAGAAGATTAGGTATCCCTATCAAGGAAGTAGTAGGCTCTTTCACTATATCATTTTCATCTATCTCTAGGGTAGTGCAATTCATATTAATGAGATTAAAAGTGTAGGGCTCAATATATTTGAGGGATAAGGGCTCTACTCTAATTCAAGCTTTAGTTCCACATCTTGTTCTTAAAGGCATGTATGACCAATTAGAGGATATGTAGCCACCTATTTGGGCAATAAAATCTCTTGAGAGATAGATGGAAAAGTGTGGCTTAACTTTAGCAACTGATATATCTTGAACTATAGTACAACCATGGCATGCATGTAGGGCCATTTCAACATTCCTAAGGATTCCTATAGTCTTGATAGTACTATGATCCAACTGCAATGCATCCCTAGCAATGGGCTCATATTTCATTACTAGGACATCAACTACACTTCTAGGCATTATAGAACTACTAGCCTGCAAATCAATCATGCAATTGTGGACTAGCTTATCTCCTATAATAAGAGAAACATAAAATGGAGGGGGTCTAATCATTTGACTTGTTTCTATCTCTTTTGATGGTTGTATGAGACTTGTGATACTCTACATGCTAGATGTTAGATCCTTTGGTTTAATGCTCCCCAATTCTTGATGCAACATCTTCTTTTGCATAGGTATAGTAGCAACAACATCTCGCATGGAAATGTTCACATTTGTTTACTTCATCTATTCTACCAAACTAAATGATGTTTTAGATGCTTTGGTACAAACCTTGATAGACACATGTGTAGGAGGTTGAGATGGAATAACTTGAGGACCATTCACATATTTTCTACTATTATTTTTCCTTTGCTATTGACAAGCATTTGATTGATCATTTATTGCTTGTACATGAGGTATTGTATTTGATGTTGAGGCCTGATGAAGAGGAGGAGGGCTAGTATCTTCGATGTCTTTTCCCTTGCCCCTAGTTTTGTGACCAATGGGATCTTGATTCACATGATAATGTTCTTCTACTTGATGATCCATGAAGGAACAATCACCTTGTCATTGCAAATGTGAGGCATCATTGGGTTGGCTTACATTGTATGATTGTCCTATTGTGAGTTCTTGAGTGGTCAAAGCTAGATAGGATTCAACCTTTTCACACATACAATAGGCATAGACATAATTGTAGGAGGGACAAAATTTTTGATCTTGAGCCATATTATTTTGAGGGACTAAGTTCCTACTTTGATTTGAATTTGAAGTAAAAGCATGACTATTTTGCCTATTCTAATCAAAATAAGTATTCCCTTGATTATGATTTGAGGCCTAATATTCAAAGGATTCCTATATTATAGTTGGGGAGCCTTATTACCTTGAGCTTTTTGCCTCTCTAAAGTCACCACTTTGTTCCTCACCTTCTAAATCACAGAGAAGCTATCTTCCAACTTCTTAAGTTGAATTTGCATTTTTTTTCTAATAGATTGCATTAAGGCCTTCAACTCTCCTAGCTCACTAGATGATGTAGAAGCCTGATGGGCTAGAGCAAGGGGTTGTGATGTGGAAGGTGTGGGAATAGGGGCTACTGCGAGTTAGTGATTTGGCATATCAGGGAAGAAGGGCATAGGAGGCCTTGGAGCTAGCTTACCTCCTTATATTAGAATGCTCTTTGCACTTATTGCTATCTCATAAGCATCAGGTAATGTATCTCTCCCATGGTTTGGATTGTAGTGGCATTATCACTATTTAGAGCTCCTAGATAATACAAGAAAGCATTACCGGGGGTAGGCTCCACTAGAGTTGGTATTTTATCTCATTTTTTTGGAATTTATAGTTAAAGTCAGTCATGTTTTCATGGGGTTTTCTCTTTATAGTAGTCAACTACTCTAGGAGTGAAAGATAATAATCACTTTTATCTTTAAAATGTTTGCACAGGGCTGCTCCTATCCCATCCAAATCTATTATATAGTTATGAGTCAGACCTCTATACCATTGTAATTCTTTTCCTTTCAAGGATAAGGCTAGAAGCCTGACTGCTACATCATCCTTAGTAATGCAAACATTTGAGACTTCTTGAACATGTTCTATAGGAGAGATGGAAGTTTTACTAGTGAAATTGGGTATTATTTTGAGAGCTAATACTAGTATATCATGTCTTTGGGATAGGAGAGGAAGTTTCCACCATTAAAGGTGGAAAAAGCTTAAACTCTATCCATTTAAGCAAGTGATCTATTGATATGAGTAGATGGTATTCTAAGCTGAGATCTATCAACTGGAGTAGAGATGGATCTTGTAGGGTGTGTGTTACTATTGTAATCTTAACTAGTGATAAAGATACTCTAGCTTTCCTTCTTCTAGGATTTGAGAATGAAATCTCTATGTATTGAAACTTACCTCTAGAAGATGCCCTTATTTCATCTTTGGGCATGAATTACAACAACTTTGATCTGAAACCAGATGTGAAAGTGGAGTAGATTTGCCAAGTACTTGAATATGAGCCTCTTGAAGGCCTAAAATACTGAGAGCAACACTATCTTCTTACCATCAACTTGGAATTATTCTTTGACAGTAGTGAACTTGAGATATTATGATATAAATGTCCCACCAAGCATGCCAAAAAATATTGTCACAAAATTTTGCATACTTGCCTAAATTTTTTACCTAAAGGCAACCTTATAAAACATGGAAACAACCTCCAAGTTGTGGGACTTGAATAATGAGGTTGAGTCTCCAGATAAGGTCAACTTTCATTTCTATTAGGGTGTATTTAGCTACTTCTTGAGAGTAAAAGGTAGAAGGAATGCATCAAGCAAAACTACCTAATCTAATCTAAAGGGGGTGATACACCACAATAGTTCAATCTTGTCTCTACCCATACATGCATAATCAACTATCATCAAATCAAAGTATACAGGTTTAGACTTGTTTAATCTAACAATCACATGTAGATCAAATAACCAAATGGATTACACAAGGAAGACAAATTTTACTATATATCATTCATAGCCCAAAAAGAGATACAATCATGCAAATAATAGAAAACCCTAATACATTGGTGAAAGGAAAATGAATCTCACATAATAAATCAATGGATGAAATAGATAAGATAGAATATCATGAAGTTCAGAGGCAAAGGGAATTTACAATGTGCATGTTGAAGTAATGCCAAAGAAATAGAGAAAAATTGACCCTAACAAGGGTTTTGGAAATGTGCCTTTATAGCTCAAGCATAACCTCTAGATTGCTTCACAACTTCATCCATGCACTTAAGATTATTAGAGGGCAATTTGATGTGATATAGACAATAGATTTGACCTAGTATACCTTCAAAAGCATGAAAATAATTAAACCCTAGCTAGAAGAAACCCATTGACTAGAATAGGCAAAACTTCACCATTAGGCTTACCTAACTGGAAAGCATTTGACTACTTGCAATTGACTATCACATAGGGACCACTCCATATTGTATCAAATTTTGAAAGTCTCCCTAGATTTTCTCTATGGACATCCCACTTTAGCATAACACCACCCACCTTGAAATTCCCAATGCTAGCCTTCTTGTCAAAGGACCTTTTCATCTGTTATTGATGTGTTTCCAAGGTCTACATAGCTTAGTTTCTATTTTCTTCCAACTCCATCAATTCTTCTATCCTCACTATCATAGCATCACCTTCAACTAGCTCTAATTGATGACCTAATTTTGGGGAAGGGAACTCCAATGGGATAGGAAGCCTTGCTTCCCTTCCATAAACTAGCATGAAAGGGGAATTCCCAATGGCCCTCTTAGGTGTTATTCTATCATCCCAAAGGGTTGTTCTCAATTTTTTATGCCAACACCTCTAATTATCCTCTATGGTTATTTTCATTATTCTGATCAAATTTTTATTGGATGATTTAGCTAATCCATTACCTTGAGGATAGTAATTTGAAGATGTACTCAAATAAATGTCATGATCTATTGTCCATGTACATATATGAGCTCCTATAAATGATTTTTCATTATCTAAAATGATGGTGGAACAAGAACTAAACCTTGTGATGACTCCATCTAAGAACTCAACAACTAAATTCTCAGTAGCATCCTTTAATGTAATTTCCTCTATCCACCTGGTAAAATAATTTGTACCAACTAGAATCTATTTATGGCTAGAGCTAGATAGAGGATTAATAGCACCTATGAAATCTAATCCCCATTGAGAAAAAGGCTGACCCACTTGAATGGGATGAAGTGGAAGGGTTGCAAGTCCTTTCTTAATTGAAACAAAGGCACATTTTTTAGACTTACTAACTATCCTATGGAAATCATGGAACAAGTTGGCCAGTAATAACCTACTCTTTTCGCATTGATGTCTTTGTTCAAAAGGAAGTCCTTGACACTTACATGAGGGACCAATAAATTGATCTTATTTTTGTATAGAAGATGTTTGAATTTCTTCAAAGAACTTATGATTGCAAGGAATTGTTTTTCTACATAACTATAGTTAACCTCATATCCTTTAAGCCATTCACTAAAGAAGGCAATGGGGTATCCTTCATTCTTATCATTCAATTGAGCCAATATATAAAAGATGCTTCACTCATCCTGTAGGGTGTAAAGAGTGAAATCTCTATCAAAATTTGGATTAATGAGAGTAGTAGTTGAGGCTATGGCTACTTTGACCTCTTCAAAACTTTCTTTCCCTTCCTTGGTCCATGCAAATACCATGTTCTTCTTAAGCATAGTTATAAGAGGTTTCACCATGGTAGATAAATTAGGAATAAATCTTCTTACAAAATTAATCCTACCAAGGAAGCTTTGCAGCCCCTTTTTATGACTAGGAAGAGAGAGAGAAAGTATCGCTCTTGTTCTCTTTAGATCAATGGTCAGACCATCTTTGGAGATAATATGTCCCAACAATTTCCCTTGATTTGTGGCAAAGACACACTTACTTGGATTCAAAGATACTTCATACTCTCTACACCTATAAAAAACTTGCCTGAGGTGGCCAAAATGATCTATCACATTCTTTGAGTATATTGTAATGTCAGCAAGAAATACCAATAGAAAATTTTCTATCGTAGTGTTGAAGGCCATCTCCATTTCCTTTTGGAAAGTGGCACCTACATTTGTTAGCCAAAATGGCATCTTGCTATAAGCATAGGTGCCCTACTTTGTGGTAAATACAATCTTATATCTATCAGCTTCTTTGACTAATTCTTGACCGTAGCTTAAAAATCCATCTAGGAATGAGAACCTTTCTGAACCATTAACCTTGGATAGGATTTGTTACATGGAAGGAAGGGGGTGATGATCCTTAAGGGAGGCTTGGTTAAGCTCCCTTAATTCTTGCATAATCTAATTTCTCCACTCTTCATCCTAAAGGGGAAAAGATTTTCTACCCATGATTAGTGCTTGATAGGAAAGATAATATTAGCCTCAATCAACTTAGATAGCTCCTTTCTCAGTAATGGTTCAATTTTGGGATTAACTAGCCTTTTCTTTTGTCTTATTCTTTTGACATTTTCCTTTAGATCTATGGTATGCTGAAATAGGCTTGGGTCAAAACCCTTTAGGTCATTATATGTCCATGCAAACACATAACTAAATTCTTGACATAGATGAATGAAATTTTTTTGTTCAATTTTAGTACATACCTTTCCCATATTTATGGTCCTTCCATTAGCAACCATGATTGGTATGTGATCATCCTTACTTGGAGAAAAATTCATGCCTCTCTCTATTGCTTAATCATTAGGAGTTAAAGCACTTTCTAAGGTAATCAGACCCATAGGAAAACTATTCAAATTGAGATTAATGATCTGATTGCCATATTGATCATGTAATCTCAACTCATTTCTATCTAAGAACTCTACTTCATTTTGCAAGAAACTCAAAAATTGTGCATCAAATTCAAACACTTGCCAATTAACATTGTTATCAAGGATAGCAGGCCTAACCACCACTCTAATATGTTGCTTCTTCTCATATTCAAGGCTCCTTGGCATATCATAAGATGCACCCACTATTGAAAGTCTATCAGCATGTTTATTCTTTTTCCTAGGGATGCTTTAAATATTAGATGCATTGAAACCTTCAAGAAAATCCCATACTCTATATTTATAAGACTTGATAAAACCATTCTTGGTGACATTCTGATTTCTCACTTGATGGACAATCAACTCACTATCTCCATATACACTTAAGGCTTAAATACTCTTTTTTGAGCAAGTAGGAGACCTTGAATTAGTGTCTCATACTTTTCTATGTTACTAGTACAACTAAATTGAATCCTAAATAAGAAGTACTACCTTTCTAGTGTAGGAGAAACCAACATCACACCAACCCCTAATCCATTTTTATTCCTTGATCCATCAAAGTACATACTCCATATCCCACTTGTATTCTCCTTGTTCTTCATAAGGTTAGGGAAAAGATCACCCTTTTCAAATATGCAATAAGTACCAAGACCTATCTCTAGGGTTTCTAATATAGGATCAAACTGATATGCATTATCCCATTCATCTAAGAGAAGATTAGGTATCCCTATCAAAGAAGTAGCAAGCTCTTGAACAATATAATCTTCATTTGTCTCTAGGGTACTATAATTCATATTAATGAGATTATAAATTTAGGGCTTAATATGATTGAGGGACAAGGGCTCTGCTCTAATTGAGGCTTTAGTTCCATATTTTGTTTTACAAAACATGTATGACTAATCAGAGGATATGTAGCCACCTATTTGTGCAATGAAATCTCTTGAGAGACAGATGAAAAAGTGTGGCTTAACTTCAACAGTTAATATATCTTGATCTAAAGTACAATCAGAGCATGCATGTAGGGCCATTTCAATAGTCCTACAGTCTTGAAAGTACTACCATTCAAATTCAATACATCCCTAATAATGGGCTCATATTTCATTCCTAGGACATCAACTACACTTCTAGGCATTACAAAACTACTAGCCCCCAAATCAATCATGTAATTGTGGACTAGTTTATCCCCTATAATTAGAGAAACATTATATGGAGGGGGTCTAATCTTTTTACTTTTTTCTACCTCTTTGGATGGTTGCATGAGACTTGTGGCACTCTCCATGCTAGATGACAGATCCTTTGGTTCAATGCTCTCCAATTCTTGTTGCAATAGCTTCTTTTTCATAGGTATAGTAGCAAAAACATCCCACATGGAAATGTTCACATTTTTTTTCTTCATTTATTCTACCACATTGAATAATGTGTTTGATGCTTTGTAGGAACCTTGGCAGTTGCATGTGTAGAAGGTTGAGATGGAATAACTTGAGGACCATTCAAATCTTTTTTTCTATTATTTTTCCTTTTCTACTGAGGAGCATTTAATTGACCATTAATTCTTGTACATGGGGTATTGCACTTGATGTTGGGGCTTGATTAGGAGGAGGGGTAGTATCTCCAATGGCTCCTCTCTTTCCCCTAGTGTTGTGAGCAATGAGATCTTGATTTAGATGACAATGTTCTTCCACTTGATGATTCATGAAGGAACAATCACCTTGTCATTGCAAATGTGAGGTATCATTGGGTTTTCTTATGTTGTATGATTACCCTATTGTAGGTTCTTGAGTGGTCAAAGATAAATAGGATTCAACCTTTTGACACATACAATAGGCATAGGAATAATTATAGGAGGGACAAAAATCTTGATATTGAGCCATATTATTTTGAGGGACTAAGTCCCTAATTTTATTTGCATTTGAAGTAGAAGCATGACTATTCTACCAATTTTGATCAAAATAACTATTCCCTTGATTATGATTTGGAAGCCTACCATTCAAAGGAGTCTGATATTGTATTTGGGGAGCCTTATTAACTTGAGCTCATTTCCTCTCCAAAGTCACCACTTTGTTTCTCACCTTCTCAATCACAAAGATATTATTTTCTAACTTCTTGTCTTGAATTTGTGACTTTTTTGAATATCTCACATTAAGGCCTTCAACTCTCCTAGCTCACTAGATGATGTAAAAGCCTAAGGGACTAGAGAAAGGGGTTGTGATGTGGAAGGTTTGGGAATAGGGGCTACTATTGGCTGGTGATTTGGCATATCAGGGAAGAATAACATAGGAGGCCTTAGAGCTAGCTTACCTCCTTGTATCAAAATGTTCTTTGCCCTTATTGCTATCTCATAAGCACTAGGTAATGTATCCCCTCCCATGGTTTGAATTGAAATGGAAATATCAATGTTTAGAGCTCCTAGATAATGTAAGAAGGCATTACTAGGGGTAGGCTTCACTAGAGTTGGTATTTTATACCATGTTTTTCCAAATCTATAGTTAAAGTCATCATGTATTCATTGGGTGCCCTCTTTATAGTAGTCAACTACTCTTGGAGTGAAAGATAGTCACTTTTATCTTCAAAATGTTTGCATAGGGTTGCTCCTAACCCATCCCAATCTGTTATAGAGTTTTGAGTCATACCTCTATACCATTGTAATATTTTTCCTTTCAAGGATGAGGCTAGAAATTTAACTACTACATCATCCTTAGTAATACAATGTAGATTGCAAACATTCGAGACTTCTTGAATATGTTGTATAAGAGAGATGGAAGTTTCACTAGTGAAATTAGGTATACTTTTGAGAGCTGATACTAGTATATCATGTCTTTGGGCTAGAAGGAGAGGACTTCCACCATTAAAGGTCAAAAAAGCATGAGCTCTAGACATATAAGCAAGTGATCTATTGATATGAGCATTTGGTATTCTAGGCTAAGATCTATCAATGGGAGGAGTAGAGATGGATCTTGTTTGTGTGTGTGTGTGTTTGTGTGTGTGTGTGTGTGTTTGTTACTATTGCACTCCTATCTAGTGATAAAGATACTCTAGATTTCCTTCTTCTAGGATTTGGGAATGAAAGTTCTATGTATTGAAACTTACATCTAGAAGATGCCCTTGTTTTAGCTTTGGGCATGAATCACAACAATTTTTTTCTAAAACTAGATGTGAAAGTGGATTAGAGTCACCAATTACTTGAATATGAGCCTCTTGAAGGCCTGAAATACTAAGAGAAACACTATCTTCTTAGCATCAACTTAAAATTCTTCTTTAACACTAGCAAACTTGAGATCTTCTAATATGAATATCCCATCGGTCGTGCCAAAAACTATTGTCACAAAAGTTTGCACCCTTGCTTAAAGTTATTACCTAAAGCCAACCTTGTGAAACATGGAAATAACCTCCAAGTTTTTGGACTTGAACAATGAGGTTGAGTCTCCAAGAAGGCCAACTTCCTTTGCTATCAAGGTGCACCTAACTACTTATTGAGAGGAAAAGGGAGAAGGAATGCTCAAAGAAAAACTACCTAATATAATCTAAAGAGGGTGATACAATAAAATAGTTGTTCAATCCTATCTCTTCCCATACATGCATAGTTAACTATCATGACATCAAAGTATACATGTTCAGACTTGTTTAATATAATAGTCACATGCAGATCAGATAACCAAATGGATGAGATGAGGAAGAATAATTTTACCATATATCATTCATAGGTCAAAAAGAGATATGAATATGAGCCTCTTGAAGGCATCAAATACTAAGAGAAGCACTATCTTCTTAGGATCAATTTGAAATTCTTCTTTTACACCAATGAACTTGAGATCTTCTAATTTGAATATCCCACCAGTTGTGCCAAAAATTGTTGTCACAAAAGTTTTCACCCTTGCCTAAAATTATTACCTAAAGGAAACCTTGTGAAACATGGAAATAACCTCTAAGTTTTGGGACTTGAACAATGAGGTTAAGTCTCCAAGAAGGCTAGCTTCCTTTGCTATCAAGGTGCGCCTAACTACTTCTTGAGAGAAAAAGGGAAAAGGAATGCATGAAGAAAAACTACCTAATCTAATCTAAAATGAGTGATACAACAAAATAGTTGTTCAATCCCATCTCTTCTGATACATGCACAGTTAACTATCATGACATCAAAGTATACAAGTTCAAACTTGTTTAATCTAACAATCACATGTAGATCAGATAACCAAATAGATGACACAAGGAAGAAGAATTTCACTATATATCATTCATTAGTCAAAAAGAGATACACTCATGCAAATGACATACAACCACAATACATTGATGAAAGACAAATGAATCTCATACAATACATCAATGGCTGAAAGAGATAAGGTAGAATGTCATGAAGTTTATAGGAAAAGGGAATTTACAATGTGCATGCAAAAGAAATGCCAAATAAGTAGAGAAAAATCAACTTCACAAGGGTTTTGAAAATGTGTCGTTATAGTTCAACCATAACCTTTGGATTGCTTCACAACTTCATCAATGCATTTAAGACTGTCAGATGGTGATTGGATATAATCTAGATGATAGATTTGATCTGGTATACCATAAGAGGCATGAAAATCATTAAACCCTAGCTGGAAGAAACTATTAGACATGTTAGCCATTCAAATTTCTAGTTTTTGTGGCAGGGAAAATATGGCTAACATGTCAAGAAATGGCTTGTAGGGTTGGAGCTTGAGGAGCTAGGTCCAAACAAAAATGTTTCCTAGCTTATTCACTTGTTAATTTCATAAGATGTCAAGACCTATGATGAATATCATCATTCTCTTCTAAGTCAATTTTTGCATTCATGATGGGTCGTTTGTATATCTTATCCCTATTGTATAATAGATTCAAAACCTTAGGGGTATCCTCATTCCCTTCTTTGAGGGATATATCTAGGTTAAGAACCTTTTTGGTGAGCTATAGACTCATTTTACAATAGTCTTTGATTTGGACCTCATAGTCATGTACACAATTTCTCCAATGATCCTCAATTTTCTTATTATATATAAATATCTTCCCTACCACATACTGTACCATCTCAATGTTATCAAAATATGGGTGAGGTGATTAATAATCCTCCAAGCAGTATTGATCCCATTCTGAGTCAAAAGTAGCAATGTCTTGCTTATGTTTGACCTCAAAAACCCCAATGGTGATTGGCCAAACCCATGTCTTCTTATGTTGTTTCTGCACCCTATCATAAGCAAAGGCCTTGCTATCTCTAATAGAAATAATCTACCTAATGGATATCTAGGAATTTTCTTTAGGCATAGGAGGGAACCTACTACCCCAATATAGGAAAATATTTTGAACTGTATGAAAAATGCCCCTAGTTGTGTTATCTATGATGCTACTTCTACCTAAATTCTCTTGGCATAGTCTCCTTCTATAAACCAAATGATGGAAAATATGAATCCACTATTGACCAGCCTATATTCAGGGCTCTTGAAGGGAAGCTTTTTCTTCACATGTTAAGGATAGACTACGTACGGCCAAGCATTTGCATCATGCATACTTCCCTTCCTAACCAACCCTGGGTAATCTATTGGTCTTATAGCTAGAAGTTTTACAATGTAAGAGGTCATGTAGAAGTGGGGGTCATTCTTTACTAAAATGAGGTTCTCATCTAGATTGTCACTAGGAATTTTGGCCCAATCGATAGGCATCTTCCCCATTCTGATGTTCTTTATGAAGTGTACTAGCCATGTTTCTAGGTGATCAGTTGTAGGAAGGCCAATGGCTCTACTCAAAAGGACTATAGATTGGCCAAATTTATCTATTATGTAACCTTGGGTTATATCAACCTCTCTACCTCTCCATTTCAATGGTGATCTATCAATAAGGTACTTCCCTTGTACCAGCTCCTTTTCTTCTAACTCATTTTCTCTATACCACCTATCTGCCATGTCATGAGTGATCTATAAGTATTGATCTAACTGTGGTAGATGGAAGACCTTCTCAATGTTTTGAGGACTAATGTCTAAGATGATTTCCTTGGTCACACTTTTAACCACTTTCTCTTTTGGTACATAGTGGTGTGTTAGAGTTATAGTTAGCTCTAATGACTAGACTAATACTAGATGAGAGGTTGCATTCACTAGTCTTGTTTTGATCAACATAGATACCATAGTTGATCTCTCCTTGGGCTTATTGCATAGTAGTAGGAAGGTTTTCTAGTCAATATTTCCTAGCTTTGTGTCTTGGATTTTTGAGTTCTTATCTCCAAATCTAGATTTCTTAGGTGCTCCTTGATATTTGAAGGCAACTAGTTTACTTATAATCTTTGCATCCATAGAGGATGAAGACAATGCCATTTATCTTATAAAATGTTTGATGTGGATGTGTGATTTTTGGAGATGCAAATTCTTAAAAGGTGTGAAGGTGTACATCTAGAGTCTCTAGGTCATCAAGTGAATAGAAAGAGAGGGGGGAATCTTATTTATAGGTGGGGTCTTGGGAGAGTGTGCATCTTCGATGGTGTGCACCTATAAATCTGCACCTTTAGGGTTGGAAGGCTATGCATGTTGCACATGTGCATGTGTTCATGGTGCGATAAGTGTGCTCCTATGCGTTTTTAAATTCTCTTGGCCAAAAAATTTCCCATTTTCCACTGCATGGACTTGATTAACTTGATACTATAGATTGACCTAAACTTAGAGGGAGATCTTGATCCATTGAGGTGCCTAAATGGGTTCTTTGAAATGAATCTCATTCTTTGCAAGAAAAAAAGAGGGGTCCCCTTTTTTATTCTAAAATGGGGTATGTGTTGTAAAACCACAATATTATTTTCATCAAGAACTATGCCCAACCTAGAGGATAATGAAGGTGGGGAGTTGGGCAGGTTGCTAAATATGATTGTGACAAGGAAGATATGTGTCATGAGGACATTGAAAGTTTTATATGATTAAGGTCAAGATCCTTGAAAAGTCTTTCAAACTGCTACATGTCTAGTTTGAGAAAGAGTAGGACCTGTCAATGAGGACCACAAGTACTCAGATGGAGGAAACATGTAATCTATATTGGGAAAGTGCTGGTGTAAATAAGTATTTATTATTTACACTTACTTAAGTTTACTTAGGTTAATGCATATTTTATAATTTATTTATTACTCATCTAGGAGTATGTGTACTCTTGTGAGTTTTCATGTTGACAACATAGGAGTTTGCACTCTAATTATGCACAAGTTGTCTACACTTATGAGTTAGCACATTATTTGAGCACATGGTATCTACAACATTCTAGACACCTCATCATGCTTATCCTCTTATTGTGTAGGATATGTGATTAGTTGTCATGCTTATCTCCTAGTGCATTCTAGACACATTCTAGATGCATCTTAGAGGCCTTTATATATAGGCTGTCCTAGTGTGTATGTATATGCTTATATGCTTAAATGCTTGAGATAATATATTCTCATATTGATCATACTCTTGGTCTACTTTTGTGCTTGTGTTTGTGCACCTTGATCTTGGGTGACTTTTTCTCTAAGGAAAATTCTTACATGGTATCAAAGCTCAAGGAGATTCTCTACACATAGCCATTTGAGACTATTCATGCTTCAACACCTCGACTCAGATTTGGAGTATCTATAGAAATTGGAAGCATCTAGAGTTGGGCTTGACCTCGCCATTGCATCTAGAATGTTGATTTAGTGAAGATTTACTATAAATTTTCTTTTGTTGGGTGAAAGTTGAGCAATATTCACCCAAGATCAAGGAGCACAACCATAGACCAAGAGTATGATCAATATGAGAATATATTATCTCAAGCATTTAAGCATATACATACACACTAGGAGAGCCTGTATATAAAGAACTCTAAGATGCATCTAGAATGTATTAGGAGATAAGCATGAAAACTAAGCACATATCCTCCACAATAAGAGGATAAGCATGATGAGGTGTCTAGAATGTTATATACACCATGTGCTCAAATCATGTGCTAACTTCTAAGTGTAGACAACTTGTGCATAATTAGAGTGCAAAATCCTATGTTGTCAACATGACAACTCACAAGAGTACACATACTCCTAGATGACTAATAAATAAATTATAAAATATGCATTAACCTAAGTAAACTTAAGTAAGTGTAAATAATAAATACTTATTTACACCAACAGAAAGTACCTTTCAATAATCCCATAACAACTCTAATTACCCATGAGGAGACTTCATGTCATACTAAAATTAAGCTTGGGCCCTCCACCTGATGAAGAATTCATTTGGATCTTAAGGAAAATGTGGCATGCTAGCAAACATTTTGGTACAGTGAAGGGTATATTGTGATCAAAATGTGCATTGTGCTAACAAATGATGAAGTATGGCTCCCTTATTCTTAAAATTTTGTGCAAGAGGAACAAATGAGGTGTTCATAACAACTTTTTCCATGCATGGAAATTTTTACTTCATAGGTTTCTCATAAGTCTCAAATATTTTTTTCATGCACCTTAAACCATGTGGAATATTAGTAGTTAAACCTTTATGAGGAATAGGTTGGCCAAATGAAACACTAGGTCCTTTGAAGGGTCTTGTGTTAAACTTAGGAGGTTTGTATTCTCAAAATAAAGATAATGTAAACTGCAATGACCCCCAATCATATCATAAAAGAGGAGTATATTTAGAAGGAGTAGATATATTTTAATGAAAAGGTATAGAAAGGGTGAAAAACTAAATTTAGTTTATAAAAAACTTTGTGATTTATCATTAGCAATAAGGGTATACATGATATTGTTATAGATGAACTTCACTTTACAATAAAGTGTTGAAGGAATAGATTTATGGCATGTAGCCATGGTCAACCTAAGCAAAAAATGTAATGAAGAGAACCAAGAATGACATGAATAGTAGTATGTATAGTGGTAGGACCTCCTTTAATAGGTAAGGAAATAATACACACATTTTGTTTAGATACAATGTCAAAATCATGGATAGCACTAGAATCAAGTTTGATTGAAGAAACATCTACATTTATCTTTTGTAACAACTCAATGCTACAAATATTAAGTCACAGTCCATTATCATTTCAAGTTTCTCAAATAATAGTACCATTGATAAGGACATCAAATAGAAGATGATTATATTGATACTATATTTACTTAGAAGAAATATCATCCTGAGAAAACACAGTTTGAGTTTTATTATCACTCACATTCATGCATTTAAATAAAATAGTAGTAATTTGCACTTGAGGTGGTACAATCATGTTGCTCAAGGTTTGTTGTAATGCTTCATGATATCTATGTGAAGTTTCATGGAGATCCCAAAGGGATATCTTTTCAAGAGTAGGACAATGTTGTTCTCCTAAATCATACCCCTTTCCAAGATTTTGAGGGAGATGGGGTGCATAAAGAAGCATTGGTTGAGAAGAAGTAAGAAAAAGAGAAACAACTAAACTTGTATGTTTCTAAAGTATTTCTTGAGTTATACGTATGATACGTTGTATGATAGTCAAGTTGTTGAGTGTTGGAATAATGATACATTTGTCATTAGTTACAACACTTATTTGATTCTGAATGCTTATTGAGTTCATCACTCAGTTTACAGTTCATACCGAGCATTCGTTGGTTGCCAAGTATGTTCAGCAATGTTTACCGAGTCAGGAAGGTAAACGAAAGTTTTAGTGTTTACCGAGTCAGGAAGGTAAATGAAAGTTTTAGTGTTTACCAAGTCAGGAAGGTAAATGAAAGTTTTAGTGTTTACTGAGTCAGGAAGGTAAATGAAGGATTTAATGTTTATCGAGTCAGGAAGGTAAACAAAGGATTTAGTATTTACCGAGTCAGAAAGGTAAATGAAGGATTTAGTGTTTACCGAGTCAGGAAGGTAAATGAAGGTTTCAGTGATTACCAAGACAAAAAGGAAAAAGAAGTATTCAGTGCTTACCAAGTGAATTGAAAGAGTTAGTTTCTATCAAGTGACACAATATTTACCGAGTCACCAGTGGTTACCAAGTTCCAAGCTACTCAGAGTGATTAGTATGGACTGAGCCCCTAACTCTATCGAGTGCATGATGACGCCATGTAATGTAGTGGATGTTGAGTGTCAAAAGGTCACCGAGTGAGTTTGAGGAACCTGAGTTTTCTACTATCTGGACGACTCAGTAATGTTTTGTCCACTTATGTTTGGCCGACCTTGTTGCTGTAAATATTGGAATGGTATATATGTAATGTATTGTGCCATTTGCAATATAAAAATGATGAAGAGAAGTAACAGTGAAGTAAGAGCGAATTGAAAGAGAATCAGCAGCGGAGTATTCAACAAGGTTATCAAGGAGTAGCAAAGATCTATCCATCACATCAAGTGATCAGTACATAAGATCTAATCAGCAAACCAGTTGCAAGCAGATCCACTGCTTCATTCTAACAGGTGAATCAATTTTGTAAATCCTTTAAAAGGGTAGACCTAATAGTCTTTTGTAAATCTCCTAACAGAGTGCATACTTCATTGTATGTTTGTAAATCCTCTAACAAGGTGGATCTAGCAGTCCTACTTGCTCCTAACAGGGCAGATCACCAGAAGTGATCACTGTAAGCCTTAACCAGCCAACTTTATACTACAGTATTGAAGTTTCATGGGCATCATCCCCACCCCAGTTTTACTTTCAATTTGAAAGGTTTTTGGGTCACCAAATTAGTGTGTTAATCTTTTCATGCGTTCAGTAAAGTAGATGAATGAATGGTGAATTTGTTATTATGCTAAATTGGTTTAAATTTTAAAGCTTACTGATTCACCCCTCCCCTCTCAGTAACATTGCTAGACCTGAATATTTCCAACAATTGGTATTAGAGCTTTGTGGTTCTTAGGACAGAGCTTGACAGCTTGAGCAAAGATCAAGGACAATGGAGATATTCAGACTTGACAAAACTATTGAGAATGAGAAGCTAGATTTGGAGATGGCCATGGTTCAACTCAAAGAAGCAAAGGAACATCTTTCTCAATCCCTAAAAAGAAGAAAGGAACTTGCAAGACAAATAAATGACCATTTTTATGTTGAAGAAAGGATTGAAGATTTGTTACCATCAAGTAATTCAGAAGAAGCTGAGAAAGCAATCAAAGAACTTTTAGAAAAGAATGGATCTCTACAAGAAGAGGTAAGAAAGCTTAAAAGAGAGCAAGAAATACAGTCAATCAGGCTATGTGAAGTTTTGGAACAAAGAAACAAAGCACAAGAAGAATTGGAAAATAGAATTCATGAAACTCAAAATCAATCCCTTGAACATGAAGATCTAGCAGATCAACTATCCAATGCAAATGAAGAAATCAGGATTCTCAGAGCACAAAATGAAAGTCTACAGAATGACTTAAGAACTGAGAGACAAACCAATGAAAGCTTGGAAAATGATCTAAAAATTGAAAAAAAAGTCAACGAAAGGATGATGAAATCTTAAGCAGACATGAATCAATTGAATCAGCAAAATGAGCAGAATTTCTATAAGCAAAAAGGTAAAGCTGGTCTTGGATACAAGGAAGAAGGTGAATCTTCTGAACAAGGTACTCAAAGGAATCAAAGAGCCACTTGTAATCATTGTGGCAAGATATGTCATACATCTAACAAATGTTGGAGTAATGGTAAAGGTAAATTCAATGGAAAATGTTTCAATTGCAATCAGCATGGTCACAAAGCCAATGAATGCAAGGAGAAACCAAAGTTTGAAGGCAAGTGTCACAAATACAAGAAACAAGGACATAAGGCATCTGAATGTAGATCAAAATCACTCAATCGAGCAGAACAAATTGTCAAAGCAATATTTGGTTGGGATTACAATACTTGGTGTAGATGTCACTATTGTGGAGAATATGGACACATAGGAACAAACTGTAGAAGGCATCACCTAAGGAAGAAAGATAAAACCATAAGATGTTATACTTGTACTGAACTTGGTCATATAGCCAAGAATTGCATGAATATTGGAAAGGTTGAAGATGAAAAGAAAACTAGAGCTGATAATATTCGAAAGCAAATGAAACAACAGTGGATTCCTAAGTCTACCGAGCAAGAAAATTCAAATGATGGAAATGTCACTCTAAGAATGGGTGACTCCACCATTCCTAATTAGACTTATCAAGAAGGATAAGGGACTGCATCTTCAAGCCATATCCTAAGCAGTTCCAGAAAGAAGGAGTGGAAATGATAAATCAATATTGTAGATACAAGTCATAATTCATAGTGTCGCATCTACCGAGTAAGGTTGATTTTCAGACTTTACTAAGCTTGGTCGGGAAAATAAGAAAGTTTTGTGTGTTCATCGAGTTGCAAGGTTTACTGAGTAAGTCGGTGACTATTTATAAAACCGTAATTCTCAGGTACCTACATACTCGAGCATTAATGACAGGATTTCGATCAAAAAGGTAGAATTTGATCTCATTTTTCACCGTGAATTTAGAGTTCACAGAGAAAATATATTTTCAAGTGCATCCAAGCGAGTTCAAGTGATTTGAAGCAATTTTCCAGCAAAGAAATTGTGTTACAAAATCATTCTCTCACCAAGTAGCAATGGCATCTGCAAGCACCAGTGGCAGCAAGGCGAAGAGAGGTTCTGAAATGCGTGTGGAGGGAGTTGAATGGGAGGTGCCCAATTTCAAAATTGTTCCTACCATCGCTGAATCACTCGACCCGCATGGAGCTCAATCGCAGATCCCTCCAAAGGTACTTCTAATCAATGATATTTGTACTCATTTCAAGTGTACTGTGCAAGAAATAGGGACACTAGATATGGATAGTACCCTAGCCAAGTTATGCGTGGATGGAACCCTAAAACTTGAGTTCAAACATTTGGAAACCAAAGGCTTAACCCATATCCCGCATCTGCCAAGGAGTTTCCAAGTGAAATGGGTGAGGTATATCTTAAGCCATGTGCATAATGGACAATTTTGGTTAGAACAACCCATCCTCATAACAAAGAAGATGATCCACAAGATCACGGGCTTACCAATGTTGACCAAAGCCAAAACCACCAAAAACCTAGGTCGAGATGACCTCCAAAAATTAACCCAAGCTAAATGGGATGGCAGAGGTTTGAAGCTCAACAATGTTTCAGATATAGAACTGAAATTTGGTATTTGTGTTATTGCATACAAATTGTATAGTTCCAGCAGGCTGAATAGTGTACCCTGTGAGGCTGTAGATTTGGCATATAAAATTGTAAAGAAAAATATGGATTTTGACCTAGCTAATGTGCTATTAAAACAATTCAATAAAAACATGGATAGCATAAGGACTGCAAAGACAAACCCTTGTAAATTTGGTTCTTTGCTAGTTTGTTTATTTTTCTATGTACATAAATTCTTTCCATCTAAGGGTGTAGTTGTATGGAGGAAAGATACTCCAATTTTGTATCAAATAAACGAATTCATAGCAGAAATGGGTATGAATTTTGACAAAGTAATGGATAATTATTTTGAAGATTTCAAGGAAAGGATGAACAACAGATTCATAATACCTCCAAAACTTGTTGAAGAGTATAAGGATGATGTCTGTTTCATGGTTGACTGTGACAGAGTCTACATCCAAGCAGTCAAACCCCAAGTGGCATGGGTAAAACCATTACCCTATGAACTAAATATTGATGATGCCAGAGACATCATTGAGGCACTGGTAAATGAACCAGTGGATCCCAAGTTGCCTGCATTTGGAACCTATGAAGAGGCAAAGGTTAGAATAGAGCTTGAAATCAAGCTTCCTCAAGCAATCTCTAAAGGCAAGAGAAAGATAGAAAAGCTAAAAGCTGATACTGGACCTCTTATCCTTACCGAGGGCAACGATGAGGATGAAGAAAAAGAAGAAGAAGAAGAGGAGCCAGAAAAGGAAGCAGAACCAGCAAAGAAAAAGGGTAAGGTGATCATCACCAAACCTAAAAGGGAAACTTCTATAGTTTTCTCCAGGAGAACAAGACAGGGGAAGAAGGAACCTGTACTCATTAAGCCTCCACTCACATTTGAGGCAAGATTGAAGCAATTAGAAGTAGGTGCTAGCTTCACAAACTTCAAAGCATTGAAGTTTGAAACCAGAATAGAACAGGAAAAGATGCAGATTGAGGAACTGGTACTGAACAAGATGGGTAAATGGAAATACTCACCGGATCAGATAGGCTCTCAGATCTCCAAAGAACTATTGGAGAGGTTGCAATCAAGATTGGAAGCTGCAACCAAGACTGTCAAAGACATCTATGAGCAGACCCTAAGGAATCTCCTGCCGAGTCTCATTGATGCTGAAGTGAAGACATCACTGAAAGACCATGAAGGTAACATGATGATTAGATTCCACACCTATTTGATACTTGTCAAAGATATTGAGCATGTGGTAAATGATGCAACAAACATGTGGAAAAACATCTATCATCTACACAAATCTAGTGATGATACTATTGAAATCAAGGACATTGACAACAGTGATGATGATGATGATGATATTGAAGATATTCCAGGGGATCTCCATTCAATAATGTTAGAAGTTGAAGAAGAATCTAGAAAATAAATTGAGGAAGAAGAAGCTGAAAAAGAAATGGAGGAAGAAGAAGAAGATGAACAAGACAAAGAGGAAGATCCAGTAAAAATTGCAGCTGATGTCACTGCCTCCCTTCCTCACTCTCCACCAAAGACTGTAAAATCTACTATGGAGATAGGATCTTCAAGCAAGATTGTGAGCACAACAGAGTCATCCACTACAGCAGCTACTTCACCGAGTATATCTCTCCCACCTGCAGCTTGTACAGTAAGTCTTCCCAATTTCTTACCAATTTTGTCTTCCTCAGCCACATTGCCCCCAATTTTTGCTCCAGTCAGTTCTCCAACTATAAATATACCAGTATGTACATCATTTTTTAGTAGTACATCATTTTTGGGAAGTATATCAAGTTTTGATATAGCCAGCACTTCTCTTAGTTTACCTTTAGTTGGTCCCATTCCAGTTTTGACAGCCAGTCCAGCATCATCAACTATTGTTTCAATTTCAAAGGGTAAAGGTGCAGTCACTACAGAAAAACCAAAGAGATACATGTTTTCCAGTAAAGCAGTAGATGAAGAAATAGATCTGGATAAGGACATTGTCATTCCTAAGATAGATCTAGATACTGCATCAGTTGATGAAATGAGAATGATTAGTCAACTATTAGAGCAAAAGGCATAGCAAATGCAGCTAAGGAATGAAAGGGACAGAGAATTCAATATAATTAAGAGTTCTAAAAACATAATAACTGAGGCTATAGGTGTTGATGTGGATTCATCTCAACACATTTTGTTACAACTAGAAGAAGCAGTGAATAAATTCAATGAGGATACCTTCAGACAAGAAAAATTAATAGAGAAAGCAGAAAAGAAATTTGAATATAAGGTGCTTGAGCACATTGCTCAGCACTTAGCAATAAAACAGGTTGAATTAACCTCAATTTTGTCTGACATTGAAAATTATTTTAATAATGTAACCTCACTTTTTGCAAAACTTTGTGATGTTACCAAGTATACAAAGGAAGTAAAAGAAAAATTGAATAAAATTGATGCGGATATGAAGGTCAGTGCCCAAATGCTGCAATCTAACCACAGTGCAAGTTCATCCCATCATTTGAGAATCAAATTTTTGTCAGAGAAACAGGCAGAATTGCTGAGAGAGGAAGCAAGGATTAGGTCTACTCTGATTGACATCCAGAATATGATCCTTCCTATCATGAACACAATGCAAAAGCACATTGCATATTCAAAAACATTGATCCATGACAATAATTTCTCTGTTGCAGACCATGTGATTGAACTTTCTGCAGAAGTTCAAGTAGCTCTCTCCACATGTAAAATCCTGCAAGACAATTGAGATAAAACTCTGCAACTAATTCTTCAGGTACATTCTGAGTTTATCACACATTTTGGTGTCTCCATGTAAATACATTCTTTATTCTTTGGCATTATTGTCAAAAAGGGGGAGAAAGCAATATATAGAGGAAAATCAAAAAATCAGACACAAAAGGGGAGAAGGTAATAAAGTAATAAAGAATAAAGTCATATAACTCATGTAAAAACCTTGTGTATATTGTATGGGGGAGTTATATGTAAGGTAGCCCATGTATATTCAGCACACAGCACAGCAGAATCAAATCAGTTTTGTCAGATCTTGTATATAAATTTTGGCTCATAAGTGTTTTTGTCACTAATGCCAAAGGGGGAGATTGTTGGAATAATGATACATTTGTCATTAGTTACAACACTTATTTGATTCTGAATGCTTACCAAGTTCATCACTCAGTTTACAGTTTATGCCGAGCATTCGTTGGTTACCAAGTATGTTCAGTAGTGTTTACCGAGTCAAGAAGGTAAACGAAAGTTTTAGTGTTTACCGAGTCAGGAAGGTAAACGAAAGTTTTAGTGTTTACCAAGTCAGGAAGGTAAATGAAAGTTTTAGTGTTTACTAAGTCAGGAAGGTAAACGAAGGATTTAATGTTTACCGAGTCAGGAAGGTAAATGAAGGATTTAGTATTTATGAAGTCAGAAAGGTAAATGAAGGATTTAGTGTTTACCGAGTCAAGAAGGTAAATGAAGGTTTCAGTGATTACCAAGACAGAAAGGAAAAAGAAGTATTTAGTGCTTACCAAGTGAATTGAAAGAGTTAGTTTCTACCGAGTGACACAATGTTTACCGAGTCACCAGTGGTTACCAAGTTCCAAGCTACTCAGAGTGATTAGTATGGACCGAGCCCCTACCTCTACCGAGTGCATGACGATGCCATGTAATGTAGTGGATGCCGAGTGTCAGAAGGTCACCGAGTGAGTTTGAGGAACCTGAGTTTTCTACTATCTGGCCAACTTAGTAATGTTTTGTCCACTTGTGTTTGGCCAACCTTGTTGCTGTAAATATTGGAATGGTATATATATAATGTATTGTGCCATTTGCAATATAGAAATGATGAAGAGAAGTAACAGTGAAGTAAGAGCGGATTGAAAGAGAATCAGCAGCGGAGTATTCAACAAGGTTATCAAGGAGCAGCAAAGATATATCCATCACATCAAGTGATCAGTACATAAGATCTAATCAGCAAACCAGTTGCAAGCAGATCCACTGCTTCATCCTAACAGGTGAATCAGTTTTGTAAATCCTTTAACAGGGTAGACTTAACAGTCTTTTGTAAATCTCCTAACAGAGTGCATACTTCATTGTATGTTTGTAAATCCTCTAACAAGGTGGATCTAGTAGTCCTACTTGCTCCTAACAGGGCAGATCACCAGAAGTGATCACTGTAAGCCTTAACCAGCCAACTTTATAATACAGTATTGAAGTTTCATGGGCATCATCCCCACCCTAGTTTTACTTTCAATTTGAAAGGTTTCTGGGTCACCAAATCAGTGTGTTAATCTTTTCATGCATTTAGTAAAGTAGATGAATGAATGGTGAATTTGTTATTATGCTGAATTGGTTTAAATTTTAAAGCTTATTGATTCACCCCTCCCCTCTTAGTAACATTGTTAGACCTGAATATTTCCAATAGTTGAGAAACTTTACCACAATGATTAGATTATTTTGAGGTTGATAGGTATCTTGACAAAGATTAACAACAACCTTAGACTTTTTTTCTCCTTGACACATTCACAAAATTAACTTGGGTAGGATCTCTTTTATCAAACGTTTCATTTATAATAGGGAGAGTATCAAGAGTATCATCCACTATCTTCAAGCTATCTCAGTGATGGAAGCACAATCTAGAAGATGGACAAACATAGCCCATTAATGCTTCATTAGTAAAAGGAAGAATATTGAGATAAATAGTAGAAGTGTTAGCTATATATACTAGTCTACCCCCAATATCATCTATCATGAAATTTATTTCATGGGGGAAGAATAATAAATATTGTTTTCCAATGGCTTATTCCAAATAGGAGAATTTTAGAGTAGGAACATCTATATGAATAAAGAAAGCCTTAATACGAGGGATAACCATAGCTCTCTAAAGATTCATCCCTAAATGAGAAGTCAATAAAATGAATAGAATGTGGGGTATTATGAGGGGAATCATAATCCTTGACAAATGTATCCTACTAGGGGAGGCTTGTATTAGGAGAAGAGTTAACATTAATCCTAAATACTTCTATCCAAAGAGGGATTGTTGAGAAAAAGATTTAAAACATCTTCTTGGACTAATATGTTCTTATGAGGATGGGAGTAGGTGGAATATGGTGATATAAGAGAAGCCTAAGAAACTTCACATGTATTACATTGATTCCTTTTATTTCTAACATAATGTAAAGTAAAATTGATTGGATGATATTTTATCTCAAAATTAACACAATAGTTTCATGACAATTCCCTAAATAATTAATGCAACATAAAAATAAATAAAGTAATTCATATGAATCAAATTAAGATACAAAAATTCATGAAATGAAATGATTTTTTTCAGTTTCATTATAATAGAAATGCAATAATGAAAGAGAGAACAATACACTTTTGTATAATGTCTTTTCTAGAAATGCAAAAATAGGATCTAAGACTACAAAATTAGAAGTGGAAATGTGATGAGTCGGGCTCAAAAAAATATACAATAAGAAATGAGGATCAAGGAGAATTAATTTAATATTCTATTGAACATTCTAAATATGAAACCTCCTCTTGAGTCAAACATGATTGGAAAAACATTTCTGAAAGAGATTCCAATACAATATTTATAATCTCAAGGTATCAATTCCTTTTGTTATTTGTAATTAAGGAATAGAGACAAAGTTACAATGCAAGATTTGTAATTATGAAACTTTTTTGAGCTATAAAAAAGATTAATATGGAGGGAAAAGAGGACTTGTGCATGCACCTCTAAATAAAATAAAAGGTATGTTACTAGAGGTATAAATTTTTGATGGTCAAGATCTCAAAAACACTAGTAAATGTAAAAGTGAGATCACAAGGCTACACATATTTTTTATTCAAAAAAAATCTGGAAATATAAGGTAGATAATATCATTAACATTGTGAAACAAGGTACAATATATATTTGTTTCTATGTTCAATTATTTTAAGCTAAAAATTGTAGCAATGCTCTATGAGATCCCAATATGTTTGTCAAAGTTTTGGTAGCTTCATAAATTGTTCCTACACACATAAAAATATGAAAGAAGTTTGTGAAAATTTTGTTTCTTTGGTTAAACCCTTATTTGAGAATCAACCCTTTAAACTTATTAAAATTGTGTAAAATAAAGATGAAATAGAAGCTAAATCTTAATAGTAAATCATCTTATACCTTGATGGTTCAATGCTTCTTTAGCTATGGTCACAAATGTTAATGAAACATCTTGAGCTCCACAAAAACCAAAAAGGAGATCATGAAAGATAAGGCTTTATTAATGAATTTTTTAGTTTGGCAAAATACTTGATGAAGAAGAGAAGAATCCTTTGAATACTTGAAGACTTGGATGCTTGAATACTTTGAGAGTTCTCTTGAAATATAATTTATTAATTCATAATAATTGCTTGAATATCAAAATTAGGAGAGATAGGCCACTTATATCCCTCGTGTGCTACATTTTCGGATTCAAAATTAAGCAAGGTGACCACGAGACCTACTTTCCTTAGAAAATACTAATATATGGCTTTGAACCAAATTTGAGTCATTTAAGGTAGGTATATAATGTTAATCTTGTTTTAGATGCCAAAAATGAAGGTACATATAATATCTAGGGAAGGGGTACAATGGCCACAAATAGTAACATAGGGCCTATGTAGATCAATAAATTATTAAAGAAGAACAATAATAAAGGAACACACTTAGTAATAAGGGATTACCTTGAGTTTTGAAGAAATTGAATTAGTAAAGGACTTATAATATTAAATTAAAGTTCCAATGAAAATTTATTAGATTGTGAAATCAGTGTGGAAATCCATACACACTAAAATGGGGCTTAAGTGAGCATATAATTATAGATTCTTACTTTTTAGGAAGGTAAAGTGATGTTGATGCCCCTCACAAATATTTTAGAGCTCAAGAATCAAAGAAGTCCAAAGAGAATTTGAGTTTATTACTCCACCAAAAATAATATTAAATAGTTTAAATTTTTTAGCAAAAATATAGGATTAGGTTGACTTATTCTCTCTTACACACAACAAAAATCAGACCATAGGTTCTAATTGTGGATGACATTCCATACTAGAATGTGAAATTGGGGTTGGATCAAGTATAATGAACATAGCCCCAAGGACACTACGGTTGGACCCAACTAAGCATCCAATTGGAGATGAGTTTAATTTAGGAACCACTTGACTAACACACCATTTCGTGAACCCTTTTTGAAAGTTAGTTTTAATAACTAGTAAAAAAAAAATTATTAGAATACAAAATTACTAAATTATTTTTTATTTCTTTTGTGTTGAAGTTGTGGATTCTACTAACATGTATGTATGTATGTACATATACTTGTATGCAAAGAAGTAGATAGATATTAAGACTTCAATTTTTCAAAGTTAATAAAGTTATATTAATTAAACAATTAAAGTTTTAACTTCTTTATGTATGTGTATGCATATATAAAATATTAAATTATGATATATAATATTTACCATTGTAGATGTAAATAAAGATTTTAGTAGCTAAATAAACATCATATGTATTTCCTTGTAATAATAAATTTATAATTTATTTATTTTATGTTCTCATTAATTCCTGCCCTTAGTCTAAAATTGGAACCTTATAATTTCTCTTAACATTAATAGTCTTCAAAATGCATTGTACAAAATTAGTCCATTGACACAATATTTGTTATATATTTATTATAATACTAAACATTCTATTAGAATTTAATATGTTATTGTACTTGTCATAGGTAATGTACCATTGCATTCATTTCACCTAAAATTGAATTAATTTCAACCAATCACTACTAACTATTTTTTATTAACTGGAATATTTCTAAGGTGTTATTGCTTCTTTATGAATTTTATATAATATATAAATTATATAATTTTTTGAAATACTTTTAGGTTATAGAAACCCTTTTATCATTAAAAAACTTGTATATATTCTTTTAATAGAGATTATTGCTAAAAGTTATAATGACAATTTATTTATTTGAAATTACAAATATCTACTTGACAAATCATATATCACAACAAACTCTATAATATTTAAATTGATATACAAATAATATTTATATACAAATATATCTATATATACATATGATATATTATTTAAATTAATATAAATAATATTTATATAAATATATATCTATATATAAAATTTTTATATCATTATAAAATATAACTATTTTATATTTGAAAATATTTATTATATGAAACTTATAACATATGTATGCTATAAATAATTATTACAATTCAAAATATTTATAAGATACTGTATATATAATATAATATACTATATTATATATACAATGTAAGTATTATTTTTATAATTACATACATCTTAAAAAAATTAAATTAATCTTTAATTTTTTTATTTATTTTCTTAGATGGTAATTTTTATTTTTATTTCTTTTATAAAGTCTATTATTCTACCATTATTTTAAATTATTTGTCGATAAAATATTTTTATATTTTTATAACCATTTTTCTATTTTTATAAAACTAATATTTATTATTTATTATGTTTGTTTAAAAAACTACATAAGTTTAGTTTCACTTAATTTATGTTTATTTATTATGTATTTAAAAAACTTCATGCAATTTAGCATCAAGTTTAAAATTATAGGTTTAGTTTCACTTATTAATGTTTATAAATTATGTATTTAAAAAATTACATGCATACCTCTATCAAGTTGTGACAAATAGGTTCCCATCATACCTCTATCAAGTTGTGATTTTTGAAACTTAAATATTTGTTACATAAACATCTATAGATTGATAGTCTATAGCTAATTTGGGAATGTCATTTTACAAGTTTCAAACAATAATTGAATTATGTTAAACAACTTGTTTAGTGTTTTACTTGATAATTGCAAATATTTTGAAAACTTTACTATTATACAATGTATTATTTTTATTAGATTTTTTACTTTAAACTAAGATTTCTATTACTATTACAACTTACTATGAATGTAATTGTAATTTATTTTATTTTGATTCTGATAGAATAAATTTATCTATTTTACAAGATAACTAATTATATATATACAAGAATTATCATTACCACCATTTAAAATAATATATTAAAAATAATGCATAGATATTGAATGTTGAACGTAAAAAGTATAGAATTAAATTGTGTGTGTGTGTGTTAAAAATATAAATTCCATAATCTTATCTATATGGTCATACTTCTTTGTAATAATAAAATAAAAATATGTTTATTTTCTCTTGTAACCTCTTATAATCTATTAAATTCTTCATCAATTTGTTTGTTTGGTTTTAGTTATATTTTTTTGGTATATTTATATTTGTCTACCTTTATTTGGTGGGAACTAGTTGTGAGAAAAATTATTTTCCTATTTTTCGTAATCAAATTTCTTAAGAAAAAAAAATTTATATCTGTATTCTCACCATATAAAACTCATAAAATAAAATTTTGATGATCAAATTTTTAACGATATTTTTAAAGAATCTAAAATCTTTATAATTATTATTTTATTATATTATATAAATGTTACACATTATTTTTTATTTAAAGAGTCATAAAACTCTTTATTCTTGGTATTCCTTCTATCGGTAAGAGGTCGAAGCCCTATACATTATATTTTTAAAATCAAATAACCAGTAACAAATATCTTCATTCAAATGGACACTGGTAGGAAAGAATGGAGAAAGACAATCTCCAGTTTTTCCTAAGACCAAGGCCCTATACATAATACAAAAATAAAAGGGGCATACCCTAGTGTTAGTTGATGATGTACCCTTTGAGTGCTTTCAATATTTACAATTTCTTTTAATTCTCAATATTGGGTTTCTCATTTTTTTCAAAAACCCTAGACCTTGACTAGGTTTATGTAGGATCCCTTATCCATGTAGCCTTAGCTTTGGTATTTTTGATTGACAAAATTGTTCTCTATCATTGTCTTGATAGACTCAAGTGATATGGTGCCTGAAGTTGCATTTTGTTTGAACTCCCTTGATTTACATAATTGTAAATAACCTTGGCCAAGATCTTTATTGGTAACATATATTTTTGAAAGAGATTTAGGTAAAACATTGAATACCATGAGTTATTATTTTAGAAATTATTGAATCTTAAGATAGTTCTACTCTATATTAAAAGAAAGAAGTTTAATTAGTTGTAATAAAATAGATTCCTAGGTTCAGCTAGAGCTGATATAGTCTTAATGTCTAAAACACCATGGTCTGCAATAAAGAGCCATCTTGTGTTTGAACCCTAGATATCCAATCTTGCTACTCAACTCATTGAAAGTGATTAACGTTTTCTAACTCAATTTAACCAATGTATAATCATATTTTGCCAGCATCTCTGTGAAGACAATTGGTTGAAAAGTGAATACTTCATTAATTCGGAGATAGGTATTTTGAGGAGTTTAGCTATCTAGGCAGACGTTTGTAGAGAGGTTAATTATCAGCCACAGGGTAATAGTCTTCGGATTATGAAACCAGCTCGATTCTCCCTTTAATTGGTTTATTATTATTAACTTCTCCACTACTCTTAAATCTTGAAATTAGTTTCCTACCTATTAGAATTCAACTTCAATATGTCTATGAGTTTAAAAGGTACAACACTATGTTTCCCATATATTTTAAGGCACTATAGAGATTTGTCTTTTGATATGTTCAAATAGGGGATAGATTTGCTACTTTGTACCTTCATCCCCATGTATTCTTTAAGGTCTAAATTACATATTTATGGAATTGAGACTCAGGTGAAATGTAACTAATTTGATATATAATGATGGAGTAAAGAAGTTCATGGGTGAAAATTTGATGATTAGAAGGATAAAGTGAGCCAAAATATGTTAGCGTTTGAATTTGGCTTTCTATTTATTATTGACCCTCATTAGGTTAAAGTCAAGGATTGATAGTGGGAGGATAGGAGGAGATAATACACAAATTTTATTTAACTATTTTATTTTCTAGTCTTTGAAACTTACAAAACTCTCCTACTTATAATTTTCCTCATTCTTGATCAAGGTATCAAGTCCATTAGCTCCTAAATTACCTAAGTGATTCACTTCCTTATTTCCTTCTCAATAAATATGTTGTATTTTGGAATCTTCAAAGATGTCTAAAAGAGTAAGGGATTTCTCTAATTTGGAATTTAGAATCCAATTAGAGGTGCCTCTCTTCCTTAGTGCATTTAGGAATACTTGTGAGTCACCCTCTATGATGATATTTCTGATCCCTAATGTCAGACTGAGTTGAAGACCTTCTATTAAAGATTCCAGTTCAACTAGATTATTGGATACTAGCCCTAATGTTTTGGAGCACTTGATGATCCAAGATGTGGGAGAGGAATAAAAATCCTAGTCCTGTGATTCTTGGGTTGCACTCCATCAAATTTAAGTTTAGCCTATCCCAAAAGAGGTGGTTCCCATCTATAGTTGGCTCTAGTTAGCTTACTAGCTTTCAAATAAAGAAAACAGAGGTTAATTAGGTTTTTCCAATTCTTCCTCATTTGTGCATCCCAATCTGAAAAGGTTCCTTCCTCCTTGATGAAATTTCTGAGATTATTACTAAGCACTTCTATGATATTGGCTTGTAATTTATTAAGAAAGGTTTGAAGAGGCTTTTCTTCATCCATAAATATTCTTCGATTTCTTTCTTTCCAAATTTCCCATAAGAGGATAGAGGGGGTTAATTTCCAAAGGTTGTTATATATCTTGAAATGTCCTTCCTTGGGCCAACTTTTAATGTGATCCCATAGGTTGTTATGAAATCTAGTTGACTAGTTTAGTTTGTTGTATAACCATTGCCAGCATTCCTTAGCAAAGTTGCATTAGTAGACAAGGTTATTTGTTGTTTCTGAATTACTTTTACATAACAGACATCTTGAAGGGCCCTCAAAACACTTTTTTTTTAAATCTGTCTATAGTGAGATTTCTATTTTGAGATGTTACACAGAAATATTCTTGCCTTGGGTAGACAGGCTAGATCCCAACATAAGGCTAAGGGAATCTCATCATGTCCAACCTTTAAGAATTAATGTTAAGTTCATACCCTTTTTTGACACTATATACTCTATTTTTTGAAGCTCCCCAAATAAGTTTTTCCTATCTATCGTTTTGGTTGGCAAGTCTTTTTAAAATGAATACTTCATAGAGGTTTTTCTCCTACTTAGTTAAACTAGTGTCTATCAAGGTTTTCCATTTTCAATTCTCAATGTGATTTTTCTTAGTTTTATACATATAATCATTTACATGGACTTTCCATTGGGTGGATAGATTTTCTTTGATGGTTGAGGGTAAGGAGGAAGAGCTGTGAGGGAACCCATCCCAGGAATCTTCCCAAAACAATGTGTCTTCTTCACTTCCTAAATCCCACATTAGGTTGTTTCTTATTATCAGTCTACACTACATCATAAAGTTCCAAGTTTTGGATCCATAGGGAGGGTTGATAGTTTGAAAAAGTGATAAAGGATTACTATTGTTAAAGTGTTTTTGGTATAATGTTTGTGCCTATTTACTATCCTTCTCCTTGTACATTCTCCATGCTAATTTTTCTCCAAATGCTTCATTTAATTCCTAGGCCTCCTAGATCTTTGGGTTTACAGATATTCTCCCACCTAATCAAGGCTTGTTTCTTTTTTTCCTTTTTTTCCTTCAAGAAAAAATCCCTAAGCTTCATATCATTTTATGTTGTACTCCCTTTGGTAATGGGAGATAGGATATATGATAGTTAGGAATGGCAGATAATACCGATTTAATCTTAGTGACTCATCCAGCCATGGTCAGCCATTTACTCTTCCACTTTTCAATTTTATTTTCTAATTTTTCCTAAATTTGGTCACATGTTTTACCATCTCTGACCCCTTTTTCTAGATGGATTCTTTCCATTTGTGGACTAGTGTTTAAGAAGAAAATTTCAGATTTTTTCGCATTTACTCTCTATCTCGAAGCCTCCATATAAGTATCAATAATGTGTTTAAAGTTCCTTGCTTTGTTGTGATATCTTTCACATAGTAAAATTGTGTCATCCACAAATTGTTGGTGTGAGATTTTGGTTACATTTTCTGTAACTGAAACCCCTTTTATCTTTTTTTTGGTTTGAGTCATTTTATGGTTATACCAAAGGATTTTGCCATTATAATGAATAGGAAGGGGGAGATTGGATCCCCTTGCCTTATACCCCTAAAGGAATTGAAAAAACATTTCGGTGTACCATTGATTAGTAAGGAGAATTTAAGGGTGGAGATACAATTGTATATGAGGTCAATCCATTGTTTTAAGAAACTGAAGGCTTCTAGAGATTTGCACAAAAACCTCCAGTCTACTTTATCATAGGCTTTTTTAATATCCATCTTCATAAGCATACATGCCTCCTTTTTAGTTTGGGCTGAATGTATCAATCCTTGTATGATTATAATCCCATCTAGAATGCATCTATTTGGGACAAATCATGTTTGTTCTTTTGAGATCAATATGGTGAGGATTCTCTTGAGTCTATGGGTTAATGCCTTGGTCAATATTTTGTAAATAGTATTACATAGAGCTATTGGTTGAAAGTCCCCTGGTTCTTCATTGTGTGTTTTCTTAGGAAGGAGAGATAGGAGTTTGTTGTTGATTTTAGGTAAAAGTGACCCTGAATTTCTAGTTGCTTCTATGGCTTGCCATAGGTCATCAAATAAAATTCTTAAACATTTTTGGAAGTAAAAACCTTGGAAGCTGTCAGGCCCCAAAGATTTATTAGGACGCATTTGGAATAAGGCCTCTTTAATTTATTCTTTTGAAAAGGTTATATTTAGAAATTCATTGGGTATGTGCATGATCATGATGGGCCAAAAAGTGTTGATATGAAAAAAATTTACATTTCATCTAAATTTGATGAAATGAAAAAAGGTTTCTTAAGGAAAATATCATCTTTTCATCAATATAATTATTGTCAAATTATGAGTTTATTGAGTAATTATTACTCATTTTCTAATAGAATTACTTATAGAGGTGTTGATTTACGTATTGATTGAAAAAAAGTTATAACTTTATAATGGTATAACCTTCTAAAAATCCAAAAGATGTGTCACATTCTATCATTTTACTACTGTGACCCAAAAAAAGAAAAAAAAATTTGTATAGTTTTGAAAGAGTTAATGTGGTCAAATACGAGATTTTTTTATTCAAAAAATGTTGTAGCAGACAATTAAAAATTAATTATTTCCTTGGAATAAAAATACAAAAAAATGTGCATCACATCTGAGTATGAGTCTACTTCTTATATGTAGAATCTTCAAAAAAATTATTATCATTTGATAATGATAAACATGGTCAAACATGCACCTACTTCTTATTTTTTCCTAATTTTTTGTGTACTTTTACATTGAAATTTCAAATTTTGACCAATGAAATTATTAAAATATCAGAAAAGGGCTAGTATTTTAGAAACTAACTACAATTTACTACAAATTATATTCTTACAAATGTTTGATATAAGGTTCATAACTAGTTTAAGATTTCATATCAAGTTAACTAACTTTGATGTCCTAATTTTTCATTACCACTTAAGGCCATAGTTTCGCCCACCATGATCCTACACATACCCCATTATCTTCTTTCATGATTATTTTGGGGATAGAGGTTAACATAGTATTTTGAGCTATGAGGCTTGAATATTCATAATTGTTTAGAATATCTATGTAATAATTCACAAAGGTCTCAACTATCTACGAAGGGTTGTCTGCCATATTTCCATCATTACTTTTTATTTTGGAAATTATGTTAATATTTCTATTTTTTATCATACTGTTGTGAAAAAAATTGTGTTTCAGTCTCCTTCTAGAAGCCATGTTTCTGAGGATTTTTTTTCCATAAAATCTCTTCTTTAGTCAGTAGACTCTCTTATTTTTGCATAAGTTCTTTCTCTCTTATATATTGGTCATTGTTCATTCCATGCATAATGATATCTTCATTAATCTCTTTTAGATCTTCTTCTACCTCCTATTTCTCTTTAAAGATGTTGTTAAAGTGACTTCTATTCCAATTTGAAATATTTTCTTTCAGTAATTTGAGTTTGGATATAAAGCAAAACATTCTAGATCCCTTAATTTCCCCCTTCATTCCACAAATGTTTGATGTTTTCCATGAAGTTTCCATCCTAGAACTATATTTTTCACACTTAAAGAAGTTTCTTGATGGTTTCTATTGTGTTTTTATTTCTAAACTAACTATATAATAGTTTGGGCCAGCAAAAGAAAGAATAGTAGATTGTGCCATATAATTGAATGTCTATAGACCCCCCTTGAGGATGAATCTGTCCAACCTTTTTGTGATTTGACAAAAATCCTTCCTTTTGTTGAGCCAAGTGTATAATCCAGTCTTCGTTTGTATGTCTATGAGATTGTTTTGGAGGAACCATTCTCTAAAATCCAACACTTATTGTGTTATTGTCTGGGAGCCTTCCTTCTTTTCTCCTAAGTCTCTAATTGCATTGAAATCCCCTCCAATCCAAAAGTTCTTTGTTGAGTGCAAATCCATGAATGTACTTAATTCATTCCATAGGAATTTCTTATTTGTTGTTTAGGTTGGGCCATAAACATTGATGATGTTGAATTGAATATCAATTTTATGGCTCTTGACTTTTCCTCCCACCCAATTTTTCCTTGATGCTATGTATGTGAAATCAAATTTCCTTGGATCTCATATTACTCCAATCTCACCCAAAGCCCCATTTGATTCTATCATTAATGTTTTCTAGAATCCAAGTGATTTACTAAATCTCTCACCTTCTAGGTTATTTAACTTAGTTTCTTGGAATATTATTAATGTTGAGTTAAAAAAGTATAGGTTGTTCTTGAGTAAGCTCTTTTTGTTAGGTGCATTGAGACCCCTAACATTGTATGTCATTAGCTTCATTGGTGCTTGGGAAGGACTTTCCCCTTTCCTAGTTTTAGAATGTCTTGTATCTTTTTATTTATTTTTAGCATTGTCAATAGATGCTCTTAGTTCTGTTAGGGATTTCCTTTCTCTTTTCTATTTTTTCATTATCCCACAATTAGGCATTTTGATTCCTTCCAAGTCCTAAGAAAATCCTAGTAAGTTTATGTTTTCAGATGCAATTTGACAGCTATCCCCCCCATAACCATTCTTCTATGTGTTCTATTTCCTTAATCTTATCTTATTTCCTCCATTATCCTATTGTTGACATCTATTTCTTCTTCATCGAGAATTTTTTCATCCACATCAATCCCTTTTTTCTTGTTTCCTTTGATACCATTATGATTTTTCACCATTAAATATAAAACTCCAAATTCTTCCCATTAGTTTTTGGATGTTCTTTTAGTCCTATTTGAGTTCTCTGGGTCATTTACTTCATTCTCCCATATATCTTTTAGGAATGCCTCGACCTTTAGTGGGATGTTGATGTGATTATGGCTTGTAGCTCCTTCCTAGTCTTCACCATGTGTGTCAAAGGGTGTCTTCCAGAACTTGTCAGATTTTCTTTTATTCCCTTTACCCTTTTTTCTAATGGTTATTAGTTCTATCTTCCCCATTATAGTGGGGGGACTGGAAAAATCTTCAGACGACGTATATGTTTTACATCTACTTTCTATATGTTAGGATACTAAGTCTATATTCATGGTTTTTTGGGGTGTCCCTTCAACATCTTCTAGATCTTTTCTCTTCTAGCTGGTGCATTGCTATTAAGAATTCATGTTGCTATCATCTTTCATTTTCATATCTTTGTCTACTATCTCAATAAATTCTCCTCTTGGCTTAGAAGTGTTTTTATCTTTAATTGGAGAGGTCTTGTCCATATTTCTCCAATTTGGAGATGATTTCTTTGTCTTCACCCCATTTGAAGTGCAAGTCTTATTTTTTGAATGTGTAGGGACTCTGGCTTTTTCCCATTATTTTGTGGTGTTCACTTCAAGTTCTTCTGTTATTTGCTTGTTCTTTGGAGTAGGTTTTCTCGTTCTATGCCAATTTGTAACCATGTTTTTAATGTGCACCTCTGAGAGATGTTGTGGATTAGCTTTATTGTCATGGGTCTAATGAGATTCCTTACATAACAAAATATAGTCCTCTATATCACTCTTCGTTAATAGCATCGTGTGTGCTAATTTGTTAATGTTGATAATATTTCTTTTTATGTCTTCATCAAATGAGAATTGATGTTTTCACTACACTAGGAACATCACTAAAGTTTTTCTATTCTTCCTTCTATGTTGATTCTATCATTGGAAATGGTCTCAATCTGAGTTTGAAATTCATCTTTTCCTATTACTGGTTCCTCCTTATCCTAGTTTATCTGCAACTTCTTTAATGTAATGGAAGGCTCCTTAATGGGTAATATCTCCCCCTCGTCCTCATCCATGCCTACATGGTGCTCTTTTCCCTCAGAGGGTAGGTCCTTGATTACAATTGATCTTAGTCTAGTTCTTTCATTGATCTTCATGTGAGTTTGTGGAAATACTTCTTTTAACTCTAAGGTTCTTTCGATGTTGTGAAAGTTGTTGATTGTATTGGATTTAAGAATCCCATTAATCTTCCCTTCAAACCTTGAAATATGGATTTCATAAATTGATCTATTGGTAATTATCTTGAGGGGTTTGATCTCTTGATTTTCTAATTTTAGGTTAATAAGAAACTTGACATTATTTGAATCTTCATAATTAGGTTCAATACCTATCATGTCTCCTAAAGCTACTCCTATATAGTTTAAAGTTTGAATTTCTATAAGTTTTGAGGGAAGAGATTTGGTGATAACTCAAGTTAGTATCAAGGTATTTTTTTATCTTGGCTTCATTAAAATTTGGTTCCCATTTAAGAAAGGTTAAGAGTGACCTTTTTAGAAAACATGTTGAGCTAAAACTTATTTCTAATTTGACTATTTTGATAGTGAATGTATATCAAATGCTTAGGGAATGTAGAAATACTTACCTCATCACTCCAAAATACTTCTAGCCAACTAATTAATTTGGGGCTTTTCTCCTTAGGGTCATTCTAGTATGCATATAGACCTTGTTCTTGACATTCTCTCCATTAGTTTTCACTCTGAGGATTACTAATGATTAGCATTCTGGCTTCATTATCCAACATCTATATTTTTGGTATATGGACCTTGTAGTGAGCACTTTGATGGATTGGTTTCATAATTGCTCCAATGGTTGGATCATAAGGTGAGCATCTATGGGGGGGATATAAGCCATGGAAGGGTTTTTTTCTTGGGTTGGGATGATGTCTAAATGGGCTAGAGATGAGTGATTTTATGTTGTCCATTCGATCTTGTGAAGGGTTTTGTGGATCCACATTGCTTTAGTTCCTATTTACGAATGAAAGAGGCAGATGTGAGATGAAGGGTAGGGCTTTAGCGATGGGATTTTATCCTCCTATTGGAATATTATTAGGCTAAAAAATTATTGTATCTAGGATACTTATTCCCATTTTTTCTTCAAAGCTAGCACATATAGGGTTTTGGAGAAGATTCATTATTGCTCTAGTAGTTAGGTATCTATTGAGTTGGCCTTTTCTAGGGAGAATTGGTGGGTTTTTCTGGTTTGTTATAGATTTTTTATTAGGGTTTCCTTTTTTCCCTTTAGGAGTTTTCCCTAGTTCTGTTAGATTATGGTGACTAATCAAGGAAGTATTGTACATACTCCATAATTCCTCGGTGGGGTTTGGGGTTGGGTCGGGCCATGAGCTGGGGTTTGGGGGTGGTAGCCCCCAATACAATTGGGGCTATTAGGCCATGACTATCAAGGGTTCAAGGGTGGATTCTCCAAGAAATTTTTTTTGGGGCTACTTTATCGGCATTTTATGGCTAACATGTTGCAACTAATTTGAACCCTAAAGCAGAAAAAATACTTGTATAAAAGGGCTTAGGGTTAGGGATTGTTTCATAAGGTGTGATGCAAAAATTACTTCTTGTGGTAGTATTCAGTTGTAAGGGATTACAAATTGTAATCAGGGTGCAATCACTAGATCGTAATAATATTGGACTTATTGTTTGGTGGATGTAGCCCAGGGATTGGGTGAACCACATTAAATATTGGTGTCTTGTGTTCTCTTCTATGCCATCTATGATTTTCTGATATTATTTATATTTGCATGTAATTGTTATTTCTTTCCATGCTTTAACCCTAACAAGTGGTATTAGAGCGAAGTTATTGTTTTTTAGTTATCCTCTATAAGAAAGTCTCATGGTTGAGTGGGAGCAATAGCAGACAAGGGTAAGCTAAAGGTTGACAAGTTTAATGGGAAGAACTTCCAGTAATGGAAAATTTAAATGGGGGGCTATCTCTATCAGAAGGATTTAAGGAAGCCATTGGAAGGAAAAACTAAGAACTAGGGAACTATGACAAATGAGAACTAGGATATTTTAGATAGAAAGACACTTGGAAGCATTTGACTATGCCTGGCACCATTGGTGACATATAACATTACAAAAGCAAAGAAAATGGAAGAGTTGATCGAAACCATAGTGAAATTACATGAAAAGTCCTCTACTTCAAATAAGGTATTTCTCATGAAGTGTTTATTTAATATGAAGATGGTAGAAGGTGGATCTATTGTAGATCATTTAAACGAGTTTAATATTGTTACTAGTTAGTTATCTTCTGTGGGTATTAATTTTGATGAAGAAACTAGGGTTCTCTTAATTTTCTTTTCTTTTCTTGAAAGCTAGAATGGATTGGTAATGGTTGTCAATAATATTGTTTGTGGATCTAATACCCTAAAATATGATGATGTGATCGGTGCTATTTTAAGTGAGAAAACTTGTAAGAATACCTCAGGTGGATCTACATCAGGAAGTGCTTTGAATGCACAAAGAAGAGCTAGAATGATTGAGAGAGGAAGTAATTCTAGAAATCATGGGAAATCAAGAGGAAAATCAAAGGGGAAGAGGTCTCAATCCAGAGGACTGAGAGATTTTTGGTACTATGGGAAACTAGGGAATAAGAAGAAAGTTGGACTCAAAGGAACAATGAAGGAGATAAACTAGATGGGAACAAGGAGAAAAATGTGGTAAGTAACAAATTCAAAGAGGATGCTTTGCTTCTACCTTTAGAAAGTATTGATGATTCATGGGTTTTAGATTTTGGTGCTTCATTTCATGCTACACCCCATAGAGGTTATTTTATTAATTATGTCTAAGGAGACTTTGGGCTTGTTTATTTGGGGGATAATGAACTATATCAGATTGTTGAAAAGGGAAAATTTAAGATTAAGTTGCAGAATGGGAATCATTGGTTACTGCATGAGGTAAGACATGTTCCAAGGATTAGTAGGAATTTAATCTCAACAAGGAAACTCAGTGATGAGGGTTGTGTAGTTACTTTTAATGATAACAATTGGAAGGTTTCAAAAGGTTCGCTTGTAGTAGCAAAAGGTGTGAAATTAGGCACCTTATATCTTTGTATAGGTCATATTATTCCTTCTACTTTAATTTTTTGAGAGAGAAAAGAATGTTTGAGAATAGTTGTTGCAATTGAGTAGGGAGAACAAATAGTTTTTTTAGATTCTGATATAGCATTGTGGTACAATAGACTTGGGCACATGAGTTAGAAAGTTATGAAATTACTTCATTCAAAAAAAAATTTACTAGGTCTAAAATGTGTCAATATGGATTTTTTCGAAAGTTGTGTGTATGGAAAACAAAAGAGAGTAAGTTTTGTGAAGATTGCGAAGGAAAAAAAAAAAGAGAAATTAGAGCTTGTGCATACAGATGTATGGGGACCAGCTTGGGTATCTTCCCTTGGTGGCTCTCATTATGATGTTATATTTATTGATGATGCAACTAGAAAAGTATGGGTTTATTTCCTTGGACCAAAATCTAATGTATTTGAAACTTGTAAGAAATGGAAATGCTTGGTTGAAAATGAGACTAGTAAGAAATTAAAATGCCTTAGATCTGGTAATGGTGGTAAGTATTGTAGTCATGAATTTGAAGATTATTGCTCCACTAATGGTATTTGTGGACAAACAACTATTCCAAGGACTCTACAGGAAAATGGAGTGGTTGAATACATGAACAAGACTATAATGGAGTGTGCAAGGAGTACGAGGTTACATGTTGGGTTGCCCTTCAAAATGTGGGAAGAAGCTTTCAATATTTCTATATATTTGATTAATAGAGGCCCCTCTCCTCCTTTGGATTGTGGTATTCCAGAGGAAGCATGAAATGATAAGAAGATGAGTTATTCTTTTCTCAAAACCTTCAGTTGTGAAGCATTTGCTCATATAGATTATGAAAATAGAACCAAGTTGAAAGCTAAGTCAAAGAAATGTGTATTTGTTGGATATGACATTGATGAATTTGGTTATAGGCTTAGAGATTTTGAAAATTGTAAAATTGTAAGAAGTAGGGATGTCATATTGAATGAGAAAGTGTTGTACAAAGATCTATTGCATCAACATGAGAAAAAGAAGATGATTATGTAGTGTTGGATGATACTCTGAAAGATGATGTTCTAGCAATTCTTCATGATTTCCAATAATTGCAACAATAAATACCACACACCCTAGTGAATGTTAGATGATCAACAAGGCTATTTTACTAATAGATGCTGATGAACTTGAATGTTATGATGAAGTTGTACAGGTGGATACTAAGATTCAATGGGAATCTGCAATGAAAGATGAAATGGACTCTTTGCTAAAAAATAAGACATGGAATTTATGCAAGTTTCCTACAAGTAAAAGCACTTTACAAAATAAATGGGTTTACAGGATGAAAGAAGAGGATGGAGATAAGAAATGATTTAAAGTCAGGTTAGTTGTAAAAGGATTTGCATAGAAAAAGGGCATTGATTTTGATGAGATATTCTCTCTCTTTGTTAAAATGACTTCTATCCGTACTATTTTAAGTATTGTGGTTAGTGAAGATTTGCATTTGGAGAAGTTTGATGTTAAAATAGCCTTCCTTCGTGGTGATTTGGATGAAGAGATATATATGGCACAACCACAAGGATTTGAGGTCAAAGATAAGAACTTAGTGTGCAAATTGAAGAAAAACCTATATGGCTTAAAGCAAGCACCTCAACAATGGTATTTAAAATTTGACAGTTTTATGCATGATCATGGATACAGTAGGTGTCATTCAAATTATTGTGTTTATTTTAAGAGGTTAGATGATGATAGCTACATTATTTTATGTTTATATGTCAATGATATGCTTGTAGTTACGTCTAACATGGATCATATTAAGGGGTTGAAATGCCAATTAGCACATTCATTTTCTATGAAGTATTTGGGAGTAGAAAAAAAAAATCCTTGGTATGAAAATTTGCAAAGATAGGAAGAACAAAAAATTGACTTTATCTCAGGCTGATTATATTGAGAAGTGTTGCAATGTTTCTCTATGGAGAATGCTAAAGTTGTCAGCACAACTTTACTTGGTCATTTGAAGTTGACTAAGGAGATGTGTCCAAAGACACAAGAAGAAGAGGATAAGAAGTCCAAGGCACCCATTACTTCAGCTGTAGGAAGCTTGATGTATGATATGGTATGTACAAGGCCAAATATTGCACATGCAATGAGAGTTGTTAACAGGTATATGAGTCATCTAGGAATTGAGCATCGGAATGTAGTAAAATGGATTCTCAAATATTTGAGAGGAACATCCAGTAAGTGTTTACACTTTGGGAGCTCTACTACTAATTTACAGGGCTATGTTGACTTAGATTTAGTAGGGGATATTGATACTAGGCGGAGTACTATAGGTTATGTATTTACTGATGGTGGGGTAGCATTGAGCTGGGTTTCTAGGTTTCAGAAGGTTAATGTTTTATCCACTACAGAGGCAACCAAAAAGATGATATGGCTTTAGTTCTTTTTGGAAGAATTGGGACACCTTCAAAGGGATAATTTTTTTTTATAGATAGTCAGAGTGTCATTCATCTTGTGAAGAAATTTTCTCTACATTCAAAGACAAAACGTATACAGTTGTGGTACCATTTTATTCAGTTAGTATTGGATGATGGACAATTATAGCTAGACAAGATACATACATATGACAATTTGGCAAATATGTTTGCAAAGGTAGTGACAAGGGAGAAGCTAAACTCCTCTTCAGCTCTAGTTGGTCTTTTAGACTAAATTGAATAAAAGAACAACAAATTCCAAGGTGGTTTGATCTAGTGGGAACCTCATGGAGTAGTGACATAGCTACAGTATCATTCTCCAAGTAGGAGTTTGTTGTTTAGTGTGGAGCCTAATTAGTTTCCAAGGGAGAGATTGTTAGATTGTGGTGATTAATCAAGGAAGTATTGTACATACTCCATAATTCCTCGATGAGGTTCGAGGTTGGGGGTAGGCCTTGAGTGGGCATTTGGGGGTGGTAGCCCCCAATACAGTCGGGGCTGATAGGCCATGATTGTTGGTGGTTTAGGGATGGAGCCCTTGAGAAAAAAAAATTTGGGGCTATTTTATGGCCGACATATTGTAACTAATTATAACCCTAAAGAATAAAAAATACTTGTATAAAAGGGCTTAGGGTTAGGGATTGTTTCATAAGGTGTGATGCAAAAATTACTTGTTGCAGTGGTATTAAACTATAGGGATTATAGACTATAATCAGGTTGTAATCACTGGATCATAATAATATTGGACCTTATGTTTGGTGGATGTAGCCTAGGGATTGGGTGAACCATGTTAAATCTTGGTGTCTTGTGTTCTCTTCTATGTGATCTATTATTTTCTGATATTGTTTACATTTGCATGTAATTATTATTTATGTTTGCATTTTAATCCTAACACTTTCATGGTCTCTTTCTTCTGTGAACCATCTTCCATCCTTCGATTACCATTATAGATGGTGGCTTTAGATCTTCTCTTAGCAGGGATTCCATTTTTGGTATGGATCTATTGTCATTGTTCATCCATGGTTTGTTTCTTGGCAGAGTCACTTCCTCTCTAAGCTATTTTGTTCTATTTTCATGGAGTGTTGATAGTATTTCAAAGTTGTTCATGCATGGTAGACTAGGGCTTGGATTTCCTTTCTTGCCTGCTACCTAGGGTGAGAAATATCAGGGTGGGAGGTTGGAAGGGTACACATGTCTATTTGTTTTATTTGCACTTCCATGATTTTCTAGAGCAGACTTTGCATAAGTATGAGCTAAGTTCGCCATGGAGCATTATATCTTGATTCTTGATATCTTATTAGTACTTTCCATAAGGCAATACTATTGCATTTATTTGTGCTCTATTAGATAATTAGTATTGACCAATCTAAAAAATTCATTATAATTATTTTAAAAATATACATAGTTCTACAAAAGTTAAATTATATAATTCTTAATTTTTCCTTTTTATAAAAATATTTTTTTATAGAAGCTTCAAATATTTCTTATGGATAACAATGATTTTTGTTACAAACCTTTACTTTGTGTATACCAATTGTGTGAATCATAATCCAATATAAGTTCTCTTTAAAAATCTAAAGAGAAGACTACTTGCAAACTACTATTTGCACAATTTGTATCGTGTATAGGTTAGGGTTATTTGTTTTTGAATTGTAGAAATTTAGCCAAAGCTTTGATGATAGTTGTTGTCTAACTTTCAGTCACCCATTTTTAAAAACTTTTAAAGTCACATCCCTTGAAGAATTCTCCAAAGTTGTTTCCAGCTTGTTTAACATTGTTTCTATGAAGGACTGATGTAGATGTGAAGGTTCCTATGCCACAATTCAGAGTTCATTGCATTGGATCAGAATTACAGACTGATATGATTTATTATGCTCCTTCAGGTCATGTTCACAATCTGACTTAGAGAAAGGAACAATTGAGTTAGCCTTCAAAATTGTTTGATTGAATATACAAAGGAAGCATAATTGGAATTTCAATGCAGAATTGGAATTGGAATGCATAATTTGAATTGGGATTTCCCTGCCACAGGAGAAGCTCATTTGGGACTTTTCACGAAGAAGAGGAGAAGCCAAATTGTCATTTCCCGCCTGAAAGAGAAAATGCAAAATCTAAAATGTAAGTGGAAAGGCATGAGTCTATAACATCAAAATTGCATTTTTAATGTGATCCATGAACCAATTGACACAAAATATTGATCACAATAAAGAAGCGGAAAATCTGATTTCGTAGTCCATTTCCATTTTTCGCCACGGGAGAAGCTAAAAATAAAATTTTCGCTAATGGGAAGTCCCTATTGAAAATCTTGACGGAGGCATTGGAGGAACGAAGAATGGAGTTTATCGAATTCAAGTGGATCGTAATTGTTAAAAAAAAGGGGCAATGGAAAGAGGAATCCCAATGGGGAGGCAAAAAATGAACCCTCTGTTATTCGCACTCAGAAATCAAAATTTCGCCAAATGCTTTGGGCACTCCAAAGTAGGAATCTCGATGGCATCAAAGTCGAGTGATACATTAAAAACTATTGATAGTGGAAAAAGAAGTTAAAAAGGTCATTAAAAAAAATATCCTCATAGCTTGCAGAAAATGAAGAAAGAAGTGCTTTTCGCACCAGATTTGGGATTTCCTGCAATGAAGAGTCGGGTATTGGAACTTCCATCAAAAACATTACAAGGAAAATTATAGAGAGCTTCGGTGATCAAATACGTAGAGGAGACCATAACACTCAAATCTGAGGTCTTGAATTCTTTAGAACACTTACAACAGAAGAGGAATTCGCAGGATCAAGTTCGCCCCAAAGTCGAGGATGTGTAGTTGTCTTTTTTTGACAATACATTCTCAATATTTGATACATGAGATCCATTGGAAAATGCCATTATACAATCACGAATTGTAGGAATTCTGACGCTGGAGCTTGATTGGTTTCCATCGTGTTTTGACAAAGAAGAGCCACTTTTACTCTGTCTTGCCAGGGCAGATAGCAGCTTTCATCTCCTTGAGGTTAATACGAACTTAAGCAGATCAGTTCAAGAGGATAGATTCAGAGGTCGAATTGGAGAATTCAAAGGTGCATCATTACAACATTAAAGTTCGAGGTCTTTCTCAAAGACAGCTAAACATGGAGAGTAATAAATGAATGCATATGTGCCAACATGGCTTTGAGCAACAGAGTATAGACAGTCATACATTGAATCACATCTTAGATTGTTTATAGTTTCGAGCAAGTTCCAAACAATAGAACTTTGGAAAGAAGTCTTTTTATTAATACAAGACTATGGATGCAATTCTCTGAAGGCTCTTTGATTGAAGTAATCACTTTAAGAAGTTACTGCTCCTATGGATATTGTATGCTCTGACAGAAGATTTGCATATTAGAGAATGGAAGAACTCCATCATCCATGGATGAAAAGGCTATTTGTGGGTTTTGCTCGCACATCTGAATTCAATGGTCTTGCAAAGCCAAATAAACCTCATTATCTGATATAAGAAATAGATTCTGAATTGGCTGCCCAACACCCACTGCTTGAGTTGACCCAGAGAACATTTGGAACTTCTCCTCCACTCCAAAGTTTTGATTTTTCAAAGATGGTTACAGATTTTGGAAAGATGCACACTTTAGACACTTTGTTGAAGAAGCTACGTGCTGATAACCATCGTGTGCTACTTTTTGTACAGATGACAAAGATGCTCGACATACTCGAGGATTACATGAATTACAGAAAGTACAAGTATCTTAGACTAGATGGGTCTTTGTTAGTGGCAGATCGAGGTGAAATGGTGAAGGAATTCCAAAGAAAGTCTGATATATTTGTTTTCTTGTTGAGCACAAGAGCTGGCGCGGTGAGATTTTTCATTTTGGCTACTCCATGGCGGGATTCGCACTTACCAAGTGCGATTCCCGCAAAGAAAAAATCTCCTTTGTGCGGGATTCACACTTGGCAAGTGTGAAATCTGTTTTCAAAAAAGCACATGCTTTAAGTTAAAATTGAAGCAGTGGAACGAGAAAATCTTAAAGCTAATCACTATAAACTATTAGATCTTCTGCGCATATGAAGCTGAATCAATTGTTAATGTCATTACAGGGAAGAAATAAGAAGGTTTCAGGTGGCTTAGAAGAAGTACAAATAGCCACTGTATCAGTCATGAAAAAGGAAAAAATAAGAGTTCAAATATGTCAAGCACGGTATCTTATTGAATATTTTCATGGAAATAAGTTGCGGCTAATGACAAATCCAAATTGTAACTAGTATTATTTATCTTCTATGAGGTCGAATTCTTATGAAATAAAAGTAGAGAAGAAGTCTGAACAGTGAGATGGTTATGGTGAACAGGTCACTCTGATCCATGTATATCAAATTCTCTTTCAAAAGCACAGAAAAGGGACATTGTCAATGACAATTCTTTCATGGATACAAGCTTGCCACTGTTCGTATCACATCTTCCTTTTCATGTTGATCAATTTTGATATTATGAAGACCTGTTCAATTCATCTTCTTGAAGAAAATTAGATGAAGAGACAAAGTCATTTTTGGCTCCTTTTGTTTGTAATTTCGAAAGTATTAGTCTCCAATCTTTTCAAATTCTGGAATTTGAAACACTTGGCATTCTCATGAAGGTTCTATTTTGTAATCTTTATATACACTATTGGAAAGGTAAATAGAGGGGGGTCAGCAAATTGTTGGTATGAAGGGAGATTGCGGAGACAATCACGCTTGGTGTCAATTCTTTACTATCCAAGTGCTTCCTTTTTTTACATATAGTCAGAGAGCTGGAGTGGAGGAGAGAGCACGTTTAATTTCTGTAATTTCATTCATGTATTGAGATTAATGTTCAGTTTTTGTAATAGGTTTGGCTATAGTCTACAAGCAAATATGATTAGAGTATTGTATCTGTGTGTTTAAAACAAGGAAAGGTTTTGTTATGAATCAGAGTATTTGGGCAACACTTTTCTGATTACTTTCAATCGGAGCATTGTTATGATCAGTTTTGAGCACTTTCTTGTATTCTTGGTCAAATGGTGATTGGGAGATAGATCAGAGTACTGTCAACTTATCCTATTGCAAAGGTTTGAATGTTCAATCTTCATTTTTCATCTCATGTCATTGCATTTGCATAACAAATAACATTATTACATCACCAATGCCGAGGAGTCATAAGATGTGTGAGTTCTCGAAGTTGGCTAAGTTTAGGATCTAAATTTTGCCTGAGTTAATCTTGCCTAGGATTGACTTGGTTGTCCTCTTTCGTTCTCGGGTTAAGAATGCACCCAGTTGGTTTAGGCAATAAAACAAATTCATTGCATATCATTTCATAAGGGAGCTGTACCTTCCAATTTAGAGAAAATCTATCAATCTCATGATAGATTATCCAACTGTTGGTATCTAATTGTTCTTTCAGATTTGGGCATTTTGAGAGTTTATTTAAAAGGACAATCTGTTTACCAACAATAGTGTAAGGATATTTATTAATTATTTACATTTTGTGATGTCTTTTTGAAGGTTTTTTTACTCTTCCACATACTTTTGCAAAGAACAAAGTTTTGCCCACTTAGTGAATCCACTATGTAAAATGTCATTTTTCTAGTCTTTAAGTATATTGACCTTTTCTTAATAATTTTACTTCTATCCATTCTTTCTTATTTATTGTATATTTGTAAAAATATTGTAGGTTTTCATTATCCCTCTTTTGAGATATTATATTGATTGAAATTTTTGAGCTAGCATTTTCTTCTACTTGAGATGTTTAAATGTAGATAGAGTACATAATCAAAAATAAAAGCATTACAAAGATAAATTGTGTTGTGGGATTATCTTTATTAACATATGAACTTTGTAAGAATACATGGAGATATTTTTCCTTTTAACCTCATTTCTCCTATCCTTATAATAGTTAGAGCACACAAAGACAATTTGGCGATCCTTGTGCATGGAATTTTAAAATGATTTTTTTTTTCAATCATAAAACTAATGATGGTGATTTAACCTACCACTACACTTCGGGAGATCTTTGCAAATAATTTCATAGATTTGATATCATTTCACAATTATATTTTAATTTAAATTATATTTACATTGTTCGCACTAGTAAAAAATTAATGACTTTCAATTGGTAAATTACTAGTTTAACTATAAAACTAAAACAAAATCTATGTATAAACAATCATTTATTTCATTTTCCTATTTGCATTAAAATCAATATAGATTTTTGAATAAATAGATCGTATTTTAGTTGTGAAATTAAAGTACAGAAATTAATCTACATATTTAAGAAACATGCATGTAAATCAATTCAAATATGTAGATCTAAATTATAGATATATTTAGAATCCTTCTTACTTTTTTTTTCATACATATAATCTTTCTAATCTTTTTAGATATTTAAAAATAACACTTGTATTTTTTTATTTTCAAATTATAACAAACCATATATATATATAGTTAACATTTTAATAAAGATTTATTTGCATTTTCTTTCTTCATTTCCTCCAGTAATTAGTCTTTATAAGTTTCTCATATCATCTACATTTCTCTTTAGGCTACTACTATTGCATTCACTTTGTACAAAAAGAGAATTAGTTTTGCACAAAATAACCGATTGTACTCAAATTTTTAAAACTTATTAGTATTTGTTGTAAGACTGCATACTATTGTAATGAGTTTCTCTTAACTCGTTATTAAAAAACTTTATTTCCAACAAATACTATTAGAATTTTTTCTTTTCTATTTTTTTCAAATATATTCTAAAGTAACATGCCAAATTTTTAAATTATTAAATCATCAAAATTATTTATCTTAGCAATGATTGGCTGATAGATTTAACATCTTATACACAAATTTCAAGAATGAGACAATATCCCATAACATATCATTTAAAAAAAATATTAATATTAAGAATGCATGTTATTTACACGAATAGAGTTTATATTTTTCTTAAATCATTTAATAAATATAATTTATTTATACTTTTCTCTTTTAGTTCTTTTACTTAGTCTAAAATTATTTTGAACATTTTAAATTATATTGAAACAATACTAAAATTAACTTTAAACTTAATATTAAGATTAAAATTTAAAATTATATATATTATGTTAAATAATCATTCTTTATAAAATATAATATTTCTTAAAAATAAATATATAAATTAATTACTTTAATTTAAATTATTATTTTTAAATTTATTCTATTATTTTTTACTAAATTAATTTATATTAGAACTGCAATAAACTATTAGGCAAATACTAGCCACTATGTGGCACATGTTTTAGTATTTCTAAAATTTACATTATTTTAGCAATTAATATATTATTTAAAATAATTTATCTCCATTACAATTGATTCAATTCATTCGGTGTTATAGAAGCCCTTTTTATAGAGTCCATATTGCATTTTTAAGGATAATTTTTCTAAGATTACATAAGCTTGACTACATAATTAAGCTAGTTAATTTTTTAAATGCATCCAACAATTGCACTTTACCATTTTGAAAATTAAATATGGAAAATTGCATGTATATAAAACAAATTCATAGATGATATTATATTTTAAATGCACATTCAACTTAATTACTAATTTTCAAACTAATGTCAAAATTTATTTATTCCTTAGTTATAACTAGTTTATATTTTTTATATCATGTGATAACAATTTCTATTAACTATAGTTATAGTTATCTCACAAGTACAAGCCACTAAAAAAATTATATATTATATATAATAGATTAATCAATAATTTTAAATTTTAAATCACACCCAACCTATTAATTTATTTTAAAAATAATATTATTTTTATTTATCTCTTATTAACTAGTTTATAATTACTATAATAATTTCTATTGTCTATAACTTACTACGTGGCACTTCTTGATTCTTCAAAATGTTATAAGATAGTCAATTAATTAGTTAAAATTATGTTAGTATGATTATGAGTGTTTTATGTATCAATATAGCCAATTATATATTTCATATCATCTTATGTTAGATATATATTTATTTCAGTCATTAGTAAATTGTTCCTGTAAAGTTTAGCTAAGATTGATTCAAATTACTTTTCAACTCACGTATCTTATATCCAATTATATACCTTATTATTTTACTTTTCAAAAATGACATGGTTATAATTATATCTAAGATTATACTTAATATTAAATACAAAAATATTATAATTATGTCTACAATTTAACTCATATTAACAAATTCAAATAAAGTTCCAATCTTATAACTAATAAATACTTATACTAAGAAAGTACATTTTTAAATAAGCTGTTCTCAACGCAATCTTTTCATTTTCTACAATATCACATACTATAATTAATTTAAATGTTATATCAAAATACAAAGATCAACTAATAAAGTTGAGCAAACATATATTTGAAAATATTTCCTCACACAACCTCTAAATAAAAATAGAAATTATTTAGTAGGGTTTGAATTTAACAACTCATTGCAGTAAATCCTTGAATGTAACTTACTTTCATGTAGTTTGCTGATACATGAACACTCGAGAGCCTATTCTCTAAAGATAAATCTAAGTACAACTAATATAGTTCTATGTGTTCACTGAAAACAATGTGTTCTTGTGTAATAAAACTGAATTTAGTACGGCAAATGCTAGTGGTAGTAGCGACATAATCCAGAGCGGCCGTGCTTAACCGGCACATTAGAATTATTGACTATTTGTGGCTTCCAGTGGGGTCAGGCAGTCCTAGACAATAGCCTGGGGCCACTGTTATTCATTGGTTTCATGCTATTGGCTAGAGTGGCTGAGCCCACTAGTGTGCTTTACATTGAGCCATCGTACTTGTTGAATGAAATTAGTAAGGTAAACACTAGTAGTAGCGAGATAATCCAGAGCACATGCTTGTTGAATGAGATAGTCAAGAATATGTTCTCGTTCTCGTGCTTGTTCTCGTGCTTGTTGAATGAGATAGTCCAGAGCACGTGCTTGTGCACATGCTTGTTGAATGAGATTAGTAAGGCAAACACTAGTAGTAGTAGCAAGATAATCCAGAGCATGTGCTTGTTGAATGAGATAATCCAGAGCACGAGCTTGTTGAATGAGATTAGTAAGGCAAATGCTAGTAGTAGTAGCGAGATAATCCAGAGCACGTGCTTCTTGAATGAGATAATCCAGAGCATGTGCTCGTTGAATGAGGAGAACTTGCAGTATTCTTCACTAATCTGCCTCAGCACATTCTCAAATGGATCACAGTTCGGCACATTCTCAAATGAATTATGACTTCCATATATTGCATTCACGAGATCATGGAACATCGAATCGAGTTCTTCATCGTCATACTCACTGACGATAATTTGCGCTTGTCTAAGAAGCGCAATATTTTCATCGTTGGAGTGGATTATACGGTTCAAAAATATTATAAATTTGCTGATTATTTTGCTTTCACCATATTCATCTTCGAAAGCTATCAAGTTCCAGAGCAGTGATCTTGTATCTTTAAAAATAAAGACTTGAGGAAGATATACTACACTTCCAAACCATGTCTTTTTAAATTGAACTTCTCCGTTTTTGCTCGCTTTGAATCTGATTACAAACTTCTGTAATATATTCACATTTCTCCACACAAGCGAAGACATGAAATTCATACAGTTGTTTACAATATCTGCATCCATATCATTCATAGGGATATTAGAGGGTTTTAGGAAAGCCTCAACAACTTTGCTTAATAAATGCAACAAATGACGGGGGTGTTCTTTGATATTTTCTTCAATTTCTGCTTGAGGAATTTCCAACTCCATCGGCTTCAAATAGAAAGGAAGGATTGCAAATTGAGGTTGCATACACAGGATGCGGGCCAATTCGGCGATTGCTTGTTCAGGAGTTTGAAACTCTAATTCAAGAATCTTGCTCAAAACAAATAGAGGGATCTGATTTTCCAGCTTGAAAATGTCAATCATTATCTCTTTCTCAACATCATGTTCTAAAAACCAATATGAAGCTCTTAAAAATTCCAAAATAAAACATGCGTCTAGGACAATATTCCGTACTTCCCATATTTCTTGAGGGAAACTAGCTGTAATGTCTATATACCAATGTCTGATTATGGACTTTTGAATCTCTCCCAACAAATTATCAATAGTCATACCTTTTAATCTTTTGATAGTGGTGCATAATGCCAGCACTTTTTTCTCCCCAATTTCTGTCGAGTACGGATTCAGCTCATGGTGAAGTCCGAATCCAACTCTCTCAGGATCATATGATTTGGGTTGGAAACGCCTTATGTCTTCATGAACTCTCCTCATAGATGAATATAATGGCAGCTCCACCAGACGAACTCTACTAAAGCTTAAGGTGTCTGGATCCCTTTGAATCTGTTGCTCCTGACGTCTGTAAGTGGATGAATTTGCAAGCTCTATCTGACTGTGCTGACCCGTATAAAAGGAAGAATTTTCCACTGAATTAAAAAAAATAAAAACATCAATCAGTAAACTAGCACAATTTTCCACTAGAATTGTCGATGAAAAGAGAAAGATACCATTCCCGACAGGAGAGAAAAAAATAGTAAATTATCTAATGGGAAGGCCAAAATTGTTGCTGTTGAGAATTATTATTCAATAGACTAAATATATGTGCACTCAATAATTGAACAATCATACTGACTCTCCCATTCTTCTATTTCATTACATATTATTCAATAGAGTAAATATACGTGCACTCAATAATTGAACAATCATACTGACTTTCCCATTCTTCTATTTCATTACATACTTTTCCTGAAGCAAGGAGAATAATTTTAAAGAGTTAAAAAACATTTTAAAATAAACTTGGAAAATCTAATAATACATAGAGCCTTATCCAGCAAATATCTAGGTGTTTAAAAGGAATAACACTTAAAAAAACGCGTGACATGAAACGTGTGCATTAAGCAATCTTTTGTCTGGAGAGTTGTTCTACAGATCAACACTATAAATATTTTATTAGAATAAAAATAATACAAATCAGAAAACGGTAACAGAACAGCAGCAAATAAAGGGTATTCATGCTTCTCTCTTTCGAACTACTGAACGTTTCTATTTTTAAATAACCTTTGCCGATTTTTGAAAAGATACCAAAAAGCATAAATAGCCTGCAGGATAATTATATAGAGACATCCAATAGAGGGTAGGGGATTTTCACGGTTGCAACTTCCCTGGTAGACATGTATTCAAAATGTGGAAACAACACATAGAATTGTTTAACAAAATGTTTCAAAGAGGTGCACTGTTGTGGATTGCAATGATTGCATGAGTGCACATAAAATGGATTCAATGAAAAGGCTTCAGAAAGATTCAAGCAAATGCAACCGGTAGGTGTAAAGCCAGGTTCCACAACCTTTCCCACATCCACCCTTCCCTGTGCCAACATGGGAGCTTTGGACCAGGGGATCATAAAGGATAAAAGGATCTTGTCAGATGTTGTTGCAGCTGCTTTGGTAGACATTCTTTCAAAATGTTTTCAAAAGATATTATCTTATGAAATGAATGCAATGATTATAGAATATGTATATGTGCAAAGGTACTTTCTAATCTCAAGACAAAATGCACTAAAGACAAAAGGAAGTCAAACTCTTTTTTCTTTTCCAGATTCATGAAAATGTAGTGATTTTTTTTTCCTAATTTTTTGTTGTTTTTTACTACAAACTATGCAGATCATGAAGATCAAATGATGAAATTTTCAAAAAAATCTATGATGTTTTCAATTTTTTTTAAAACTTTGGTCAACTGTACAATTTGTAGGGAGGATAGTCATGTCTATGTGCAAATACAATTGGAAGGCATAAAGCCATATCTTACAGCCTATGGCAGCATCCTCCTTGCATGTGCCAAAATGGAAGCTTCAGAATAGGGTAGCATTTTCATCAAAGTGTAATGGAGAGAGGAATGATGTCAAATGTTGCAATTGCAACTACCCTGGTATACATGTATGCAAAATGTGGACACATATACAAGACATATGAATTGTTTGACACAATGCTTTAAGGAGGAGTGTTCTCACGGGCTTCAATGTTCATAGGATATGCACACAATAGATTTGATAAAAATGTGTTTGAAGCTTTCAAGCAAATGCAATTATTAGGTGTAAAGCCAAATTCCACAACCATTATAGGTATGCTTGCTTCCTGTGTCAAAATAGGAAATCAAGCTATGGGCCTCCATCAACGCATATTAGATAGAGGGCTTTTGTCATATATTGTAGCTATGATACCCCGTTTAAACATGTACTCAAAATGTAGAAGCATAGACAAGGCACATGAAGTGTTTAATAGAATACTTAAAAGATATGTGGTCTCATAGACAGCAATGATCTTGGAGATCTTGGATATGCAGAAAATGGATTTGATGAAAAAGCTTTAGAAAAGTTCAAAAGAATATAATTGGCAAGCATTAAACCAGACTCCTCAACCTTAACTACGTCCAAAGTGGGAGCTTTGCAACATGGTATGGACATCTATTGAAGCACAAATTATACAAGAAATTTGTTAGAGTTCGCAATTGCAATGCAAAATTCTGGATGTTGTTGGAATGTAATGCTCCATTAATTAGAGAGTTAGAGAAGGAATAAAAGAAGATTGTAGATATGTTTTGAGTTAGTTGTCAATAAGTTTCAATTAGCTATCAGACACATCTAGTTTGTTGTCAATTGATTAGTTTATTGTCATTTGTATTAGCATAATTATATGATCCTGATGAAGGCATATGACTATGTATTTGTAATTAGTATTTACCAATAATGAAAAATAAGATGTAAGTTTAGTTTCTTTTTTTTTGAATTTTCTATTCTATTTTTCTAATAATAGTGTCATAGCCATCTTTCTATTAAATTGTGTGTGTTAAAGAAGACATTTGTGCTGCTGGAATAAGTTAGAGAAGAAGCTATTAAGGAGATGAAGTCTGGTGAAGAACCACTAGATCTTCATGGTGATGATGATTTCATAGAAGATGACGGTCTTGTCATATTTTGAACAAGCCAATGCTTTGAAAATGGGAAAGGATGTAGTAGAGGCTAGAGGGATGCTAAATAGTCTAAGGTGCTAACGAATCAAAGAAACTATATAATATTGAGGTTATGAGACACACATGTGGGGATCAGTGTCCAATAGTTGAGGGAGATCTAAACATCTGGAAGCTTAACATCATACCTTTACGAGGGTTATAAGGCATTTCATGTGTGAATGGTGTCCAATGGTGTTGGAAGCTTGAATGGTAGTTACATGACAACACTAGCACTTGGGAGTGACTTGAAGAAGCCTTACTAGTCTAAGAACTATTTTTTCAAAGAAAAGACAATGCATAATGTATTTCCTATTGTATGTCAATTTCATGTTGTAGCATTAAGAAGGTGGTGTTTGAATTTAATGTTAGAGAAGGAATACAAGAAGATTGTAGATGTGTTTGAGTTAGCTATCAATAAGTTCCAGTTAGTTGTTAGTCACAATAGTTTGTTGTCTATTGTATTAGTTATTAGTCATGTGTATTAGCATAATTATTGGATCTTGATGAAGTCATATGACTATGTATATTTGTAATTATTATTTACCTGAAGTTTAGTTTCTTTGTTTTTGAATTTGTTGTTCTAATTTTCTAATAGTAGCATAGACAAAGCATAAGAACTTTTGGGATGTAATGCTTGCAAGATACACACAACATGGAGTTTTCAAGGATGCTCTTGGAATCATTAAACTAATGTACTCTGGAACATATCATGATATTATAAGATTTGTTTGTGTTTTGTGTGCATGCCAATCATGCAGAATTAGAGAATGAGGGATGTACGTACTTTAATCTCATAGAACTAGTTCCTATTGCATTGCACCTACAGTTGATCATTATGTGTTCATGGCTTAACTTTTGCTGGTGTTAGGTATCTTGATGATATCCTTTGTCATTAAGATGACTGTTAAAACATGTGGTGGTTTTGTGGATGGGTTTTCCAAGTGCCCTTTCTTTTTAAATTAGATCCTTAAAATGTTGTGACTTATTGTTAGTCTCTTGAACATGTATGCAAAAGTGGATAGGTAGGGTTAGATTTTTTGGTAAACAGATTCGTCACTTTAAAAAATATAATTCAACTCTGACTTAATATCTTTCTTTGACATCTAACACCTTTTCATTTTTTTTCTAAAAGTTGCTTATACATTCTTGAAATATTGTTAACACAATACAAAATTTATTAGACAAGCCAAACATTTCCATTGTATAATTGTCTAAGTCAACACCTCCTTTGGAGTTAAGCATATACACGATAGCATAATGTGGCAATCCATCGATCCTATTTTGTTATTAGCATTCAACCTCTTACCACTTCACTCCATCAAGATTGTTGATATTACTTGACAAAGATTTACAAGGCCATCAATTAATTAGGCACAAACTCACACATTTGGAATCTTATAGAAATCATTCCACTTCATGATTCTTGAGATCATTTAAGCTTGATATGTAGAAACATTTCAAAAATCATAGAGATCTATGTCACTTTGCAGAACTATAAGAACTAAAACACATTTTCCAAAATGACCAAAATATATACCAACTATGTCTGGAGAGATGGAAATATGCTTTGCATCCATCTCAAAGAGAGAAAGTGAATTTGTATACAATCATAATTTGCATCGTTTGGATCACTAATTCTTTCAGTTTCCACGTACCCATTTGCTAAAATTTGATCAAGTTGAATACATCTATCCATTTCTACTGAAATACCAGACATAGTTATAACAATAATTTGACTTCAAGCTGTTGGAAATGGATATGTTATGTTGTCCCCTTAATTACATGTTGTCAAAATACTCTTTTCACGTCATGGAACATACCAAACTCATCATTGCCATTTCAACCACATTGGATTAATTTCCCAAGAATTGTGAGACTACCGCCTTTTTCACTTATCCTTATAGATGCGATCAAATTCTATTAAACATGGATAAATCCTTGAGCAATTGTATCAAACATTTAGATGCCTCCATATACTGCCATGTATTGCACCTTTAGTTTTTGAGTCCAAAAGGTATCAGGTTTGGTCATATGGTCTTTAAAGTATTTTCTAGCATTTAGCCAAACGATTCGCAATCCAGCTTTTCTTTATATATATATCTTTGCCTTGGCATGGGCCTTTGGCTGAGGATGTCTCCTTACACATTTTTATAAGAGAGGGAATGGAAAGACATACTCACTTGTTGCGTATTGAAGTATTTGTGCCAAACAATACATCAATGATCACCATGGCTAGTCACCTCTATGGTAACCTCACATTATGAAGAGTATGCCTAATCACAATGATATCCATTGTATTTGTACTAGGATCCTCTCCTTCTAGGTGCGTGTTAATATTTTGTTTGTATAAGCATGTGACTGCAACCTTGATAGAGTCATTGATTTGATATCAATTTTTTGCATACACATGGTGATAAGACTAGGCATTTTGTCATAACAATTCATGCACTTCCCATTCTGAGTGTCTTTATTTTTTTTAGGTTGGGGTATTTCCTTGTGGCATTTTATGAAATGATTCACACCTCTTCTATCATTCTCATTTGCAAACATCTGACTATACTTGTTGATTGTATTCACTTGAATGTGTTGTGATTCATTTGTCGAGTGAAAGCACCTTGTGGATGTCATGCCTAGGGAGCTTAATTTCATGAGACAATGATTCTTTGAGTCTCTTGTCACTCTCATGTGATGGAGCCTTTAATCCCTTGAGTGATCAGCATGTTGTTTGATGCACGAATCCACATAGAGGATTTATGTAGTAGATAATGATCACATACATGTTCTAGCAACCAATTTTGCATTGCTCATAGTGGCATGTGATGATCTCCATTTGAATTCTTGTGAAAATTCCTATTGCAATCACTAATTATTAATCTCCTATCATAAATGAATATTAAAGTGCTGAAAAATTAATTCACAGCTAATATCAAAAAATAATACAATTGCAAATTCACTTATAAAAATACGGAAAGAAATAAGCAACACAATGAACACAATATTTTTAGATAAATTGTCCCTGGAAAAACCCCTAAAGGAAAACTAGTTCTACAAATGAGGAATTATATTAACTTTAGCAAAGCAAGAGATACAAAATTCCTTACCTCTCACTGGCAGAATTCCAACAACCTCCTTATTTCTCCTACTGATATTCCTCATTGTTATTCCCAATGCTATCACTACACCCTTGTCAGCATTGCAAGACAATTTTCTATCACTACAAACTCATTTGCTAACACTACAAATGCTTCTACAAACTTGTTCTCCAAATGCCCCTTGACCCCCTTTTATACTACTCCAATTGGAAAACCAACAGTCGAGACTGATTCTCAATCGATAGTCAAGATTAAAACAACATAAAAACCCTAACCAAGTCGGTTTCTAGTTGCTTCTAAAAGTGGCCAATTAATTAACAAATATTTGTCTCAGCTTTAACTAATTAGTTAGTAAAATAATTACTTGCTGAAAAAAAAGTATGGATGAACAACTGTCCAAAGCTACCTAAACTAACACTCTCTCTTAGTGAGGAAGTTGTTTTGCATAACACCTATCTCATCTCTAAAGAAGATGAATCTCATCTTCCCTAATGCCTTAGTTAGAATGTCTGCTACCTGCTCCTCTATAGGTATGTAGTATAGCTAAAAAACTCCTCATTGTACAAAATCTCTGATGAAATGATATCTGATGTAGACCTATATGTTTAGACCTATCATGAAACACTGCATTCTTAGACAACTTGATGCAACTCTAATTATCGCAGTGTATCACAATAGTCTCAACCTTCTGACCAAAGAAGTCTACTAACAACTGTCTAAGCCATATAGCTTCACATGTTGCCATGCTAGCTACTATGTATTTTGTTTTTGCTAAACTTAGACCCACAAACTTTTGCTTCCTGTTGAACCAAGATAGAACTCCTAATCCCAAACTGAAATAAAACCCTGAAGTGTTTCTTTTGTCTGGTGTATTGCCTACCCAACCTGCATTAGTATAGCCTATCAATCTGATACCTTCACCTTGAACATATCTGATCCCATACTCAACTGGACCATGCAAGTAATGTAGTACATGCTTGGTCAATGTCCAATGCATTGTCTTTGGTTCAACAATGAACTGACTAAGAGAGTTTACTGCAAATACTATATCTAGCCTGATGTTGACCAAATAAATAAGCAAACCAATCAATTGCCTATATAAGGTGTGATCTACATCCTTCTCCTTAAAGGTATCTACCTTCCATTAATTCATGATCATGGGTGTAGACATGGCTTTGCAATCCTCCATCCTGAATCTCTACAAGATCTCAATGCAATATTTCCCTTGACCGAGAAAAATCTCTCCATCTGTTTGCCACACTTCCATGCTTAGAAAGTAGTGCATAGGTCCTAAACCCTTCATCTTGAACTCTTTTGCAAGGTCCCTCTTGCAATCGTCTATGAGTCCTAGTGCACCTGTTAGAAACAAGTCATCCACATAAAGAAGAATGAGAACCTCACTCCCAACCACCGAGTAGTAGAGGTTAGCATTTTCCTCACTCTTCACAAAGCCCATTTCCTTCAAGTATATATCAATGCACTCATACCACACTCTAGGAGCCTGCACAAGTCTGTACAAGACTCTTTTCAATCTACACACATAGGTCTCTTTGTTGTGTGTTAAAAAGCCTTCTGATTGCTCTATGTATACCTCCTTTTTCAATTCACCATTAAAGAATGTTGTCTTGACATCCATTTGATGGATTTTCCATCCCATCTATGTTGCAAATGAGATCACAGCTCGTATAGAAGTATACCTGGCCACTACAGAAAATGTCTCCTCATATCCTATTCCCTCCTTCTGAGAGAACCCCTTGGCCATGAACCTTGCCTTGTATTTCTCAATGCTACCATCCACATCGTTATTTATCTTATAGATCAAACACAATCCAACTACTAGTCTATCTGTTGGTCTAGGCACTACATCACATACATCATTCCGCATAATTGAGTTATACTCCTCAACCATAACATCCTGCTATACCTGATGTCGTGCAACCTCTTAGTAGCTGGAAGTTTCACTGTCTACCAACTAACAAATGCCACATAGTCATTGAACTTGACTAGTTGTCTCCACTCTCTAGTACTCTTTCTAGGACCTCCCACAAACTCTGAGTATCCCTTTGTGTCTCTTGAACCTCATGGTTCCTGCTGTCAACTGTAGATGATGAAATATCAACCTCTAAGTCTTATAGATGCTTTTGTTTTGCTCCATGCTATGTGAGTCTTCACCACCTGAGCCTATTCTTGTACTAGTATCTGTACTTGTGCTTTGTTACCCTTGACTAGGCCTTGGAGCTTCTATTGATTTCTCACTCTGACCATCTGCTAACAAATCTTTGGACCTTCTAAATGCCTTGTCCTCCATGAACTTGACATCATGTCTGACAATAATTCTTTTGGTCTTGGGGATAAAAGTCCTGTATCTAATCTAACTTGGTACATGCATCAGCTAGAATATGACAATATGCCATACTCCCAAATAGTCTGAAGTGACCAATATCTAGCTTCTATCCTGTGAAAGCTTCCTCTAGTGTCGTCTTCCCTAGAACCTTGTCTGGAACCCTATTTTGAATGTAAACTACTATAGTACATGCTTTTGCCCATAAATAGCAGTGCATGTCCTAGTCATGTAGCATAACCCTTGCCACCTCCAATATAGAACAATTCTTCCTCTTAGTAACTCCATCCTCTTATGGATTGTAAGGAATAATCCACTCTCTCTTGATTCCTTCCCTAGTACAGATGTCCTTGAAGTTATTTCCTTTGTACTCACCTCTACTGTCTAATCAAAGATCCTTTATCTACCTTCCTATCAAGTCCTCCACAAGAGCCTTGAACTTTTGGAACCAACTAAAAACCTCATCCTTAGTCTTCAAGGAGAATATCCATGTCTTCAAGGAGAAACCATCGATAAAAGTAACATAGTACTCATATACTCTAAAAGACTTTGTCGACATCAGTCCACATACATCTAAATGCACTAGATCAAGAACACCCTCAAATATAGTGTCACTCCATGGAGAAGATTCTTTCACAAACTTCTCCAACACACATCCCTTACATACATCATCATGCTCTTTGCTCACCTCTGGAACACATGTCACCGTCTCATGAAGCAATTTGAGTGCTCCATGATGAATATGGCCCATCCTCCAATGCCATAGCTCTTCAAGATCTCTAGGATTATTGTTGCTCATGAATGCCTTAGGAGTATCAAATTGCAACCTATAAAGGCGACCACTCCTAACTCCAATAGTTATGGGTGATTTTCAATCCTTATGCTTAATCAACACATGTGTCCCTCTAAAGAGTACATTATACCCCCTATCCTGAGAACATATATAGAAATCAAATTCATACCTAAGCCTGGTACATGAAACACATCACAAAGTGGAATTATCTTTCCATTCTCCCTCTAAAACTAAACAGTCCCTTTCCCAACTAGGTTGAGTTTGGACAAGTTTCCCATAGAAATTTGGATATTGGTGTTCTCCTTATAACTGGAGAAGTACTCCCTCACTCCTGTCATATGAAATGATGCCCCACTATCTATAAACCAAACACACTATGAGGTTGAGCTCACCGTACAAGCTATGAGTGAAAACTCATCTTCTACTCTACTAGAGAGTTCTTATGCACTTGTTGAAGCTGCCATCTGCTTCTTTGCCTTCTTCCTTTCTGAGAAATCACTAACATAGTGACCATACTCATGACAACCAAAGCACTTGACCTTAGAAAGGTCCTTCTTCTTCTTCTCGCTTTGTGAATTCGATCCTTTGCTAGACCCCTTCTTTTCTTTCCCTTTTCTTGCTAGGGCAACGTTTTCCTATTCCAGTTCACCTTTTTTACTCTTGTTGGCCCCATTGACAAGACTTAATCTAAACTCCTAACTGAAATCAATCCATAGTCAATCCCAACTTGGTAAGGTATCTTGTCTACTGAAAACTTGAACAAAGACACTTCATTGTTTAGTAAAACCATTTAGGGCTATTCTCACTAGTTCATCATCACTAGGGCTATCTCCAACAACTACTAATTTATCCTTGAAAATTATAAGCCTAGTGAGGTAACTTGTGATGTCTTCTCCTTGGTTCATTTGGGTATTCTTCAACTTCTCTCTGAGAATCATCTTCCTGTTGGTGGTAGCATACCAGTATAGATTCAGAATGGCATCCAACATCTTCTTCATTTCATCTAGCTCAGAGATATGTGGAACAATATGATCCTTGATACCATCAAGGATTATCCTCCTCGCCTTTGCATCGTCCTTCTTCTATGCTACAAGCTATGTTGCATCTGTAAGTATAGCTACAACAATGGTAACATAATCCTTGATACCATTTTCTTACAACAATAAAGAAAGTTTGGCCTTCTAGGCACCATCCACTATGTCCTGATCTCTCAAACCAACTAAAGCCATCTCAAGGGATTAAAGCAATAATAAACCTAAAGAGATCAATCTAGATTTTAATAAACCCTTAATTTCTTTCTTAGGGAAAAACTCTTCTACCCTCAACACTACTCTAATACCATGTGAAAATTCCTATTGCAGTCACTAATTATTAATCTCCTATTGTAAATGATTATTAAGCTGCCAAAAAAATAATTCATGGCTAATATCAAAAAATAACACAACTGCAACTTCACTTATAAAAATATGGAAAGAAATAAGCAACACAATTCACTTGAAATATGTTCAAACAAATCATCTCTGGAAAAATCCCTAAGGGAAAACCAGTTGTACAGACGAGGAATTATATTAACTTTAGCAAATCAAGAGATACAACATTCCTCGCCTCTCACTGGCAGAACTCTGACAACCTCCTAATTTCTCCCATTGATATTCCTCACTACTAGAATATAATAAATGTCTTGAACACTTTTCTTACCTTCCTTTGTCTAAACATCAATGGTTCATTTTGTTGCAACCTCTACTATATTATTATTACCAAGAGTAATATTGGATCTATAACCATCGTCAAGCTTTGAAAATATTTCCTTGTTACCAGACATATGGTCAAAGCATCCAGAATTCAAATACCAAACATCATTCCCATTACTCTCACCTTTGCCATAACACAAAATTAAATTACGTAAGAAAGGATACTCATCTTGTTGAGCATAATTTGCATTATTCTTACCTGATTTCAGTCTACACTCTCTCAAAGTGTCCATACTTATTGCAATGATAGCATTGGATGTTCCTTCTATCAAATCTGCCTTTGCCTCTACCTCTTTCCTCCTTGAGCACCTCCTCTCCTCTAGTTCCTCTTGAATAATTCTGATTTTGACCCCTTCCTGAGCCTTTGTTGTTGTTATTTTTGCTACTAGCACCACCATTCTTTGAGATTTGTAATTGGGAAGCAAAAACCTTCTTGTTAATGCTAATAGAGGTGTCCCTTATTCTATCCTCGTGTGATATGAGAGCTCCAACCAACTCATCATACTCCATGGTGGCTAATTTCTTTCTTTCTTCCATAACAATTGCTACAATATTCAATCTTAGGGTTAGAGATCTTAATACCTTATGTATCACATGCTCTTGGCTCATAGGTTCACCCAAAGTGGTCATTTTATGAATCACATCTTTAACTCTAACACAAAAATCTCGCACATTCTCTGTTTCCTTCATCTTCAAGTTCTCGTACTCTGTTTTCAAGGTTTGTAGCTTCACAATCTTGACTTGATCATTGCCATGGTAAGTATCTTTTAGAGTCTTGCAGGCCTCTTTTGTTATTAGTGCATCAACAATTATGAGAAACAAGCTCTTGTCAAGAGTCATCTAAATGTGAAACAATGTCATTACACTCTTCTTCTTAGCTTCTTTCTTCAACCTCCTTTCATTAGGTTGGAAAGTATCACAATCCATGGGCTCTGCATATCCGGATTCAACGATCTCCCAAAAATCTTTCCCAATAAAAAATGTCTTCATCTTGATTGACCAATATTGGTAATCAACTCTATCAAACTCTAAGACATGCAAATTGTTTGCCATGTTGCTGTCTTCCAAACACCTTCAGCTTTGATACCAAATGTAGAAACTAAATGCCTACATTAGCAAAAGAACCAAGAGGAAAATATACGAATACATTTATGAAATACGCTCTATTTTAACAGAGGAAATACAAAGCTATTGAACAGCAGAAAATAAAGTCTTTATTGCAGCAATCTAGACTACATCGATAATTTGCATTGAAGCAGCATGTATATAAAAGGAAGTAGCTAAAGAAAAACCCAGACCACTGAAAACTACAAATTACAATGCATGGTGAACTAAAGGAAAGACTCTATAACAAATGTAATGAACTAAGACATAACCGTTTGAATCAGTAGTTTGGCTGATTAGATTGAGGAGAAGCTACGGTTCAGGAATTTAAAAAATCAATTAACTTTAATCTAAACTACAGCCCTAATCGATTGCAAGGACTAAACAGATAGTATCATCTTACTAATCTTTAAAATTTAATTAATTTTAACTATTTTAATAAAATTTAAAAAGTTATCCTTGGAGATTTATCCAGAACTGATATGAATCAAAAGGGCTCATAATTCGCATAAATTGTTGATTTAAAATACAAGACAAACAATATGTTGTTTTAGTTTTAAAAGAGATGGTGTCGGTGTTATGGTGAAAAGACGAAGGCCTCACCAACAATGCACGAGCTAACACCAATTTCTTCTCGCTTCAAAATATCGTCATGACCATTTGAATCTTTGTATGTGGTCTTTTTGACAATGTACTTATTAACCATGTTTTAAAATATTTCACACACTAAGCATGCAACCTCTTCAAGGTTCAAAATGGACTGGTCTAGTACTTTTAATCCAGGAAAGACAGAGCAGATGATGAGGAGAAAAAATAGAGGCTTTAATTCAATTTCAAGTGGTCATCTTACATTATTATATATTAAGAATAAAATTAGTTTTAAAAAATTAGTTAATTTTAACTGCTTAAGACTCTTAGTTATTTTTTCTGTAATAAAGTAGATAGTTCATTTATATTTTTCTGTAATGAAGTAGATAGTTCATTTATATCTAGACCGGGAGATGTAGTCTGGAATTTTTCCTCAATCGCTAATTGGCACTATCGTTCCTTTATTTCCAATCGCTAATTGACACCATTGTTAGCCTAATTTTTTAAAATAAATAAATAAAATAAAATAAAAACTTCTTTATAAGAGGCAGAAAACTACTTAAGCCAAGTTGGTCTTGCTAGAACCCCCAAAACCATAGACAACTACTGCTGTTGTAGCTCAATCATTTTAGCAATCAAGCAGTTGAAAAACAAATTCTTCAAAATTCACTTCTAATCCAAGCTAGTGATTATTCAAATATGCCAAATGGTACATGTCAAAGTCGTTCTTAACAAAAAAGTAGTAATTGATGATGTTTTACCTGTATAACGCCCGACTGTGCCTCGGAAATATTGGAACATGAAATTTATATCCCTAGTAATCACCTGACGACGTTGCCTGCCCGTTAAAATCCATACGAGCCAATCAAATGGAAAGCAATTAGAATCTGGCGTTAAGAAACAATGTTGAGTGAAAAAAGATAAAACTAACGTCTTAGTCTCAAATATACCACTAGAAAAAAATAGTGGTTGCTTTTAACAACTCATCTAACATATCAGGGAACCAAACAACAGCTGTAAATATATATATGAATGCTTGACAGACAAACTGTTTAAAGGTAAAATCAATACGCACCTTGCCGATGCTTCTCTTATCTGAAGCTGCTGGGAACAACATAAGATGGCTCCTTTCACTATTAGGTGTATAGACTTCTTCAATTTAGCATGTATCTCCATCTCTGTACCGAGAGACTCCTTTAATTGTAGGATTACTTTCGACAAAGCATTCATAGACCATAAAAGTCTATCACATTCTCCATCTTGTTGGCCGTCACTGTCCATGTCTTCAACTTGTAAAGCTGCACCCACCACTAGTAAACCCACTTCAGCCCAATGAAAGTCTTTAATGATGGACAACACCATTTTCTCTTTATAATATTCATACAGGTCTGGAATGTATTTATAAGCCCGGTCTACCAGGCCTAATGAACAAAATACGCTCAACAAAGCGACTGTACACGCCTCAGGCACCCTCTTCTCCTTATTCAGCACCATGCAACTCACCACCATACACACCACCAAACTCACCACAATTACCCAAGGCTGAGAACAGTTTGACGATAAATAATCACAAATCCGCTTTGATACAGGGTGATGTTTTATCTGCAAATGAATAACAAAATAGTTACCAACAAATAGAATACGGATTTCCCCATGCTAGTTTTTTTCTTACAAATCTCCAATGATAATAATCAACATTGCAACATTCAAAGAAATTCAAGAAAAGCTTATTAAACCCTGCCCTCTAGGGCGGGGAGTAATGTTTTCAGCTCATTTTTCCCATATTAGTTCTATATCCTATGGTTCTCTCATTAATATTTATTACAATAAAATTTTCACTGCAAAATCCAGTTTTCCTATCGGATGAGCTTCCTTTTATCGGTTATCTCTTTCTTTCTTTCGAGAAAATTGGGAAGATTTGGGAAAAATATGAACTTGGGAGTCGGATGGCACTGAGGTCACATGGCATTTTGCAAGCTTCCTTACCTGCCTTGTCTGTGGTGCAACATTTTGTATTCATTTATGGTGATCTATCCTATAGACTCACAGGCATCATATTTTTGCAGGGTTAGTGTTTGCATTTCTCTTAAAGTTTTTATTTTCTATTATGAATGTCATTCCTTTGTTTCTGAGTAAAATTAATGGCTGGCCAAATTAATCGACACCACTACCATGCTTGCCAGTGCGAATGTTTTCTCAATTCCCTCTGCAGCATCCTAAACTAGAGTGCCTTCCAACAATGTGCTTTTCCTTCGATTAAGCGAGATTTCAGAGGTAAAGTGCTCATCCTTTAGGTGCACAGTGAATTCCTTTCTTGTGAGGGCAAAGAGCTAAGTTCACTCAATTAATGTACACAAACTAGACAAAGAAGTGCAAAAAAATGCTAGGGTAGAAAATGTTTCCCCCTACAGTAAATCTTTTAAATTTCGTATTGTTTTAAGTTAACAAATAATTAGTCATGCAGAAAATATCTTGTTTTGAAGGTTTCTTTTCATGGCATTGGGTCTATGAATCTTCTATACCAATGACAAACATGAGGTGAATGTTCAATACAATGGACCGGTGTTATGAAGGCTGCCATAATTGATGGTATGATGACCAGTGATTTTAGTAATGTCATGATATAGATTCTAAACCTCCCTCCAGAAAAAGATATTTTGGAATCATAATTTTTGATTAGAAAATATTTTTGAATGTCAATAATAATAGGAAGTCCGCTAATTGTCATAGAATATTACAAATCAAAATTAAACATATTTTATCTCATGGAAATAGGAGGATAATTACATTATATTTTAAATCAATAGTGAAAACTAATTACTGGTGACATATCCCTAAAGTAACTAATAATTATAATAATTATTGGTGAACTAATTTTAATGTCTTTAATAATATATAATATTTAGGTCTATCAAATCTAATCAAGTATCGAATATTGTGGCGAATCTTTAGGTTTAAATTTTTTAATAACATAAATTATTGAGTGATTTTAAATATTTTAGAACAAAATTTAATAAAAATGTGGTGATTTAGGTTGCATTAAATCTTAAATTATTAGTCAAATTACTAGCAAAAAGTTTCTAAAATTAGTCAATTTACGAATATTAGCCACTAAAAAATACCTAATAATAGATTTGATTGCACGATGATCAGTTATTGTTATCCTTGATGTCAACTATTGACCTATTGTTCCTAGTATGTTGTCAAGCATAATTATTATGAGTAGAGTGTTGTAATAAGGTTCGGGGGGTATGATCATTATGAGAGCATTGGGAGAGTCTCTTTAAGTGCATATGATGACCGTTACTGCTGAAGTGAAGAGTAAGATGATTATTTGGCTAATCACTCATTCACCCCACTTCCCCTCTTAGTAATCTGATTCCTTAGAACTGATAAAAAGAAGGGAAATACCGTTAACCAACTTGAATTATTCTTGAACTAACTAACTTTGACTTATTCAATGCCACAAGGCTTAAAACACTTGCAACTTGATTCCATTCTACAACTTTGCATGTGATACTATCATATGTAACAATATTTTGTTTTTGCATTACATGTAATTTATCAAATGCAAATTACAAATACATGATGAAAATATTATAAACTGTATATAACAAGACAAGACTCCTATTACAACATCCTTTATTGGTCATCATGCTCCTACAAGATGCTTTGAGTTTGAAGTATTTGGGTTTGGCAAAAGCATCTTGAATTGGAATAGCAACTTGCATCCTTTCTTGTTCTACAATATAATGGTGGTTGTTTCTTAAAAACACGTTTGTTTCTTTCCATCTCTGTCTTCAATGCTATGCTTGTAATCATTCTTTGACCTCTTTTTAGGCTCCATTATGTGATCATTCTTGACTCGTGTCCCTCTTTCTTCTTCGCATGTCTAGAGTTATGCATGTTGTAATTGGAGGACTTTTAAGAAAATGGAGGATGAAGTGATTAAGGTAGAACCAACTCTTTAATGGGGGGAAAAAATTCAAAACAATATTTTATAGGAGTATTCAATATGAATGGATAACAAACTTTATGATGGAAGAATGTGTGAAAGATGTATGACATAGCATTTACCTACAAAGGAGTTTTGAGTTTCCATTACAAATTAACTAGAAAGAAACTACCAACATTAAGTCACATGGAAGCAGTGGAATAAGCATGAATAGGGAACATGCAATGCACGAAAATGAGTTTTTCAAATGCATTTGCATGGAGCTTGCTTTTCTTGTTACTCCAAACATAGAATAGAGCTTTTAATCCGGACTGCATATGCAAGCAAGATGAGATACTTGCATATGAAACTTAGAGAAATTTAGAAGGAAGATAGAAGAGCCAAAACATGAACTAAAACATGTGAAAATCTAAAAATGAAATGAAAGATTTTCAATCGATAACAAGAAAAAAATATATCAACAAAATCCCTAAGATAAGCACAAGAAAACTTATCCCTCTTCACCAAAAATAAGAGTAGTCTTTACAAATCCTTGAGAGAAATCCGAAGCAAATCCAAGAGAATTTTGAATTTAGAAAAGATTGTATCTAGAGGGTTAGATAGACTTAGAATTTTGGAGTCAAGATGCATTGCTTGCAAAGTTCTAAATGATGGAGAAAAAAATGCACAAATAGAATGAACTATATTGACCAAATCAAAACCATGTGTAACTGGTGCATGAGCACACATGGGATGAAGATTCAAGGGATATTTTTCCTTTAGTTTTTGAATAGAATAAGGTTTATTAGACCATCTATGTGTTAAATGAAATTAAGTCATGTTGTAAGGCTAATAAGCCAATTTTATATTGTAAAGTCAATTAGAGTCATATTGTTCAAACATGATTAAAATATGACTACTAATGTAAAAGGGTTAATTTAATCCTACTTGATATGTATTAGGTAACTTGAGGTAACTTCTTCCAAATCTTCTCTTACTCTTCTTTACTCTTGTATTTTCTTTACTTCAAAGCACACTAATTTTTAAAAATTGCATATAGGTTCAAGGAAGTTTAACAGTGGAAAATGTGTATTCAAATCCATTCCACGCTTTCTGCGCAAAATGCAACTACATATTTGAAACCTACGGTACATTAGATGGTGAAAATGCACACTGCAATAAGTGTGATGAACAAATTACCTATGAATATTCACTATATTTGAAAACACTTATCACAAATGAAAACTTGCAAACAATTCATTGCTCAGCTGAAAATAATATAGTAGAACAATTACTTCCTGCTCTTAAAAACATGACTTATCAGCAATACTTTGATGTCAAATCAGCAGTCACATTCATGCTTCAAAACTTTACCGCAAGTGGCAAGTTTACCCTCAACCAACATAACATCATCACCCAAGCAACTCCTATAGATCAATAGTTATAAAAAGCATACATCAAAGGTACTTACTCTACATGGTCAGAGAAATCAAATACTTAGTCTTCTCTTGTCAAATGTTGTTCCATATGCACTAACTATGTTTAAAATTTTGCACACACCAAATGTGAAGAAAAGAACAGTGCAACTATGCACTACAGCCAATACCTGAGAGATAGGATATGTTAATAAATATTGCTATTTCACATACTATTTTGAATACTAAAACAAGACTACAGCATTCTGTGCTTGTGCAGCTACACACTACAGCCAATACCCAAGATATAGGATTTGTTAATAAATTTTTCTATTACACATACTATTCTGAATACTGAAAAATACTATAGCATTCCATACTTGTAAATGTTGTATATATCTTTTAGTTTTGCTCACTTTAAAATGTCTCACTATGCAAAAAATAAAATACATTCTGCCTATATATTTTGTGGCTTCAAAATATACATGCATAAATTTCAGCTACACTCAATTTGTATATGCAATGGATATTCTCACCTCTTATTTGCTATAGATTGAATTAGTTGATTTTACTAAGCAATTGTACATAAAGCTTATATCCATGCATAAATTCACCTATTTCATGCAGTGCTAAACACTTCTTTTCAGACCTCGACATTTGCTATGCTCGCATTTGCTGTTTTATTTCATGCAAAACATTTCATCACCATCTTGCAATTTGCCCAGCTATTACTTAACAACACCCTCTTCTCCACCCTCCACAACAAGCATACACTATACAAATGGCAGGAACTCTGACCAGCATGTCTCTTACTTAAATCAATCATGAGAAAACTTACTTCTATAAAATCATGTGATTGCGGACATAAAGTTTTGAGATTTTTTAAAATCTCCCAACTATTTTACATAATTTTGCCTATCTAATTGCCATTGGAAGTCTTGAATTCTATGAGCTCTCAAATGAGGCATTGACAAAAAGAGTTTTGTCAAAGACTGATGATATAACTTGTAATTAGAAAATAACGTTGTTAGAGGACAGATTGAAAGTTAGAGTTTTTCCTAGCCAATTGCCATTGGAAGTCTCAAATTTTGTGAGTGAGGGATCGACAAATTTTTTGGGCAATATGACAGGCTTGGGAAAGCTTTGAGATTCACTGGTTCAAAATGCTGATCTTAGAGTTCAAATTCATTCCTGAAAGCTCTTTTTTTGAAATACTATGGACTGTGGAACCATCAAATCTTGGAAAACTATCTATGTGTATCTTGTTATTTTCAATGTGCTTCTATATATATTTTTGTATTAAATAAAGCATATTGTGTTAGTATTATTCTATCTTGGCTATGAATAAATAGAAATGTTCTTAAAATGTTCTTATGTCTTTGTTAAATTTATTGTCTATAAGTTGTAAATTAATAACCCATTTAATTATGAGATTAGAATCGAGATTGTGACATGATGAATCTGCATAACTCTTGAACCTCTGGAATACAAGTGCTAGTTAATAAATCCAAAAATGTCACAATAGTAACATAGAGATAAATAAAGAAAATTATTGAAAAAATAAAATAAAAAACATTAAAAGACATGTGTACCTCATTAACAATTAGTCCCTCAGCTAAACCCACCCTCCGTTTCGAAATTAGTATTGGCGTAAAATCTCCGAACTTCGAAGCCTCCAGTGCCACCCTCTTGCCGCTGCAATAACTCTTCCCGATCTACAATAATAAATATAAGAAAAGTAGTATTTGATATGAAAATAGGGAAAACTCAGACAAAATCAACAAAGGGCCGCCTAACTGAGTTTCGCGAAGGGCAAGACGTTCACCAAGTCCGACGCTTTGTCGGTTACTTTTCGTGAAACACGCCTTTGTATTTAGAATTTTATCAGTAAGTTGGGAAGGATTTAACAAATGATGCTGATTCGAAAGAGACTGTGGAGCACATATCAAATTAGCGAAAGTAATTGCGGGGGAGTCGAGATGGATCTGCCTTCGAAACCCTCGAAAACACGGGAGTGGGCAAGGAACTACATGAAGATATCGTTCGGCAAGAAAATAGGAAAAACCTAAATAGCAAGAAAGGTTACAGTCAGTACCTGCTGAACAAAAGGTTGTGCGCGCTGGGCAAAACGGTCATCAAGTCGGGCGCTTAATCGGCTAAGAACAGCGTCTGATATATCTGCTTCTGTATTTAGAATTTTATCAATTTCGTAACCCAAACCAAAAAGCAAAGGTGAAAACTTTCTGGCCAAAATTCTAATGAGAAGCATGTTGAAGAATGAAAGAAATTGGAGGCGATAACGAAGATGAATATGCCTCCCAAACCCTTGAAAACACACGAGCACATGGGACTGGGCACCGGCGACTCTGCAATTTATTTGCACCGAAAATTACACAAATGAGATGGAACAAGTAGTCGAAAATTTTTGATAAAAAGTTTGTCTTGTTGATTTTAATTTGTAGATCTGCACTTCTCTTCTCGTTTGCGCTGGAAGACAATGCGGTGTTTGATTGTCTCTTATAAATGATGCTAAATTCTAAAAAATCGATTTAAGAAAAGTTGGGAGAATCATAAGTCGTTTCTTGTGATTAATTAGAAATCTGGGAGAATCATTAGCTTCAAATCTATTTATTTAATTTTTATTTCCCAATAAATTTTATTATATAATATTTCAAAATCTTTTTTAAAAAATAATGTTTAATATCTATTTTAAATAAATTCAATATTAGATTGGTAAATTTTTTACTTTATTTATATTTTTTCAATTTTTCATTTCTAACAAAATAAAATTCAAACAATAAAATAATAACATATATATAATTTATCATAGTTATTTTTTTCATTATATTCTTAAATATTTTATCAAATTATTTGTAAAATTACAAAATCTCACATAATTTAAATGTGTATGATTTTAATTATTTCTAATAATGCAAATCATGCTAATAAAATGTCTTTCTCTAATTATACATATCATATCATAGTGTTTTTAAATTTTCATTAAACATTTATTATAAATAACTTATAATATAAAATATTGAAATCAATTGTTAAATTATAAAAACAAAATTAAATTTTAAAGTTATATTCAACTTTTAGCATCTCAATATATAAATTTAGAGTTTAAATTATTTTGACAAAAAAAGATTATAATATTTGTTAATATTATACACCAAAATGACACCAAAAATAAAAATTATTTAAAACACTAATAAAATAATTTTACATCCTACTTTAATCTATAATCTATAATTTTGACTAATAAATAGATTTTTAGATGCCACTTTATCTATTCAATAAAATATGATATATTTTATAACTATTTTTATCAAACTAGATCTATAATTAAATTGTTACATGTCAAATATATAAATTTATAATTTAAGTTATTTGATAAAAAAATTATAGTATTTATTAATACATATAAGAAAATCATATCAACAATAAAAACAAATTAAAAGTGAATCGGTAGTTTTTTCCTTAAAATGTCTAATTGCCATTGTATTTCTAAACCGTATCAAATCGTGTAAACTGTAGCAAAGTGTGGTGTCTGAATACGGGCAACATAGGGCATTCCAAATATAGGTAGGGCAAGACAAAGAGGCTTGGTGCAAATAAGTTGCATTGTAGCCGGTGCCCATGGGACTATGTGAATAGACCCATGTTTATAAAATATGTTCAGATGAAATAGTCAATGATTGACAAACAATGTTTTTCGCATGGTGCATCGAATACACATCAGTTCGCTATCAAAAAATCATGCAACACCCACGACCCATTTATTGTAACTATTAAAAATTAAATAAAATAGAATCACTGTGGGTGTGCATATACCATTCCAGCTCACATTCACATTGGTGAGGGTGCAGTCCCATGAGGGGGTTGCAGGATCTATTTTTGTGGAGTGGGTGGTCCTATGAAATAAAATAAAGTTTCCTATAGGAGTAATTGGAATCTTCTCCTTGAAAGTAGCAGCCTCTACTTTTTAGGGTGTAGATTTAAGCCGGTGGAAAAGATGGGGAGCTAGAAATTGTTCCACTAGCTTAGGCTTTTCTTATGCCACATGTCAATCATATACCAGTTTCAAATTTTTATCAATAGACTTTTTAAACATATTTATTTAGTAAGTGAATTGAAAATGTTAAAATTAAGAAAAAATCACGAGACCACCCGCTTCCCATGGGACCTCCCACTTTAAAATAATCCTAGACTAGCACTTGCATCCGAAGGAGCAGGGGGTACGCTAATAGTGGCAAAAGGTGGAACTCTATATAATATGATTGCCCATGTATATTTTAAAATTACAAATATTTGGAAATCACCCATTGAGTCAATTGTCAAATAAGAAAACCTTTAGTTGTTTTAGTAGAATTTTTTAGTATTGCTTGGCCAAACTTTGCATGCTCATGAGATTTTTTTTAATAATTGAAAAATTAAAATAAATTAGAATACAACTTTTTCCCTCTCTTTAATAATTACTGATTCAAGTGAATGGTGGTTGGTGCATAGATATTGCACAAATTTAACACATTTTAGTATCGAGGTTCTTTCTAATCTTTCAACTAGGTACACATAGTGGGTATATTTCTCTAATTTGTATTTTAAGCATAGCATGTATGGTTGAGGCATGTATGTTGAATGTCACAATTCCTATAGGAGCAATAGGATGGAGTGGGTTATTGTTTTTAGATGATAAATCCAAAAGTGCAAGTTTGGTGCAATGTATCAAATATGATTTTCCAGGGGGTTGTTTAGAGGAAATATCTTTATAATGTTCTTTAATAGTGGCAATTGCTAGTTCTTGTTTGGGAGATAATGAATATAGTGAAGCATGCTCTTGTAATATGGAGTTGTCATGTATCTGGGATGCATTTTTTGTACTTATGAAATGCTTTATAGTGTTGTGCAAATGGGGAGGTATAGAACACTCATACCAATTGTTGACATTGTCAAAGTCACGTCGACCAAGCATTTCAAGGGCATTCAAGTTCTCACTGCCAACAAGTACCATCTGTAATAGGAACTCCCATTCTTTCATTTCACTTGTATTTCTTGGATCCACTTCACTTGTATCATCAAAATCCTCTTCATGTTCAACTACTATATGTATCAGGCGATCCACATGCCAAACATGATAATTATTTAATTTCATTTGTTTCCAATTTGCAACAATGTCATCTTTAGTGAGATTAATGTCTATAAAGATGCTACGGTAATACTTTTATAAAAGAAGCTCACTCCAAAAAAATCTCAAATCGTTAAAATTCCTCATTAGGAATAGTATAGAAATGAGGGAAAATATTGACAATTGCCTTAGTTTCTCTAGCTTTCCACTTTCACCCTTTTCGGGTAGCCAAAAATGAAAATGATCTAGCAGTTCCAATTAATGTCTTTAATTCCATCTTAGCAGGTCATTGTATGTAGGAGTGCAAATACCTCAATAGTAATGCATTATCACCTAGATTTTGTTAATCCAATGGAAAACTTTACATCCAGCATTTAGTGTTATAAAGGAGCGACTACAAATAAGAAGTGGTAACATTTTTAGCATATCACATGTCTTTTGTGCACCAATATCACAACTTGCAATAATCTTAAACATAAATCTACAAATGATGTTAGTGTGTGGTCTTTACCTACTTGTTGTTTGCATATGCATGCTAGCATATCAATACAACTCTATGGTTTCCTTTCTACCTTTGATGCATGTTTTTCTATATATTTAATAAAAAGCATTTTTTGTACAACTGGTTGGAAATCCATATTAGCTCTCCATATAGAGATCATATATGGGTTGTATATATTCAACGTATCCTCATTTTGTGTTAGAACATATGTTTTTTTCTTGACTCATCACATACCAGGGATGAGCTAGCACTTTCAACCCAATGGGCTTTATAACGACACTCTAAAATAGTAGCTCATTTGCTTTAGTACAGTGTGTGTCATGGGACACGACTAGTCAATTCCTTATAGTCAACACACATATATCTAGATAAGATAGCAGTTATTTCCAACATGCAAGGATCTTCTTGCAAAGATTGATGTCCTGTGTTGTTTCTACAAGATGGAGTGTTGGGATTTCATGCATTCACATATTTTTCAAAGAACGACCTCACTTGTTCTACTTCATCATGGTTATGCTAGTAGAGTTTCTCCATGTCAGGTGCACCAAGAATCCAAATGAATCCATGTATATGTCTTGATCCTTGATGTTTCCATTCATATCTATACCAATAATCTGTCACACAAAAGAGTCTTTCTAATACTTCTTCACAGAATAGTGTGAACCTTTGACGGATAAATAGTAAAGTGGTATGTGGGTTATTGATAATGTTATTTGTACGTTCTTTGTTCATTTGAAGGATATATGGGAGGCCATTAGAAAGAGTCATTGTAATTTAGGCCATTTAGTATCTGCAACACTAAACATGAAGAAAAGAGTAGGGGTTTCTAGTTGGTTGATCATATTTGGAGGTTGACTGCAATGTTTATTCTAATACACATGAGTTCCCCTCAAGGAAGACCCAAACTGCATAAATGCTTCATCCAATTAGGCATTAAAAAATTGTTGTATGTGAAAGCAAAGGTTTTCAATGGTGGTTGGGATGTAGTCATCTACATCTTTTTTGAAAAATACAAAAGAGAGTCCCATATTTTGATGTCTTGTCATTAGATTCAGTACAAAATAGTGGAACCTTGGGTGGCTTCCAAACTACTATCATGGCATCTCATTAAGTGCAATACATATTCATGCATCTTAACTTGTTGATAGCAAGGTTGCATTGGTAATGCAATACATCTTGGGAAAAGTGTTGAAAAAGCCATATCCAGAAGTCCCTTAGTATTGTATTCATTTATTGGAGAAGGATCAAGCTCTAGCCAACAAATAAGGGTGTCATTTGCATATGAAATTTGCATTTTTTCTTTAATGGTATCTATCTCACATCATCTATTTGGTAATTTATCCATAAATGATGATGAGTATGTTATGTCATTTTCATTTTTATCCTCACCACACATACATTAAAATTCAGTTGAAGGATCATGTTCATTGTCAACATCAATAGTATGAAGCATGTCTAAAACATATATACTTGTATCTGAGAGTTGTAGTAGAGATTTAATGGCTATTAGAACATCCTAATAGTATGGTTCATACTTGATATTATATTGTAATGTAACCCAAAAATGACTCCTACTTACATAAAAATCATATTAACTTCCATGGATGTGGAGTCTTCAAACTATTAACACATCCAAATCTGTAATTCCATACGAGAGGTATTTCATTGTTGATTTAATGTCTTTTGGAAAGCGAACTGTGTGACCACAATATTTTTTTTGTCCACCATGAGCATGGGTTACTTGCACTATTGGATTTACTCATTCTATGAGCATCTCTTCAACTTGGGTTAGATTTTTTAATTCATCTTGTTGTTTCCTAGGTCCATATTATTAGATGTTGTGAATTGATGTCTCCTTTTTTCATGAGGACATCTAGTACAAACTAGGATGCAATCTGTTGAAGAGGCATGCATGCCAGGGTAACATCCATTGCATATTTTGCATATACACATGTTTGACAATGCATTATCCTAGTGCATAATTGGTTAAAGAAGCTATTGCAAAGTCTATTCCCTTTGGGGTATGAGATGACTTGAATAAATAGTTGGCATCTCATTATTCATTCCTATATCTATATCACAATTTTTCTTCTTCCTTTTTTTTTCAAATATGACGAAAAATATTGATTTCTCCTATGTGGTGAGCATAATACTCGAGATCTATTTTATGATGTTGATTTCTTTTATTTTAAATTTCTACATCATTATTTTAACAATTTGACTCACCAAGAAAATGCTTTGGAATTCGTAATGAGATATAAAGATGTATATGTAGTGTGCAGAGATGAACATAATAATAAACATACTATGATGTGTAGTATAAATGTATCTATATGATACAATGTAATAGTTTATATATTTGCAAAAAGAAAACTTTAATGCATGAAATGTCTCATTTATAGATTTCAATTACTTCATTCCACTTCAAATTACTTCCATCCCTTGACTAAATGTGCAATTACAATAATCAATGATGGGAACCCTACAATTACAACCACACCTCCAAGTCATAGACATTGTTGAGATGGGGTTGAATTGTAGAGAAACACTTCAATACAAAATGAATCTCTCTGATAGAGTTTCAAACAAAAAGAAAAAATACCAAAGAAATATAATGATTACCTGGGCTTGGGAGAAATCATAAAGGGGTCCATCATGTTACTTAAAGGGTATAGGTACCTTACTATTTGAAAATCTAGGTAGGTTCTTCTATAAACTTATCCAATAATGTGTACTTCTAAAAATGAAACTATTTTTAAAATTCAACTTTTGTGATATGTTATGATATATAATTCTTGAATTCAATATGCTCTTGTAGGTGAATTGTTGTTTCTAATAGACATCACTTATTTGCATCATGATATTATTGGTGAACCCATCTACATATGCAAGGAATAGGGCCTAGAATTACATGCAACTAACTTAGGTTCTCCACTGACATATGTGCTTTAAAAGATGAGTTTTTAGGACTCCCTTCTTGCAAAGTGATGCTTGAAATATCATCATCTTTAAATAATAATAAAACTGACCCTACTAATACTCCAATTAGAAACTTGAATCCATATCAAACAAGGTGGTTTATAAGGGGTGCGTTACAATGAAAAAGGAGATTCACCAATAAAAGACCCAAAATGGAGAAGGAAAAGTCATCTCCTTTGATATTATAGATTGTGAGAAAGTTAAGGTATGAATCACTTGCTTCAAAAAAATTGTGGATCTTCATTACTTGAATATCCAAGTAGGATCTATATATACAATAACATGTGGCACTATCAAGACAATGTACATAGTCTCTACAACAAAGTTAAGGAGCTAGTTTGTAGCTTCATACTCCACACTAGTAGTCTTCTGATCCAACACCAATTTCTAAGGATGTAATTGCTAAAAAACTCTTTGTCCCTCCCGCTGCATCAAAACTCTACCCCAACTACCCTAAGAAACCAATATTTGGGTGGTCGGCCCCTACTACTCTATGGCCCCCTACCCCTCCTATGAACATGAAGGGCCTAATATATTAGAAATGTGACATATAGAATACACCTTTCCTTCTGGGTGCATGCTAGAGGGTGCTTGAAATTTATTTGGAAGACAATTTGAGGGCTTCTATCTTAGATGATGACCTATCAGTTCCAAAACATCAATTTTATTTCACCCATCTTAATGAAATTATGCACATGGCCAATTATTTCCCTATTGATGTTATTGGCATAGTTTCTTGTATGGATCCATGTACCATAATAAGGAGGGTTGATGAGACAAAAGTTGTTAGGAGTGTCCAATTGATGGCATGCCTTCATCTAATTATAAATGTAACTTTATGGGGACCATCCACTAAAAAAGAGGGGACATAACGCAATGTACCATTTACACAATGTTGTTGTTCTTGCAATTAAAACTAGAAAAGTCGCTGAATACAATGGAAAGGTCATAAGAACTTTGGTTAGTACTCAACTCTCCATAAACCCAGACATGGAGGAGGCAAGAAAAAATAGGTTATGGTTTGATTAGAATGGGAAGGATATTTTATCTTCATCAACACAATCTATAGATGTGACCCGATGAATCCCAAGGAAAACCATTGCTGAAATTAAGGAACAAACTATGAATGTCTTCCAACCTTTTTAGTACATTGTAAAGGCAATTGAAAAAGGGTGACCAAAATCAAGATGATTTTCAAGATAATGATGGTATTGACAAAATAGACCACATTGTGGAACCCAAACAAGGTGGTTAATATCAAGATGTATTTCAAGATGATAAAAATAATGACATTTGATAAAACTATCAAATTGTGCTAAAAAAGATGAAGTAAAGACAATCAAAGGCTTCAATGATAATGAAAAAGCAAATGGAAGATTTTTTATGCCATCAATAATGCTATAAAATAGGAAGCAAAATGAGTTAAAACACAAAATGTGTGGTTCCATGAATGGTCATATGGCTTAAACATAGGTTGCACCAATGAATGGAGTGTAAAGGTACAAAATATTTTTTAAATATAGAAATTAATAAATAGTAAGATTTTGAGAAATTTCTAAAATTTATTATGTTTTCTATTTTATTATGTTTCTATATTTTATCAATGTTAGTGTAAATAATTAATTACTATTTACACTTTACTTAAGTTTACTTAGGTTAATGCATTACCTAGACACCTAGGAGTATGTGTACTCATATGAGTTGTCTTGTTGACAACACAAGAGTTAGCAACTAATTTAAGCACATAGTGTCTACAACATCTCTATACGAGATACACCTCATCATACTTATCCTCTCATTGTTGCACATACATTCATGCACAATGGAGGATAATCCACTTATGGTGGACGTGTGCTTAGTTGTTGAGCTTATCTCTTCATTGACTCTTAGGCATTCTAGAGGCCTCTATATATAGGCACTTCTAGTGTGTATGTACATGAGGAAATTATCTATCATTGAATAATTTGATATCCAAAGAATCAATTATTCATTCTCATATTGTTATGATCATACATCATTTGGTTCATATTGTGCTAAGTCTTGTGCTTCTTGATCTTGGCATTATTTTTCCCTAAGGCAAATTGATCTGAATTATTTTAGCAATTCAGAGGACAATACCAAAGGAAGATTTAATGGTATTTTAAACACATAATAAAAAATACCTAGAATTCAAGTTACTCATAATATTAAATAGAATTTCATACAATTGTAGACAATCTCGTAAGTGAGATGTATGCCTGCAAATAAACCAAATTTGGACAAACTCGTGGAGGAGTTGTGTGTCTGAGCTTATAAAAGTTTGGCTATCCTGTGAATGAGATGCATGCCCATGAAATCTATAGGAGTTGGGCAATCCCATGGTTGAGATGTCTGCCCATGAGCTCTATATATAAGATCTAATAAAAATTAGCAATCTCAATAGATGAGATGTATGTCCATATCCTTCTCCCTTGTTCACCTCATCTTGAGGCTCTTTATACATTTTCATGGAATTTGAAAAGTCACACCATTTAAATCATTATTAGAAATTGAATGGACAATTCAAAATTGAAAATTTGTTACTTAATATAATATGCCAGCTTAATTATGATCATTCCTCCCCTCTTAGAAGGCAATGGGCCCCATTGCTTGATCACCTTTTGTGAGATATATACTCAATAATAATGATTCTACCATGTAGCTTGAAAGTGAATGTTATGCAGAATATTAATTCTTCCTTTCCATAACTATTGGAAACCTATCCAATGACATGTGGCTCTATAAGTGTATGTATACACATTATTTATAGCTCTAAAAATCCACCTCAGGTCCATAATAACACTTAAAAGTTCATTTTTTTTCTTCAAATCTTTATATTTAAACAGACCACCCACTAGAGCTTTGCATGCAAAACATAGTCTCTAACTATAAGTTTTACTATGTTTGGTTCCATCAGAACATGCTTTATTTGGACATAAGGAACAACAGACTCCATAAATTTCTAGTGACATTGCAAGAGATCGAAGGAGTTGGACAAAAAATAAAAAATAAAAATGAAGCCACTTGGGAATGGAATAAGAGTCTTGGGTTGAGATTCAAGAGATGTTCACCAACAATGGTCTTGATCACTTTCTCCACTTTGGGGGATTCAAAATAGAAGATTGTCTTCAACTTCTTCAAATCGATGTAACTAGTATATGGATATTCACCTTCGAGAATTGGGAAGAGAGATTCTTTTGTTGATTTGATTGAATGCCATTGAAATTACAAGCAGAAGAGAGGCACATAACACAAGATCAAATGAAGGAATGAGAAATCCATTATGTTCCTATTTGGTGAAGCCACTTCCGAAGAATTTTAGTGAGAGTGTAAGGATTTCCCCAATGGTAGAAAAGGCAACAATTATGGAGCTTCTTGTCTCTTCCATTATGTTGTTTCCACCAATAACTCCACTAGATTCCCTTGAAGTTTTTGAAAGGGTGGATGAGAAGCATGAATTCATCCATAGAAAGAGTGTCCTTCTCTTTGAAGTCCAAAACTATACAAGGCCATGTTATTCTTTCCACCACTCTCTTAAATGTCAAATTTATTCTCTATGACAACACCATTTTTCTTTCAATCTAGTTACGTCAACAATGTTTGATGATAATGATAGTCCATATACCAAAGAATTCAATAAATTTTCTCATCATGGCATGCATACATTTATAATGTAAAAAGGTGGCGGTTCACATCCATGTAGTAGGGATATTTATTGCTTGAAAAAATTGGTGATCCAAGCCACTACTCTGTGCGTTCCCCCTCTGGCAACCCTTGGTATTATGGAAACAACTCTTCTAGTTCCCCAAGACTGTGTAGATGTTTTATGACCAGCTTCCATGCTCATGGAATAAGGTAGTCACTTTTTCTTCACCATATTTTCATGTACAAAATTGACAATATCAGGCGTTATTCAAGATTTCATGACATCTAACAAGTGAATGGTATCTACCGCCTCATTTTCTAGTGATTACACTATCACCAATAGCCGAGCTACCGCTGTTACCGGCATTGAGAAAGCTTCATAGATCTTTAGAGACCAAAACTATCCATCTTCCCAAATGAGAAGAATGTGAACTGATATTATTTCTCTACATTAAAACTCTTGCAACAATTTTTGTTATTATCTTGCTAGCCATTTTAAGATAAAACCCTAAATCCTAGCAAGGAAGTCTCGCAATGGAGTTATAAGACCCCATCCAAAACACTCAAAGGAAATGGAAAGACATGAGACAAGGTCTATCCAATTGAATGGAAACTCTGTCAAAAGTGACCAAGAACAAATGGCTTTGATACCACTGATTTGAATTATTTTTGCAATTCAAAGGACAATACTAAAGGAATATTTAATGGTATTGTAAACACATAATAAACAATATCTAGAAATCAAGTTACTCATAATATTAAATAGAATTTCATACAATTGTGGACAATCTCATAAGTGAGATGGATGCCTGAAAATCAACCAAATTTGGACAAACTCATGGAGGAGTTGTGTGTTCGAGCTCATAAAAGTTGGGTTATCCCGTGAATGAGATGTATGCCCATGAACTCTATAGGAGTTTGACAATCCCATGGTTGAGATGTCTGCCCATGAACTCTGTATATAAGATCTGATACAAATTGGCAATCTTAGCAAACAAGATGTATGTCCATATCCTTCTCCCTTGTTCAATTCATCTTGAGGCTCTTTATACATTTTTATGGAATTTGAAATGTCACACCATTTAAATCATTATTAGAAATTGAATGGACACTTCAAAATTGAAAATTCATTACTTAATATAATATGCCAGCTTAATTATGATCGCAAATTCTTCATGGTATCATAGCTATACCAAATTCTTACATGGTATCAAAGCTATACTAAATTCTTACACCACCCCCACCACCCCTTAAGTGCAACTTAGGGGAATGCACTTAAGCTTACAAAAGCTATGATGGGTCCCGACCACTACGCCATGTTAGGTACCCATGTACAAATGCAATGCAATGAAATGAAATCTCTTTGAAAATGGAGAAAGAGGGAAAACCTCATGGGAAGAACTCTCCCCCAAAAAAAGAGATAAGTACAATAAAGAAAGATGCATGAATGGATGGAGTAATCAAGACCCCCCCTCCCCCCCCCCAGTTATGACATACATCATGCATATATAATAGAGAATCCCTCAATGAAATCCCCCCCTTAGTGAAGGATCTCCTAATGATGAGTGCTTGAAGACAAAAGAGAATCTAATGTCTACAAACAACATTTCTCCCTTTAGGAAGAAGATACACCAAGTATAGGTGCAAGTATGCTTCCCACTGTGGATAGGAAGATGGAAGAGGAATCCATATGTAGGATGTTGTGGATACTGCCTCTAAAGTCTGTTCATATGTTGACAAGTCCTTGATGAATGTAGATGCCACAAGCCAATTTGGTGAATGCCCAAAAGAAGGTGGCAAACAAGGTAGCATGTCCATGTATGAAATTGAATCAACCTCCAAAGACAATGAAGCATTTGATAGGAATATATGTGAAGAGAATCAATGTAGCCTTCCCTCAATGTTGAATGTACACCCATGAAAGAAGCTCCTTGATGACTGAAGAAGCTGCACCATGAAAACTGAATGAAGTTCCTCCTTGTGGGAAGAAGTGGTGCCATAGGTGTAGTAGAGAATGCTCCCCAACTAGTAGGAAGAATCCTCAAAAGATATAATGTCTGAGATAACTAGAATACAGTCTCCAAAGACTGAGATGTCTCCTCTGAAGTGAAGAGTTCTCCTCCAACTGCTAAAAAGAAGTGTCCACAATCATATCGTCTCAACAACTAAAGAAGAAGTCTCCTCAACAAAGAGAAGATGAATGTCATCGATAATGTCTCCCACATCTTCAATGTAAGACTCCACAAACAACACTACAATGTCTGGAAGGAAGTCATCCCATGAAGCTGAAATAGGAAGACATGGTATTTCCTGTTGTACTGAATCAGGAGCATCTATGGCTGGAACTGGATTAGTAGAAACAATAGGAGCATTAGGAGGTAGGATCTCAACTGGAGTTGTAGGTACCATGACTGGAGTAACCGATGATAGAATGTCTTCTAGGAATGGAGGAATTGTTGAATCTCCATATGCTTTCCAAAGAGCCATCTAAATATCATAAGGGTTAGTGAGCTTTCCAAGGACATCAAAGCAATAAGCATTGATACTAAAAAAATGACTAACACAATTATGTGATTAGGTTTCAGATTAGTGTAAGAGGGAAGTTCTTTGGAACATAGAAAAGGAAATACTTCCTTATACTCTCTTAGATGATCAATCACTAAAGCACTCCATTTGTGATAGTTCCTCTTTGTCAACCTTGGTCTTATACCAAACTAACATGTGAAACAAGACTCCATGAGATCAATAAATGTATGCACCCAAAAAAAAGCAATCAAGAAACACCCCCCCTCCCCGCCCATGTATGATTTGACACTTTATAATTAGTGCGATTATAATTGCCACTTGCCAATTCAGGACCTATTTATGAAAGAAGTATCTCTATCTAGAGAAGCCTATAATCTAATTACAGATCTAGAAAGTAGATGAAAAATTATGCACTTTCCAGAAAAAAATAGAACCTAATTATGTGTCTGAATGAGCCCATACTAAGCCTTTAATCTTGCAAAAATTAAGATTTGCAATTTGCAGAAAAATGGAGGAATAGGATCTCAAGCATCCTGCACCAATGTGCAGATCACAAAATTCTACCCCAAAACAAAACAAAATTGCTTGGAAAAATGAGTCTGTATGGGGGAGATATCATTTTTTGAAAATCACCTCTGTAATTATTTTTCCTAAATTGCGAGTACTCTAGATTTCACCTCAAATGTCCGATTTTGATGAAACAAAAGTCAATTTGGGGGTTTTTTGACCTTTTGAATATGATGCCAATATCTGATTTGCACCAGTAAGCTCTAATCTTTTCCTACAAAATATCTCTCCTACTGACCTAATGGCCAAATTTTTTCATAGAATTTTGGAAATATATTGCAGATCTAAAAAGAAATTGTAAATCTGAAAGGAGAAGCAAATGAAAAATGCAGATCCAAAAATTAATTGCAGAGATCTGAAGAGATCATACCAATTTCATAAATCGGGCCTTCGAGTTCTAGTTTGCAAAAAAATTACCTTTGATTTGACTACAGCCTAGGGTGGGAAAATTTATAATTAAAATTCACCGAATCAATGCTCTAGATGCAATGGTGAGGTCCACTTTTGCTCTAGACGCTCCTAATAGCTGAAGATACTCTGGATCTAAATCGATGTCCTCTGAGAGGTGAAGCAAGAATGGTCTCCAAAGGCTATGAAATGACGCTCCTATGGCTCTGATACCATGTAATAATCTGGTATAGCTATGATACCATGAAGAATTTTCCTTAGGGAAAAATAATGCCAAGATCAAGAAGCACAATACTTAGCACAATATGAACCAAATGATGTATGATCATAACAATATGAGAATGAATAATTGATTCTTTGGATGTCAAATTATTCAATGATATATGATTTCCTCATGTACATACACACTAGAAGTGCATGTATATAATGCCTCTAGAATGACTAGGAGTTAGTGAAGAGATAAGCTCAACAACTAAGCACACATCCACCAGAAGTAGATTATCCTTCATTGTGCATGAATGTGCGTGCAACAATGAGAGGATGTATGACAAGGTGTATCTCATATAGAGATGTTGTAGGCACCATGTGCTTAAATTAGTTTCTAACTCCTGTGTTGTAGACACCATGTGCATAAATGAGTTGCTAACTCATGTGATGTGAACAAGAAGGCTCATATGAGTATGCATACTCCTAGGTGTCTAGATAATGCATTAACCTAAGGAATCTTAAGTAAAATCTAAATACTAATTAATTATTTACACTAACAATCAATTATCTAATGTTTCCAAAATGTAATTAGTTAAAGTAGAATCAAGAATGTTTATATATTTAATTAGAAAACAATAATACTCGTGTTTGCAAAATTCATATTTTAAAATATCAATGTAGTATTAAAAATATATTTTCTAAAATATCTAACATTCAATTCTCAATTCATGTTTTTTATAATAATATGAAGATACTCAACTCATGTTGTTTATATTAATATAAAGATACTAATAAATTATAATTAGGAAAACCTTTATAAAATATTTTTAAAGAATAAATACTGACATTTAATCATAAATAATGTTGTAGATAGAATATTGTATACCTCCTTTAAAAAACTAAAGTACTAGAGTATAATTAAAGCTATGCTAATTATTAATTTTTTATTTAAAATATTGTCTAACATGTACTAATTTATCCCAATCAAGTAAAAATTGGTTTTGAAATATTATTTTTATATATCAATATAAGTAAATTGGAGTGTCCCAAACTACCTTATTTTCTTCAGCATGCAACTACAAAAAGTCCAAATGACTTAGTAATCAGTATCCTTATAATGCAGGTATTCAAATCTTTCCATAATTTAAGTAGTGCTTTAGAAGGGTAAATATAGAAACAAGAACAAAGATGTAGGGTTGGTGGATTATTTTTTTTCCTGAAAGAAAAGCCATACTAGATAAAGCATGGGATTAGAGAAGTTTTTAAGTGCATGAACATAAGATGGGGACATGTAAAATGAGAATTGTTGCGAAATCATTGCTAGAACTACCTTAGCTTCAATTATAGAAAAATTCTAGCCTAAACAAGTTCTAGGTCCCAGTCTAAATGACATGAATGCCAATGAGTGTTTAGAAGCCTGAGCAACACCATTAGCAAAGTGTTGAGGCCCAAACTCCTTTGCACCATTTCCCCATAGCTGCAACTCCCTTGATGAATTGGAAAAAAAATCATCTTCGACCCCTATTCAATTCTTCCTCTTATATCTATCAAGCCAAAAGGATAGGATCCTTTGGAATTAGTGGAGTTACTTCCTTGTTTGTGCATTATATAAAGGATAGGATCCATCATATTCTATTACATTAAAACAAATGATGCTTAGCGAAATCAGCAACCATTCAAATGAAGGAGTTGATTCTTTGTTTGCCTCCTATTATCTTTAGAATTCTCTACCAAAGTATGTATGCATTGTTAAACTCTGTCTCATTTTCATTCTTTTCTTTCATAAAATATCTCATGCCTAGTATAAGTTTAATTTATTTTAAGATGTTGATGTATTGAATTGATTTGTAGGTTTGGTCTTTCTAAAAAAATCAATTCCAAAGGAGGCTACATATCAGATCATCAATGATGAGCTTATGCTTGATAGCAATTTGAGGCTTAATTTGGCCTCCTTTGTGACACCATGGTTGGAACTTGACTGTAATAAGCTGATAATGGAAACCATCAATAAGAACTCTAGTTATATGGATGAGTACCTTGTCACCACTGAGCTTCAGGTCATTCTTTGGTGTTTTCAATATAAGAAGGATATATTCTGCTTGATTATCAATTAACATCTACCAATTAAGTTTTGATGAGAATGGTTTCATCAATTTTTTGTAGAAACTCATTTGAAATTTGAGATTGATAGATCTTTTTAAACATTGTTCTTTTTTTCAAAAAAGAAATGCTCTGCTTTATTGTATGTATCTTATGTAGAAATGTGAGATAAAATTTGTAGATTGAGTAGATGAAGATATAATTTTTGTGGAGATGTAATGGTGTTTAAATTTTTTTTGTGCATTGCGAATTTTAGAATTGGTGTGTGAATATTAGTTTAATTTCCAACAATACTGAGCATTTTTCAAAGTCAAAATGCATAAAATTGTTAAGAGGATATATGTCCAAGTTTTCTAATGTTGAAAGTAAGAACTTTTCTATTATGATTACAATGACAAGCATGCTTCCAGGTTGCAGGACATGACTGCAAGTGTAATGGTGGAATCATAGGTTGCCTCTAAATCAAGTGTAATTGTGGGAGCTTGGGTTTTCAAAGTCAAGTGGCAGAACATGTATCCCAAGTCATTTGTAAGGGGAGGGGCAGTGCCAACTAGATGCCCCACCACCAATGGCTTCAAGAGGCTTCTTTTCCCTTCTAGTTAAGCTCCATAGCTTTACCAACCAGAACAAGCCATAGATGGAAGCCTGGAATAATAAGGTTGAGCAAGAAGAAACCTACATGTTCTAAGGTGGTGCACCCCACAAAAAAATCTTCTACTCTACAAAACCCAATGCCAAATATCATATTGCATTTATGAGATCTTGTAAAAAGAAACAGATAAGCCTTCATAAATGGAGAAATCTATTACACAAGACCGCACTCGCTTCATTATATAAAGAATGTGTAGCGAGAAGAGGAACATGTCAAAGCTAAGTGTAGTCTCCAAATTGAAATAAGCCCTTCACATATGATGATAGAACAACCTAAAATCTCAACATTTTTCATACACATTGCCCAAAGACAACCATTAGACAATTGGATCGTACATCATTTGCCAACAGATGATCTTTATGTAGTAGTCTGATGGTGCATTCTTAAAGACCGTTGGAAGGGAAGTATTTAGAGTATTCTTTGGAGTCTAATGGATCGTGTCATAGAGGATGTATGTATGTACCTTCCATTGGGGGCTTGTGTGAGCTCATTACACTTGAGGCTCACAGATCACCTTATGTAGCACACCCTAGTGTTAAGAAGTTATATGTAGATTTGAGGCAGTTATATCACTGGCCAAGCATGAGAGTGCAGATTGCTAACATAGTTGTGAGATGCCTTGAGAGTCAGAGGGTGAAGGCAGAGCACTATCATCCTAGTGGGCTTCTTCAACCTCATAAGATTATAAAGTGGAAGTGGGATGCTATATCTATGGATTTTATAAGTTGGTCTCCCCATGTCATCTTGTCACCATGATGCCATTTTGGTGTCACTTGACACATTGACCAAGGTTGCCCACTTCTCACCTATGCATACTACATACAGAGCACGAGACATAGCTCAGATGTTTTTTCTAGACATTGTCAGACTTCATGGCATTCCTCATAAGATCATCTCAAATTGAGACTCACTATTTACTTCATCCTTTCGGAGAGAGTTGTGGGCAGATTTGAGCACTAGGATTAATTTTAGTACAATGTACCATCTTTAGACTGACAATCAGACTGAGCAAGTGAGTTAGGTATTAGAGGACATTTTAGGTATGTACGTGAGGTCAAATGGGAGAAATACTTACATCTTGTCGAGTTTTCCTATAACAATGTGCACCATTCCTCCATAGGTATGTCACCTGATGAGGCCTTGTATGGAAGACCTTGTAGGACACCCTTGAGTTGGGATAGGATTGAGGATTGAGTATTTATTGGCCCTCAGTTAGTCAAAGAAATGGAACAACAAGTAACCCTGATTAGACAGTGCCTGAGAGAGGCACATGATAGGCAGAAGAAGTATCCTAATGTGAATTTATGATAGATTAAGAGTATTAGGTTGGAGATAAAGTCTTCTTGAGGTTGCGACTGTACAAGAGTCTAATTCAATTCAAAAAGGGCTCTAAGTTGGCACTCCAGTTCGTTGGATTGTTCGAGATTCTAGAAAATATAGGACTAGCTTCATACCATCTAGCTTTGCCACCTAGCCTATCACACATCCACGATGTGTTTCACATTTTAGTACTTAGAGGATACATTTATGAAGAGTCTCACATTATAGATTGGAATGCCTTGCAGGAGTCAGATAGGCAGTTAGTGCTAGAGCCTATCTGTATTATTGTTCGATAGACCCTAACTCTTTGAAGCCAAGAGATGGACTAGGTTAGGGTCTAGAGGGATTGTTATGATGAGGTCATGGCTTCATGGGAGGATGTAGCATGGATGCGATCTTAGTACCCTTATATTTTTTATGAACTCCAAGAGGAAGTTCATACCTAGTGGGGGAGGATGTGAGGGCTTGCCCCGACCCATCATAGCATAGTTGATACATTATTATTTTGATACTCATGACTTGATATGTCAAGACTTTATCGGATACACTGGACATTATTATATTATTCTATGTTATGTAATGTTTTACTTTTAGATGTTTAATTATGTTATTTAATATTTTATGAACATGTATACTGATGATGTAGTACAAAAAGTGAATGCAGAATTAGGACTATGATTAACACTTTGATTATGCAATTTTAATGGTTAAGTATATGAGTAGAAATGAGATAAATAGTTAATTAATTGAAATATTTTTGTTTTGAGTTATCTGATTATCCTGATGAGTTGTGTGTGTGTGTGTGTGTGTAATTTTTTTGAGCTACTGATGCATGCAATGAGTGTGAAAGATATTTTAACTGGGAAATCTAATAGAGAATTAGAACTAAACCCTATGTACAGTTTGTGAAAACTAGGGATGAATCTAATGAAAGATGCAAACCCCATTGTTTCGTATTTTTTTGTATCATAAATTGAATTTTTGTATCATTTTGTAATCATAATATTTTGTAACAGTAATTTTATAGTGTCGCTTGACACTTGTGATTCGTATATGCATTTCGACATGATAAGTAAGAGCAATCAAGTAACCTAAAGACCTAAGTTGGACTAGGTTAGTAATCTTTTTGGTAATCAATTCGTAATCAAGATTAATTACCCTAATCATAACTAGTGATTAATTTGCATTTTGAGGGTTGTAAGAAAGTCCAATTTTTTCAAGCTTTTTGATAAGTCCCTAAATAGTCCTAGAGGCCAAAAATCATAAAAACTAAATACCTAAGGGGTATAGGTATGGCTTGGGGGCATTTTCTGCCCCTCTAGCCTCTTTTGTTGACTGTTATGGTCATCCAAATATCCCATTTTTGCTTTATTGCGAAAATTGAAGTTTCACCATGAATTGGATAAGTTCAACTCCACCTTGAGGTTAACCTTATGAAACGATTGAGTTAGAAGACTTTAGAAGCCTTTAGGCAAGTGGGGGAGTTATTGCTTTTGGAGTTGGTTGAGTTGGGATCATGTTTTAGAGGCAAATTTGAGTGAGGAAGGGTGTTCACCCAACCTCTAGTTTTAGAGAGCAATTTAGGATTGAAGGAGAAGGAAGGGAAGCTCGTCTCAAATTTTAGTTGCCATAACCTTATTGTGAAGGTACAAATTTTTCAAGATCATTCTGTTCATATTGTGGTTCTTTTCTTAAGTAGTTTTCTTTGCATATGTATGTTTGTGTGTTGAATAAACATGTTTGGGTGGGATTGAAATGGGTTCTCCTTAAATATTTTTCCTTAGTTTTTTTTTCACTTTGTATTTTTGAAGGGATTGTATGGGTTGTATTAGCATTACTCACCCTTGGATAGGGAAAAAGTGGCCATGTAGAGGAGGAGGTCTTTAATTAGACTCCGACAGTGTTGAGTCTCTCTTCAAGATGAGGAGAGGGAGAGAATAGGGTGTTATGGGCCCTACTCGTCAACACAAACCATGTTTTGAGTTTTGGAATTTATGAAATGGAAGAATGAAAGTTCTTGTGATTATAGCCCTAAAAGGGCACCTGTATGGTGTTGTGACCGATGTCTCCTATTGAAAAAATCCACCTTCTCCCTAGTTTGGTTCAATCACAAACCTATTGTGCAAACTTGGATGGGAGTAAATGTTTGAATTTATTTTCATGTTAAAATTGTTTGTCTTCCGATTAGTTTCATCCTCTCCATGATTAACTTGATGTGTTGTAGACTTTGTAATGGTTTTCCTATTGTGGAGCCAAGCAAGAAATTCAGAGTTGTTATTTAAATTCGAATATGTTGGGAGATTTCTCCTCAATATAGTAATCCTGTGTAAAAATGTTAGTATCGAACTCTTTGTTGAAATGGCCACGATGTCAAATTTTCTTCCTAGTTCTTTCCCAACGGAGCCTTTGAATCAGGTGGTTCAATAAAATAAATGAGAAGTAGCTGGTCCACATATATTGATTAAAAAAAAGTAGTATTCTTGCATATGATATTTCTGGTATTTCAATTTTTACATATGTTTACTTGAAATTAGATGTGATGATATTTTACCTTACTGCGGCATTTATATACTTTGAAATTAAATTCACTTAATTAATGTTAATTTGAAAAAATGGTTAAATATATTAAGTTATGCAATTCAACACCAAACTATGTCAAAAAAAATTAAATATTATGATTGATACACTTTTTCGTAATTTTTGTGAATGTTAAGAAGTAAAAAAATTTCAACTAGAATACTCAAGTATTACATTTAATCCTATTATCACTTGAAAAATATATATAACCCCCTTGGTTAAATAGATATGTTTTGCTCAAATCTAACACTGAGGAAAAAAAAATTATTATTTCCATTAAACATGAAAATATATTTGGCATTAATTGATAAAGATGAGTTTATATTTTTTTGAGTTTCTTTGTCTTCTAAGAAGATTGTACGTACAAACTACCTTTTTACTCCCTTGTTGTGATTTATAGCTCTTGGGTGATGTGAAATGCTTGGGAGGTGTGGAAAAGGGGTTAGGTGGGAGTTAGGAATGAGTTGGGGGGGGTAGTTAGAAGTAAGGAGTAAGATGGTAGATGGGTAAGGGATAAGCCAGTTTAAATTAGGTGTTAGTAAGGTTAATTTGTTTTATATGTTAGATTTTATTTGGTTAAGTTTAGTTGTTTTGTTAGATATTAAGATTAGTATTGAATTTAGATTTTTATTAAATTTTTAATTGGATTTTGTTAAATGTTAGTTTTATTATTTGTTTTAATATTTTAGTAGAAGTAAATAGTTAGTTGTATTAATTTAATTACTAAGGGGTGAGATATGATTTCCATTAGATAATATTAAATTTCAATGGTTAGAAAGTATAAGTTATTAATGAGTTTGAGTTTGGTAGTGGTAGTTATTAGTAGTTCTATTATGTTGTTTTAAATATTATATTTTAAAGTTTAAATTAAATGTTTAAATTAATTTTTTTTTTTATAAAAAGATTATGTTAAAAATTTGAAGTTAGAGGACATGTTACGTATGTACTGGATGGACCATTAGGTCAAATGTGAGGAATACTTACATCTTGTCGAGTTTGCCTATAACAATGGGCATCATTCCTCCATAGGTATGCTGCCTTATGAGGCCTTGTATGGAAGACCTTGCAGGACACCCTTGAGTTTGGATAGGATCGAGGATCGAGTATCTATTGGCCCTCAATTAGTCAAAGAGATGGAACAACAAGTGACCTTGATTAGACAGCACCTGAGAGAGGCATAGGATAGGTAGAAGAAGTATGCTGATGCGAAGATGATAGATCGAGAGTATCAGATTGGAGATAGAGTCTTCTTGAGGGTGTGACCATACAAGAGTCCAATTCAATTTGGAAAGGGCTCTAAGTTGGCACCCTTATTCATTGGACCGTTTGAGACCTAGAGAGGATAAGACTAGTTGCATACCATCTAGCTTTGCCACCTAGGCTGTCATGCATCCATGATGTGTTTCACATTTCAGTAGTTAGAGGATAAATTTATGATGAGTCTCACATTATAGATTGGAATGTCTTGCAGGTGGAGTTGGATGGGCAGTTAGTGTTGGAGACTATCTTTATTATTGCCTAATGGACCCTAACTCTTTGAGGCAAAAAGATAGACTAGCTTAGGGTCTAGTGAGATTGTTATGATGAGGTCATGGCTTCATGGGAGGATGCAACACAGATGTGACTTCAGTACTCTTATCTTTTTTATGAACTCTAGGAGGAAGTTCATGCCTAGTGGGGGAGGATATGAGGCCTCGACTCGACCCATCATAGCATAGTTGATACATTATTATTTTGATACTCATGATTTGATATGTCGAGACTTTGTTGGATACACTGGACATTATTATGTTATTTTATGTTGTGTGATGTTTTACTTTTAGATGTTTAATTATGCTATTTAATATTTTATGAACATCTATACCGATGATGTAGTACAGAAAGTGAATGTAGAATTAGAACTATGATTAACACTTTGATTATGCAATTTTAGTGGTTAAGTATATGAGTAGAAATGAGATAAATCATTAATTAATTGAAAGATTTATGTTTTGAGTTATGTGATTATCCTAATGAGTTAAATATATATATGCATGTGATTTTCTCAAGCTACTGATGTGTGCAATGAGTGTGCAGGATATTTTAGCCAGAAAATCTAATAGAGAATCAAAACTGAACCCTATGTATAGTTTGTGTAAACTAGGGTTGAATCTAATGAAAGATGCAGACCCCGTTGTTTCATTTTTTATTTTTTTTGTATCAAAAATTGAATTTGTGTATCATTCTGTAATCATTAAGTGCTAATGTTTTGTAACAATGATTTTATAGTGTCACTTGACACTCATGATTCATATATGCATTTCAGCATGATAAGTAAGAGTAACTGAGTAACCTAAAGATCCAAGTTGGACTAGGTTAGTGACCTTTTTGCTAATCAGTTAGTAATCAAGATTAATTATCCTAATCAGAATTAGTGATTAATTTGCATTTTGAGGGTTGTAAGAAAGTCCAATTTTTTCAAGCTTTTTGATAGGTCCCTAAATAGTCCTAAAGGACAAAAATCATAAAAACAAAGTATCTAAGGGGTATAGGTATGGGTTGGGGGCATTTTCCACCCCTCTAGCCCTTGTTGTTGACTTTTTCGGTCACCCAAATATCCCATTTTTGCTTTATTGTAAAAATTGAAGTTCACCATGAGTTGGATAAGTTAAACTCCACCTTGAGGTTAGCCTTATGACAAGATTGAGTTAGAAGACTCTAGGAGCCTTTAGGCAAATGGGAGACTTATTGCTTTTGGAGGTGCTTGAGTTGGGATCCTATTTTAGATGTAGATTTGAGAGAGGAAGGGTGTTCACACAAACTCTAGTTTTAAAGACAAATTCAGGATTGAAGTAGAAGGAAGGGAAGCTCATCTCAAATTTTAGTTGCCATAACCTTATTGTGAAGGTAGGAATCCTTCAAGCTCATTTTGTTCAGCTTGTGTTTCTTTCTTAAGTAGTTTTCTTTACATATGTATGTTCGTGTGTTGAATGAACATGTTTGGGTGGGATTGAAATGAGTTCTTCTTAAATGTCTTTACTTAGTTTTTTTTCACTTTTGATTTTCAAATGAATTTTATGGGTTGTATTGGCATTACTCACCCTTGGACAGGGCATAAGTGGCCATGTACAGGAGGAGGTCTTTAGTTGGACTTTGGTAGTACAGAGTCTCTCCTCACGATGAGGAGAGGGAGAGAGTAGGGTGTTATGGGCCTTACTCATCAGCCCAAACCATGTTATAAGTTTTGGAATTTATGAAATGGAAGAATGAAAATTCTTGTGATTATAGCCTCAAAAAGACACCTGTATGGTGGTGTGACCGATGTCTCCTATTGAAAAAATTCACCTTCTCCCTAGTTTGGTTCAATGATGAACCTATTGTGCAAACCTGGATGGGAGTAAATGTTTAAATTTGTTTTCATGTTAAAATTATTTGTCTCCCAGTCATTTTCATCCTTTCCATGATTACCTTGATGTGTTGCAAACTTCGTAATGGTTTCATTGTTGTGGAGCCAAGTAAGAAATTCAAAATTTTTATTTAAATTCAAATATGTTGGGAGATTTCTCTTGGAATTAGTAATCCCATGTAAAAATGTTAATATTAAACTCTTTGTTGAAATGACCACGATGTCAGGTTTTCTTTCTTGTTCTTCCCTAATGGAGCCTTTGAATTAGGTGGTTCAATAAAATAAATGAGAAGTGGTTGGTCCATGTATATTAATAAAAAAAAAGAGTAGTATTCTTGCATATGATATTTTTGGTATTTCATTTTTTGCATATGTTTACTTGAAATTAGATGTGATGATGTTTTACCTTACTATGGCATTTATATACTTCAAAATTGCATTCACTTTATTAATGTTAATTGGAGAAAATGGTGAAATATATTAAGTTATGCAATTCGATACCAAACTATGTCAAAGAAAATTCAATATTATGAATGATACACTTTTTCGTAATTTTCGTGAATGTTAGGAAGTAAAAAATTTTCAACTCGAATACTCAAATATTACATTTAATAATATTATCACTTTTTAAAAAAAAAACCTCCTTGGTTAAGTAGATATGTTTTGCTCAAATCCAAAACTTAGAAAAAAAAATATTATTATTTCCTTGAAAATATCTATATATGTGTGTGTGTGTGTGTGTGTGTGTGTGTGTGTATACATATATATACATATATGTACATATATATGTACAAATATATATGTATCTATGTATGTATATACATACATATACATATACATATACATATACATATACATATACATATACATATACATATACATATATATATATATATATATATATATATATATATATATATATATATATATATATATATATATATATATATCCTAACTACTTAACTTTAATTCATAAATTCCTTTGTACTTACCTTTATTGACACCTAGAAAACTTTAAGCTTTAACTCTTTATTAGTCCCTGCCTATATATAGGCAGGGTACTAATGTTTTCATTAGCCCCCCCCCTGCCTCCAATTAATTTCTGCAACCCAACAAATTTTAAGTTCTAAAGTTTGGACAAATTTTATTTTTAATTTAATTTCTCTTGATTAATTTCTTTTTTCCAATTGGTCTCTTGGAATTTTTCTAGGGTTTAAACTATTTTCCCACTCAAAAAAAAAAGAAAAATATGAAAAGACATCATTAATCAATTTCAATTCATAGGATAATTTTTTGAAAAACCAAGTACGCATAAGTTATTTGCTTCATATGATAGCTTGCATATTCATCATTGGCCAGTGGTCAGGAGAGCACTTCCACTGTCTTTAGTCTAGATTCGAATCACCTACAATCTTTCATGTCCTTTGCATATGATAATCTACAATTTGGGGGTGGTGAGTATGGGCTTAGTGAAGTAGATAGTGGTTTGAATGGGCTTGGTATTCCCAAGTCCAATAGGTCCAAGGTTCAAATTCTATTGGAGGTTGGACCCCCTCTTCAACCACCTACGCTATTCCAAAAATGAGCAGCTACTCTGTGGAAAAGCTCTTCCCTCGCGCTACCATTGCTTCTCTTGTCCAAATCAAGCTCTTCCCTTGCCCCTGATGAAGAGAGCCCTAGTACTACCCATGGGAAGTGTCGATCGCTTGGGCAAGAAAATGAAGAACATGAGCATCAACAACACCAGAACTAGTAGATCGAGGATAATATGGATGAGAGTAGCGATGGGTTAGGGCTGCTTTACGAGACAGATGATGTGAAGGCAGATCAGGGCATGGGTAGGGCATAACACAAGCATGGCCCAATAGTAGGGCAGGTGGATAAAGGGAAGAAAAAGTGGCTTCCGACCAAGAATCTCATGGAATAAAGGAGGTGCAAAAAGAAGCTCAATGACCAGCTTTACATGCTTCGTTCTGTAGTTCCCAAATATCAAAGGTAAAATGAATGTAATTGGGATTGGGGATTTTCTCCCCATAGAAAATTATTGGAAGTATATTTTCCTTTATGCTTATGTAATCTTTTTGATTTTTGATTCAGAATTGTTGATGTGGATCATGGGGTTTCGTTTCTTTTCTTTTCTTCTTCTTTTCACAATAGGCTTGGACTCCTACTCCAAAGAACTCTTGTTCTCTCATGTGTAGCCCTGATATGAGACATGGACTGGGCAAATATTTCTTAAGAGAACTCCTTTTTAGAAAGGTAAGCATTAATTGATAAAGATGAGTTTATATTTTTTTGAGTTGTTTTGTTAGATATTAAGATTAGTATTGAATTTAGATTTTTATTCAATTTTTAATTAGATTTTGTTAAATGTTAGTTTTATTATTATTTTTAATATTTTAGTAGAAGTAAGTAGTTAGTTGTACTAATTTAATTATTAAGGGGTGGGATATGATTTCCATTAGATAATATTAAATGTTAGTGGTTAGAAAGTATAAGTTATTAATGAGTTTGAGTTTGGTAGTGGTAATTATTACTAGTTCTATTATGTTGTTTTAAATATTATATTTTAAAATTTAAATTACTTTATTTAATTTTTTTAGATTATGTTAAAAATTTGAAGTTAGGATTTATGGTTAAAAGTTAAAGTGGTAAGTTTCAAGTTAGTTGTAAATATATTCGATGTTAAGATGGGTAATTTTTTTTTTTCATTTTTTTGTGTGTTGTATTAAGTTAGTTCGTAATTATTTTAATTAAAAGAAGTTAGTAGACTAGTAAGATTTATTTTATTAGTATAGTTAGTTATTTTATTTAAATTTAATATTTTGATTAGTAAGAATGGGAATTAACTAATTTATTACTAAAGTAATTTAATTATGTTGATAATTAGTATTTTTCTTAATTAATATTATAATGGGTAAGTTAATTATATTTTAAAATTAGCTCTACTTGTAATTCATATTTACTAGTAGGTTTAGTGTAATTGTTGTTTTACTTATGGAATTTTGAAAAGTAAATAAAATATATATATATTTTTAAATTAATTCAATTCAATTAAAACATATATTATTTTTATCATGTAAGATTTAATTTTTATTAGTAATCATATTAATATTAATTAGTGAAACTTAAGATTGACTTTAAAGGGATGAGTTAGTAAAGATAGTTAGAGGGAGTGTTAATTTTTTTGGGGTCTAATATAAATGTGAACAAATGTTTAAATAAATTAAATAATGAATATTCAAATATAATGATTTGTTCTTACGTGTTGATTATAAACTGAAATGAAGTATTAAGGTATTGTTAGGGGAACATATATCTGCATTTCAACCTAGCCTAGTTTAACTTGTGAAACAAAATTTAACATTTATCAAACCTATGTGTCATGTAAGTTGTAGTCAACCCTATATCAACACAGTAGTTTTATTTATCCTCTCAAAAAAAAATTGTGTATTTTTGCCCCGTATTTTGGGCATGACATTTTGGTATCAGAGCCCGTGTTTCAACGCTAGGAACCTAAAAACCATTACACTTCAACTTAATCTAAACTTTAAATTTTGTAGGATGCCTCCTGTTACATGAAGCAAATGACGAGATAGAGGCTGTAGGGCGAGAGGTGGTAGAGTAGAATAGGAGGATGGATCACCACCACCACCTCCTCTATCACCACCTCCACCACCACCATTGTACCCAAATTAGGGTTTTTTGGATGCCCTCCAGACATTGATTAGAGTATTCTAGCAGAGGCTACCACCCATAGTTCAGCCAAAGCAGTAGATTTTCGAAGAGGAACATAGGGACCCAAAGGAGGTGGGGCAAGTGGCAAAGAGAGGAGTAGGATTTCCCCCATCAAGGCAAGTTGAGGGGCAGGGCAAGCATGAGGGTGAGTTGATACATCAGAGAGGACCACCACTCGATAGACCTCCTAGACATGTAGGATTGAGATCAGAGAGTTGATACAACTTTAGCCACCATTGTATACTGGCAGTACTAACGAAATACAGAGGCCTAATTATAGAGTCTGTAATGGTGCTTCTAGCAGAGGCCTAATCACAGAGTCTATAGTGGTGCTTTGGATTACCTCATTATGGGAGTAATCTAAAGGCACATCTAGCAATCATTAGATGAGGGGAGATGACTCCAATTGGTGGCATCAGGAGGAAACTATAGGAAGAGTGAGGATGGATACCCTCACATGGAAGAAATTCTTGGTTAGATTCTGAGAGAGGTACCTGTTCGAGCACTTCAAACAAAAACATATAGAGGAATTTCATTCTCTACATTAGAGGGGCCTCACAGTAGCTTAGTATGAGAGCAAGTTTTTCAAGCTCCTTTCTTATGTTGAATACATGAAGGATGAGAAATTGCAAGTACATCGCTTCATCATGGCCTAAATTTCTCACTCTAGGGTGCAGTCCATTTGGCCTTCCCTACCACCTTTAGATAGGTAGTTGAGATAACATTAGTTGCTGAGGATACTCGAGGTAGATAGGAGTCATGGGATGGGTCTCAGAACTAAAACTCTACCCAACAGAAACCCCCTTGGAAAGGGAATCATAACTATACAACATGGTCCTCTAAGGGCCAACAGTCTCAATAGTAGAAACCACAACAACAAAAACAACAATAGAAACCCTCGCAGGGTTATCAGGGCTCCAAGCCCAAGCAGTAGCAGTCACAAGGTCCCAAACAAGATTAGAAGGTATAGGTCCCATAGTAACAATCAGTGAAGACTCAACAGTCTTCCACAGGTGGTTACACTAGATCTAGCAGATCAAGCGGCCCACAACAGTCCAGATCATAGGGTGTACAGTCTTCTACTTGAAGACCGTGCTACACTTGTGGTGGCATGGGTCATATAACTAGAGAGTTTCCACATGGACAATCATCTAGTGGTCAAAGAGGGGCTATTTCAGACTCGACAATTAGTGATATGGGAAAATCTCATATAGTTTTTGCAGTGGTTGACAACCGCCAGGTTGACCATCAGGCCATAGTTATCGAGGCCATAGATATAATACAAGGTCATATCGGAGCTACTGACTCTTTTATATCTCCATATGTAGTGGAGCATTGTAGGCTAGTGGCAGTTAGACAAGATGTCAGTTGGGAAGTGGAGTTAGCCTCAGGAGCTAGAGTGTTAGTTAGTCCATGGTGCATAATTGCTAGATTCAGATTAGAGACATGACCACAATGTCTGACCTACGTATTACCCCTCTAGGTTCTTATGATGTTGTCCTTGGCATGGATTGGCTTTCTGTCCACAACGCCAAGATGGATTGTTGATAGAAGAGGGTAGAATGTGTGGACAAATATATGGGATCTCTAGAGTGATCTTTAGAGTAAAGAGACCAGTATCCCTTCGTATGATTTTCGCTATGCAACTTAGACGGTGCATTCAAAAGGGATGTCAATTGTTTGCTATCACCATTAGTGAAAAAGATGATGGTTTAGAGGGAGGGCCATCCCTCAATGATTTTACAATCCTATAGGACTTTGCAGATGTTTTCCCTTCATAGCTCTCTGGTATGCCTCCACCTAGAGCAGTGGACTTTCAAATAGATCTTGTGCCAGGAGGCGAGCTACTATTGAGAGCACCATACAGGATGACTACTCATGAGCTCAGTGAACTAAAGACTCAGTTGGAGGAAATCTTAGAGAATGGGAATATTCAACCTAGTTTTTCACCTTGGGGTGTAGTAGTGATCTTCATAAAGAAAGATAGATCACTTAGTTTGTGTATTGATTATCGAAAATTAAATAAACCATCAAGAAGTGATACTCGCTTCCCAGGATTGACAATCTCTTCGATTAGTTACAGGGTGCTCGAGTATTTTCAAAGATTGATCTAAAGTTAGGTTATCATCAGTTGAGGATTGTGGATAGTGATATCCCCAAGACTGCATTCCGTACAAGGTATGGTTACTACGAGTTCACCGTAGTACCATTTGGCCTCATGAATGCTCTAGTTGTATTCATAAGCCTCAAGAATGGAATATTCTATACCTTTTTGGATAAGTTTGTGGTTGTATTCCTTGATGATAATCTAATATATTCTCATAATGAGAAGGAGCATAAAGAGAACTTGAGACAAGTATTGCAGAAGTTCAGAGAGAATCAGTTGTATGGAAGCTTGTCAAAGTCTGTGTTCTACAGACCAGAGATACATTATTTGGGTCATGTTATATCAAGCGATGGAGTCTCAGTGGATCCATCAAAGATTAGGGCCATCATGGATTGGCCAGCAGCCACCAATGTCACTGAAGTGAGGAGCTTTATGGGACTAGTAGGATATTATCGACGCTTCGTTGCAGGATTCTCTAGATTGGCACACCCAATCACATCTCCTCAAAAAAAGGAGAAGAAGTACAAGTGGATAGAGAAGTGTGATAGATATTTTCAAGAGCTCAAGAGGGTCCTTATGGTGCACTGATTCTAGTAGTGCTAGATCCTTCTGCGAATTTTGTGGTGTGCACAAATGCATCTTTGGATGGTATAGGGGCAGTCCTTATGCAGGATGGATGAACTATTTTCTTTGAGTCTAGAAAATTGAAGACTTGTGAACTTGATTACCCTACTCATGACCTAGAGCTTGCAGCAGTTGTTCATGCCTCAGTGAGGTGGCAACACTTCCTTCTAGGTCATAGATTGAAATTTCATTCCAACCACCATAGCTTGTAGTACATATTTACTCAGTCAAACCTTAATGCTAGGTAAAGAAAGTGGATGGAGTTCCTTTGTGAGTATGATTTTGATGCTCATTAGATCAAGGGAAAGGAAAATGTGGTTGCAGATGCCTTAAGTAGAAGACATCATGAGCTTTCATTTGTGTCTACTTGCATCGATTTGAGAGAGCAGATCCTACATCATTTGCCAATAGATGAACTTTATGTAGAGGTTAGTCAGATGGTGCATTCTCAGAGACCCTTGGAAGGGAAATATTCAAAGTATTCTTTGTAGTTTGATGGAATCTTGTGTCATAGAGGATGTATGTATGTACCTTCCATTGGGGGCTTACCTGAGCTCATTGTACTTGAGGCTAAGAGAGCACCTTATGCAGCACACCCTTGTGTTAAGAAGTTACATGTAGATTTGAGGTAGTTATATCATTGGCAGAGAGCACAAATGAGTGCACAACATATCTAATAATCATAACTGGCATAGTCATGGAGAGCGCTACATGCCCACTGCGAACATGCTCTCCCATCTTGCAAAAGAGAGTGAAGTCCTTGCAACTGTTATCAATCAAATCATACTCCCCAAATTGAATCATAGGGGAGAGTTTTATAAAGTGACATTATTGTGGTGAGAAGAGGACACAAAATGAAATAGCAATATGGGGGAAGTGTCGATTTCCATAATTCCCAATAGAAAATGATTGGGAAATCTACTAAAATAGGGTAGCAATTTTATTACTTAGAAAGTAAAACCCAAGGATTGACAGAACAGAAAAAGATGAAGAACTATGTGGTTGAAAATGATAGAGAGGAGAAAACTCTGCTATTAACAATTCCAGCAAAGCTTCAAAATGACGACAACATTGGGATACTATTTACCTCGTTTACAAATGATATTTATAGATGGTAGAGGCAGTGGAGAATTGGATGGTAGAGGTAGTGGAGAATTGAATGCTATAGCTAGCGAATTAATTACTCACAAATATATGCGTAATCACAAACTATGGGAAGATTACAAAGATTATCCAAAGATTGCAGAGATCTATCCACCTTTCTAAGATTGCAGAGATCTATCTGCTTATGACATTGCAAATATCCTCCAAAAAAATTAATGTGGTAGATGTATAAGATTGAACATGCGATTTTACATTTGAGACGTGTTGAAAAGTTAATTTAACTCTAAATAACTTGCCAAACCACTAAATGAATTACCATCTGGATTTCAAGCCATAGATAGGTTTTAGTTGAGATGTCCACCTATAATAGCCTATCTGCTAAAAATCTCTAGAGATTGAATTTTTTTTAAAAACCCCCCTCCCACATCCTAAGGCTGGGGTCCCATGGGCACCCGCTTGCTTAAAAATAGAGCGGGTGTCGCTGAGCTTTTTTAAGAATATTTAAAGGGGAGTGGTCCCATGGGCATTACATATAAATCTGCTTTAAAAAAATTAGCTCTTAAATTAAAGGAAATATTAAAAATATAAATTGTTGTTTTTAGATTTTTTAGTGGGATGATTTCAATTTGGAGGGAAAATGAAGGGTAGGTTCTTGCCAAGTAGTAGAAATTTTCCCTAATAAGTAGGGGCTATTTCTAGCCGCATCTGCTCAACTAAAAAGTAAGGGCTCCTAGTTAATAGGAAAAGATTTCAAATTAAGCTTTACCCCCTACCAAAATATTATAATAGGACCTCCAGCTCTTTAAATATAGAGCCCAAGCCGGATCCGAGTGTAAGTAATGACAAAAATGTCGGAAACCCTGCCGGCTGCCACAGTCAACAACGTAACCGGGTAATCATATAAACTACGGTTAGTACTGGGGTTCTTACAGTCATCTGAAGCTGCAGATACTCTGGGCCAAAAAAATTGAGCGCTGCGGAGCCGTACCTAGGCCGGAGCGGAGTGATCAAAAGCGGGAGAAAAGAGTTGCTGATAGCTCAAATTCATCTAGCCATTTTTCAGGTACATAAACGATAATGGGAGCTAAACTGGCTGATCGTTCGTTGACTTTTATTAACGCTCTCTTCGTTATTTTCTTTGAATTTTATGCACACCTATCTTTGAAAGTTTTCTTCAGTTCTTTTTAATTATACTTGGAAGCTTTTTCCGCTATGAATTTTCCAGTTTCGTAATCTCTACAAAACGTTGAAATGTTGTCTCGAAACATAATTTTGTTTTAATCATTTGCTGAATTTTCGTTTTAATTGTAACAATCAAGAAGTCTTACACATTAACAGTTCCAGAAAGCATAGAAACTTTTTAAGGATATACGATGCAAGCCGTCCAGAAAAGGACAAAAAGCCATATATCCAGTCACATATTCTTCTACATCTTCGACACACGAACTTACATTATTTTTGCAGTAAGTGCCAATGTCGTTGATATAAATCTGCCTCTTTGAACAATGTCGTTCAGATAAATTTGCCTCTTTGAACCGACATTATCTGTGTTACCCGGAAGCGTGTTTCCACCTTCAATGCACCCGTTTTGAAAATGCAAACGGTTTGGGGGCTTGGTACGGCCATCCCCATGTTCCAGGTTTTTTGGAAATTATCTTGGAGAATTTGGGGACAGTCAAACGAAGTTTCGGAAACCTTTGGCCATCTCGAGGACAGCTGGGGCCGTCTCCTAACCTTCTCGGGGACTGCGGGTTGTATTCCTAAAAATTAAAGTATGTTATAATTAATATCAAATCTTAAGCATATGATTGAAAATATTAAATTGTGTATTCCTTGCAAGTTGCGGAGAGATTTGTCTGGGTGAACAAAGCTATGCGAGAGTGAATAATCATTTGCTCTTGTATTTGTTAGAATGTGAACAAAGGTATTCGTGAATTTTGAAAGTATTTGGTGAAAATAAGCAGATTGAGAAATTAAATCTGAGCAGTATTTCCTATTCTCAAACCAACATACTATATTTGTTTCATTTTGACTTTGAAGTTTGAGACTTAGAGTTTTTTGATATAATATGATGCATTGATGCAATGATAATTAAATCTTTATATATGGTATGATACTTAAAGTCTTTAACATTTCATTTTGTTGAAACTTGTAACCTTGTTTCATTTTATGGTATCTTATGTTCTTATTCTATGAAGATTCGACTTGATGCTATATTCTATGAAAATTTGATGAAATCTGATTGCTTTCAGACACACACATGCACACGTCCCCTGCTTCAGGAAAAAAAAGTCTCGAATGCCCATTTCCATGACCCCCCCCTCCCCCTGTCCTAGAAACTCATGGTAACATAGGTGATTATCCATTGGTTTCATCGTCTCATGGGTTTTAAACATATCCATGAACAGTATTAGCACGCAGACACAACATGAACCGAGGGTAGTTCTTAGAAACCTTCAAATAACCAGGAAATCTCAAGTTCTTAGTTCTGGGTGTTGCTATTGTTCATACAAAATGTACTTTTGGAAATGTTGAAAATACAGCAGAATGTCATGAAAATTTCAGCAAATGATCTTCATGGTCTGCATTCTATGTATTGTAAATCCAAAAAAAATCTTTAAAAAATGGTATGTTTTCAACATTTGTAGATTTCTATTTTTTTTCTTTGTAATTTAATACATTTTGACCGGAGATTAGCTAGTGCCCCCAGTTGCAGGTTCTTTCCCTCTATTCAGACTAAAGAAATACCGTTGTGTAGATCAATTTTTAAGCCATACCATCAATAAACTTGTCTGATAGATTGTTTCCTGACTAGTTGTGGTACACAAGGGACTAATTGAGGAATCCATTATTGAAACAAGGTACTTGATGTAGGATAGTAGAGTCAAGCATGTAAATGAGAGCATATATGCTAATGTGCATAGTATAGAAGTGAGCAGAAACAATGTAATGTAAACCTCGAGCCAAGAAAAACATTAAACCAGTGATTGAGATAATTTTTTGTTGAATCAGTGCTGGGAAACTAGCAACTTCCCCAAAAGTTTGCACATGTTCTAGCCAAGGTTGTCAAATTTCATTTTCAAAGGTAGTGTGTAAATTTAATCAGAAGTATAAATTTTTGCTTCTGGATTTGATTGTGTATGATTTCTTTTTCAAATGGATTTTGGAAACCTGATAAGATTAATTCATCAAAGGTGTTTTTTCCCCTTTTAAAGATGTATCCTATACAATTTTACATAAATTCAAAGAAAATAATATAATATTTAAAAAAAAAGGTTGGTAGGAACACCTACGAGTGTTAACAAAAGGACATAGCTCATAGAATATATAGGGGAAGTGTTCTACTAGTCATTATAGCTAACTTTGTGCTCCCTAAGCTTGTAAATTGTATCAATGTTTTACAAATGTTTTTCTTTCGTTGTATATGATTGAAGTGCTTATAATTATTGTTTTGGTTTGTAGGTAGTTACGACAACATAGTGGGATTTGTTTTTCACTCAAGGGTTAGAAATTGTCATTTTGAGTGAACATTTGATACATGTTTTGTATTGTCTCTTCAACCATTCACTTTGATCAACAAAAGCTTACACATTCCATGCATTACTATGCACAAATGCCCCAGTAATCATACACTATTAGTACCAATAAAGTTGCACCAATCCTCTATTACTATTTTTTTTTCCAATGATTGGATACTCCAATTGGCAGCTATTGGGCCACCAAATGATTTTTTAATGAGTTTTTAAGGAGCAAATTCTAATGAATGGTTATTTTAACATGAAAGGTAATTTGGCCCCTTCCTCTAAATAAAACATTAATTGAGACCAACGAAAAAAAAACTCCTAGCTTAGAAGGGTCAACTTGACTTCCAACAAACATCTCTAGGTGTGGAGTTAATAATGAGCTCTAACCAGTATGTGGATTGGCTCCAACATTCTCCTCTAGGGGCAGGTGAGTGTAGATCAAGGAAACAAATAGGGGAAAATGGGGAAATATGTTGGTGTTTGCCTAATTAGTGTTCTATCAAGGGGAAGGTAAACATAAAGGTTGAGACCTTCCTCCATGAGTTGTAGAGACCCTAGAATTTCAAGGGATTCGACCATGAGAGAGAGACCTATAGTCACCATGATTACCCTCTCTGGGAGAGTGACTACATCCATGCCCATGCCCACAAGGAGTGGTGGAGTAATAATGAACTCGGGCAACAATTGAAGGGACATTTCTAGAGGGGTCCCATGACTATCAGAGTCAAGCATCACCCAAAATGTGTTCCATATCTTAGTGAACTTGTGAGGGAAGAAAGACCTTTCTCTTGAAATCAAATCATATACCACAAGAAGGGGTTGAGTCTAAAGGGCCTAAAAAAGTGATGGATCCAATCCAAGCTCTTTAGCATACAAGAAAAGACAAGAAAAATGCTTGAGTGACTCATTGCACCAACAAAAATGAGGATTTGGAGTGAGATTGAGGTCTACACAGATAGACCTTGATATAGTATGCACCAAGCAAAGTGAGCTAAATTTGGCTCACATACTGTGTTGCAAACTCCTTGAATGTTATTTCGCCATATCTTTCCATAAGATGTAATTGCTAGCATGAATTAAGTTGGTCCACGATAGGTAGATAAGATGAGATCCATGAGTACCCCTTAGTCGGTCTATAGCTCCAAAAGGGAGTTTTTAGATACCATTTCAAGTCATTCGACTAGGATTTGATACAATAGGCTTCTAATTAATGCAACAAAGACAAGTGTGTTCAATTCATAATCATTTGGTTGGTCTCCCAAACGTGATTGGATTGTCAAAATTTCTCTTTGAATCTAGCCAAGAGAGAAAATTTTGAGGGGCCAAATGGGCAAGATTTGGCAAGGTATTACTGCCTCTATTAAAAAACATTAAAAGGTTTGGCCTAAGCTGAGAGATTTTCTTGCCTCCCTTGAGTGTTGATTCGTTGAATGACCGAAACCTCTAAATAGAGTATTGTTTAATGGACAAACTATTGCAAAAATCATCTCCAATGCAATATGGCAATGGTTTGAGAACTTCCCAAGCCTTCTAAATTCTTTTTCTGACAAAGGTACCTTGGATGTGAATCAATTCTTACATGCCAAGGAGAGTGAAAATGTCAGGGTCCTTCTAAGATAGATGACAATGTGAAAAGCTAGAGAAAATGCAATTGTAAACAATTTTTACAAGCTTCATTACATATTACCCCAATTATCCATTTGGTACATAAGGCCATATGTTATTAATGAATAAAAAGTTATAATGGGATGCAATATTCTTGAGATAAACACAAAAATCCTCATGCTACAAAATGAAACTGATAATGACCATTATTGGAGACCTAGAGGAATTCTCTAAGGAACTTTTCAACTTTCAAATAGGAGGCCTTAGAAGGAACCAACATGAAAAGTAGTAAACATTGTATTGCAGCTAAAATCTTGAACATATTTCAAACTTTTCTCTTGAGTGTTGCCAGCACAACAAGCCACAACTCAAAAGGACTAGCATTGAAGGTAAAAGGTATGCCCAAGAAATCTAAAAAACTTCTTTATGGTCAGTCTATTTCTAGTAGAATGAGTCATTGAAATGAGTAGGTGCCCTCACACATTCAAATGATTTATGGCATTGAAAAAACTTTTTTTTTTCTATTTTTGGCCGAAAGCGGCAAAGTGGGGGTCCCACAAGTTTGAATTCATGTCTGTTGATGATAAAATTCAAATAAAGTTTGGCATAGGAAAATTTTGGCAGAGAATCTATAATTAGATATGTTTGAAATTTTAATTTAATACAAAATAAATATATCCAATTTTATATTAAATAATTTATAAAAAAAAAAAAATTCATCGTAGTAAGTTTTGATCGATAAAAGGTCACAGCCAAAAAAAATTTAATAGATTGAAAATATATGCGTCTACAAGTAGGCAAATATTAATGCACGGATGTTGTCATTTATGGCAACACTTACAGGAAGGCCATTTGGATTAACACTATGTTTTGGTTTTGGTTTAAGATAAAATTGCCCAAGTACAATTCATGATATCTATTAGTAGTGGTATTGTTTTGATTAGTGAGCTTTACTGTATAAGTACTAATGGCCACAATTTTTGAAGTTGTCAATATGAAGTTCGTATATGATATCTCTATGTTTGTTGGAGTTAATATATTAGTTGGCATATATTTTGGTTGGATAAAGTGAGGACATGTTTATATCATAGAGTTCAGGATAAGAGGCCAAGATTTAGCATTATTGAATTGCCTTGTCACTTCAATTACTTAGCAATGTAGGGAGGACATCGTAGATGCTAAACCTCAGTTAGCAAGTCTTAGTAATAAGTGTTGGATAAGTGTTTACACATTTTATCTTTTGACTAGAAAGAACAATTGGAAGTGTATATAATAAGGACATTTTGATGATGGGAAATATCATGTGTGTATGCACATGTTATGTGAACTTTATGTATGATGTTGTGATGGTATTTTGATTATTAATGGGCACAATCAGATTCAAGACACACAAAGAGCTAATCAGATATAGTAGATATGAACACAATCACTTCGGTATTGTATCTACTAATTGTTATATAGATCTTTATCATTGTAAGAGCCGTGAGCTTCATTATATTTCAACTTCTAATAGGACTGAGACCTTCAACAAGGTTTAGTCCTCTTACAAGGACTCATGTACTAAATGTATGCAACAAACTCCTAATAGGATCATTTCTCCTAACATAGAACTTTCATATTAGTGCATTGTCGTGGGTATCGTCCCCATTGGGAATTTCCCTTGGTTAGGGTTTCCTTGAAAATAAATCGTGTTATAAGTGTCTTACTGTTGTGTGGATTACTTTTTAGTATATTCATTTATGCTACCTTATGATTAAGTTTAGAAATTATTAGTTGGTGTATAAGTGCTACAATACTGATTCCCCTCTAGTATTTATCTATTTCTAACAATTGGTACCCAAGCCTAGTTATTGATAAGAATTTTAACAACTTGAGAAAGATCCTAATGGATACAAATGATTTGCAAAAACTATGAAGCATCACTTGAAGATCTCGATCAAGCAAATGAACAAAAGGAAAGACTAAAGATTAAACTCAAGGATGCACATGATTACATTAAGAAGCTCAAGGATCATATTGATGTTCCAAGGACAAAAAGAAGAGACCAAGTTAAGCAGATCGAGGAATCAAATTTAGTTGTTAAACTCAAGAAGAAATGCAAAGATCTGAATACTCAGCTCGCAAAGGTAAAATCTGAACTTGGATATTGATTCAATTATTAGCTTTATGGACATAAATCACGTGAATGCAAGAAACCAAATCAACGATCTAATCAAAGAGCAAATGAAAGACCTAAAATGACAACAAGAACCTTTGGGAATGAACAATTTCATAAACAATGTTTATCACATGCTATAAATGTAATAACTTTGGACATATGGCTAGGGATTGCAGATTGCAAGTTAATCATAGGGGACCAAGGTATGGAAATTCTATTGTTACATGTTACAATTGCAATAATTTGGGTCATGTTGTGACCTAATCACACATTGCCCCATTACAAATGGGGACCCCCTCTTTTGCTCTTGGTCTTATCCTTTTACCTTTAGTTCTTGGTAGTTTTGGGCTTGGTCCTATGAAGTTCCCCTCTTTCGAATGAGAATTGGTAAAACTGGCCAAGTCTGAAAAGTGTTGTTTACCTGACTCCTAGAATGGATATTGTTTGTTTTTCTGAGAATTGAATGTCTTGACATACTTAATATTTTTAGAAAGTCTATTTTTAGTAAATTTCACCACCTCCTGCATTGACCTTGTTTTGACTTCGGAATAACTTCTGATCCCAAATTAATAACCAAACAACATAACCAACTATTCACTGATTTCATGTCAGTCTTCATACCTTTCACAACACAGTCACTCTTTCCCCATATAACACTGTATCCCATCACCTGGACATCAACTCCATGCTTCCTAGGCTCTGTCCACACTCCAACATCTCATTGGTTTCATAAAAAATTCACAGAACTTTTCCTTAAACACAGCAAACTTACCATAACACTGTTTTCACTGTTCACTGTTTTTCATGACAGCCACATTTACTCTTTCAAACAGCCACACTACACCACAATAATATAGTGTCCCTTCCAATCAACTCCACACCTTATTAGGGCCTGTCCACACTTCATCTCACCATTAGATTCCTTAAATGCAACTTTAGAAATTAAACAAAAGATATTTACCTTATGACTGTTCTGTGGTAACAGTCACACACTTCTCTGGACTTTCAATGCTTTGGTCCTATTGCTGGGCTCCCAAATTCTGCCATGGCATTTTTCTGATTGTAGACACTCCCTACATCTTCCATCTTAACCCCCATAATCATTTCTTGCCTTGATTTTTGTGTCAAGGCCTGAACATACACAATGCTGCTGTCTGACCCTTCACTGTGATAGGAACAGTCACTTCTCTGCCTCCATATCATGTGCAAATGATTTCATGGGACTCCTGAAAATCATTGCATAGGTTATGTACATGCTCTCCCACATCCCTGCACATGTGGTTACCTTACTCCACGTGAAGAACAAAGAAAACTACACTGTTTCTATTCACTGTTTACCCTGGATGAGGGTTAGACTCAGTCAGATTGAAATGAAGAAATCTTTTGTTAGAGTTTACCAAATGAAATCATTCAAAGACCAAAATGTCTTAGATTCAACCTGCTTTAATGCCAAATCAAGGAAACTTCAAAATGAATTCTTTTAACATGTTAAAAATACGTGCAAACTCACTGTGATAGTAGATAGGATCTGCAAACTCACTGTGATAGTAGATAGGATCAGAAAATTGCAGTGAACTTTTCTTTATTTGATTCCAAACTTTCTACATCGACTCCTCATACAACTGCCTTTGTCTCGACCTTTGCAATCATCGATAGACTTCTTAGACTCATGAGCCCAATAACCACTCGTCTCAACCGACCAAAACTGACTTTTAATACTTAATTTACTGATCAGGTGTTGTTTGACAACGTTACTACATCATTTATTATTTATATTGACCTAACCTTGTTCAAATGGTTTTATTCTGACCCTCTGGCTTATTTAAAACCATTAAAATTTCTAATCTACCCATCAAATCCACAATTAGCCTTTCGGCCTATTTTGCCAACTTTGGCAATTTTGCATCATTGACGTTTCTATATCATTTTATTTCATTACATTTTGGGGTTCTATTGACCCAAGTTACATCAACTAAAGATCTTATAGGCCATTTTGAATCCATTATGCTTGAAATCTTCTTGTGCTCCATCAAGTGTCCTTGGTGTACTTCTCTGGCCATGGTGCCCATGCACCACTCCTCCTCTCAGTATTATCTATTTTGAACATAATGTGCCTAGTTTAGGGGAGCATACCCATAGGAAAGAACTAGGAAGAAAACCTATGGTTGCAGCTCTTGATGACCTAAAAACTACCTAGATCTGCAACAAAATGACAGAGTCATTCTCAAATACAAAATTTTGAATCTCTCCCCAACCCAACTTAAATTACAATGTTAGTAGGAACATACTAGTAATCAAGAATACATTAGGATTTATAGTAGCCATTATTGGCCTAATGGAACACGGCCCACACAATGTTACCACCCTGTAATAAACATGTTAAGTTTTATTGATTAAATAAAAATTTGTTAGAAAATTAATATATTAAATAAAACTGTAATTTAATTTCTTTAAACTATGTAATTATTGAACATTCAATAAAAAACAATTCAAGTCGATATTGTTTATATGCACACACACTCACAGACACACATATTAATAAAGTCATGAAATTTAAAATTATATAACATAAAATAAAAGTAAAAACTTAAATCTAAATATTAAGAAATTTAAAACTTTATATTGATTTCGATAGTTATATTTGATAAACCGTAGTTTTGATGTTTGAGACTATTGTTATAATTTTGTCATACTACTGATTTGTACTGTTGTTATTATCATTTATGTCATTATACTATAGCTTGATCTCGTGAATTCGTGATTTATTTGCACATCATCTTATTGACATCTCTCTCTCTCTCTCTCTCCCTCTCTCTCTCTCTCACTATATATATATATATATATATATATATATATATATATATATATATATATATATATATATATATATATATATATATATATATATATATATATATATATATATATATATATATATATATATATATATATATATAGATATATATATATATAGCATGTTTAGAAAATGCACATGTGTGCAAGCACACACATTTTACAAATTTGTATACTACAATCCTTTAGTTTAACCCTTAAGGAAATGTCCTTGAAATTCATCCCTATCCCAAAACATTGTGGAACATAGGTATTTGATTATTTTTGTTAAAACATGTAGCTTCAGTTAATACAATATCTCTGATCATATGAGAATATATGTATATGATTTGCATATTGATATGTGCATTAATCATGATGATCACTGTTTACAGAACCGACTATGCATATATATATTTTGTTTATATCTGAGATTGGATCTCAGTAATGATCGCATTCTATTCTGATCATTATCAATTTGCATTGGGCTTTGTTAATTCTTTGAAAAGATGGATTAGTTTTGTTATAACTAACATCGGGTGTGATTAAACCACCGATCAGGTATATCAGTGAATGGTCATGTCTCCATTTGGAGACATGCCCATTCACCTATATACCCAACCATCCTTGTATATATGTTGTTACTGCCCGATATTGCAAGCATTGAAATCAATTAATGCAAGTAGATTGGAGGTAATATAAATATCGAAGTTTGAAGAAAATTTTCATCAATATCTTTGCATTGTCATTATACATATTGTAGAGAAAATTAGGTCCTTTATCAGCAGAGATTGAACCTGAAATAAAACCATACATTTATCAGTACTATCATAGAAATCTGTCTTAAAGTTTACATGGTATCTGAGCGAGGCTAAGGAGAGATCGCATTAAGTTTATAAGGATCAGATTTTACTTTAAATTTATAGTCTATTCTCTCTACAAAGATGACAAACATATTGAGATTCGAACATCACCTTACAAGTGCTGATCACTTTGAATTACAGAAACTTCGTATAATGATGTTATTAAAATAAAAAAATTGAAATCTTTTGTAAGAGAAAATAAAGAGGAACCTAAAGATGATCCTAAGAAATCAGTATGGATTGAGAATAATGAAAAAGCCATGAAGATAATTATGGATGCTATTTGAGATCACATAGAACCTATTGTGGCAAAACATACAACAACATATCGTATGTTTTGAGCTCTTGAGAATGCATTCATAATCAATAATATATGCAGAAAACTTGCTCTTAAAATGCAAATGAATAATGTTAGCATGAATAAAGAAGAAACTATAAATGCCTTCTTCATGAGAATCATAGATATGAGAGATCAATTATCTGCACTCAGTTATGAGATTGACAATCAAGAATTATCCTTAATAGCATTAGGAGAACTTCCAAACTCTTGGGAATCTTTTGTTCAAGGTATAAGTGCTAGATCTAAAATCCCAAAACTAGATCATTTAATATTGGATTGTCTTCAAGAAGAATCGAGATTAATGATTAATGGAAAACAAAAAACTTTAGATGAAGATGTTCAAGTTCTTAACACAAACTCTCATAATAAGGGAAAGAAGAAGAAGAAAAAAATTGAAAAGAAACTTTCATGGAAAAGGACAATCTAAACAGAAGAAAGACGTATCCAAAATTCAATGTTTCAGATGTGATCTATATGGACATTATGCGATAAATTGTCCTGATCGATCTAAACCTCAAGCATCATTTGCAAAATCTGATAAATCAAACCAAGAACGTGAATCTAAGAAATATGCCTTCTATTCAACATTATCCAGTCAAATTTCAACCAAATCTAATACATGGATAGTTGTTAGCGGATCTTCAAGACACATTATTGAATATCAGGATAACCTAGAAAGCATGCAAATAGAAACAGATGAAGAAGTTACAATTAGTAATGATTCTGCACATTCTCTAAAAGGAATTGGGAATTGCACCATAAAATTAAAATCTAGAAATTCTATTCAACTTTCTAGGGTTCTTTATGTACTAGGTATTAAAAGGAATTTAATATCTATATCTACACTTGAATATGATGGTTATAGAATTGCATTCATGGAAGGTTAGGTACTAGCTTGGCCTAAGAATTCAACCATAAAGAAGGATCGAACAATAAGAGTACGACAAGGACTTTTATATGAGCTATGCACTAAGACAAACCTTGCACTTGTACATGAGACTTCAGATTCAAATGAAATATGGCATCGAAGATTAGGTCATATCAACTTTTGTGCCCTAACATCAATGGAGAAGTTAGTAATCGGAATGCCCAAATTAAGCCATATTCACAATGAATCTTGCAAAGGTTGTGCCTTAGGGAAAAACACTAAAAAGTCATTTCCTCATAGTTTGAGCAAAACTAAAGATGTGTTGGAACTAGTACACTCTGATCTATGTGGACCCATGTCTGTACCAGCTATAGGAGGGTTCTTGTACTATATGATATTTGTTGATGATTTTTCAAGGAAGACATGGATATACTTCTTTAAGTGCAAAGAATTATCAGAGATTCTTTCTAAGTTTAAAGAATTCAAAACAATCACTGAGAACTCCTCCGGAAAGAACATTAAAGTTCTGAGAACAGATAATGGGAAAGAGTACACTTTTGAAATATTTAAAGAGTTGTGCAAACTTGCTAGGATTAAGAGGGAGTTCATAGTCCCTGACAAACCTCAACAAAAAGGGGTTTCTGAAAGGAAGAACAAAAATTTTGTAGAAGCTGCTAGGGCTGTGATTTTTGATCAAAACTTGAGTATGTCTTTTTGGGCTGAAGCATCTAATACAATAGTCTATATTCAGAATATATGTCCTCACTCATATTTGGACAATAAGAACCCTGAAGAGGCATTCTCTAGAAAGAAACCTGACATCAGTCACTTAAAGATATTTGGATGTCCTGTGTATGTTCATGTAGCTAAGGAGAAGAGGACAAAGTTAGAACCTTATGGAAGAAAAGGTATCCTTATTGGATTTAGTGAAATAGTAAAAGCATACAAAGTCTACATACTTGGACAGAATCAAATAGAACTAAGAAAATATGTCATTTTTGAGGAAGACATTACCTTCAAACGAGCCAAAATTTTTGATGAACTATATACAATTGACGTATCCCAAGGAGAGGCTCCTGCTCCTGAGATTCAGAGGAAGTACCCTGAAGAGACTTCAAATGAAATCGAGATCCCTCTTGAGACTCAAGAAGAGAGTCTTGATCATTCTAAAAGGTCACTTTGGGCAAGGAAAATTATATAGGAAGGAGATGGATTTGTAGCACCTTCATGGACTTTTCAAGAAAGAAAGAGACGTAAAAAATTGACATACAATGCTTTCATGTGTGAGAGTCCAAACACTGAACCTTCAAGTACTTCTGAAGCACTTAAACATCAAGCTTGGAAAGATGTAGTGGTGGAAGAATATCAGTCTATAGTAAAAAATGATGTATGGGATTGTTCGCAAACAGATTGTTCTTTTATTCTACTCTTTGAATGCTTAATATTCTTGAACAATATTTGGTTACAACAGTTGGAAAATCATAACTAAGTGATTGAATTCCCTCTGAATTCTTATGTACAGCTCCCTCAAATTTTGTGATTTGTAATAAATCTTGTTTATTCCTAAGTCTAAATGGGGTTTGTTCTTGACTAGAGAACAAGAGAGGCAAACCAAGTTAGGCCTAAATAGGAACTAACTCAAGTGAATATTTAGGTCTTAAAACTAATCAAGTCTATGTACTTACACATATTATGAACCCGCAGAAATTGATGGAATGATAATGGATTCTATCTATGAATCAATTGCTTAATTGAAAGCTTCAAACTCTAGTAAGGAAGAGACTAACTAGAAGAAAAACACAAAACAAAATCTCTTTAAACTTTCAATAATACTATTATTATCTATAGCTTGTTGAATTGAACAGGGGAACAAAGATTTGTTTATTTCTTAACTCAATCCAATAGAAAGAAATATCCTAAGCTATCACACAACAATGGAACAGTAAATAATCAGCACAAAATACATACAACTTGTTTCTACAATATGATGTATTTTACACCAAAAATTAGCCGACCTATTAATCTTTCCATTAGATACATATAGGATTCTAAGATAACCATTACAAAATGAGACTCAAATCGATTCATCTCCTCAACATTGACAAATGGCAAGCAACCAATTGTCAGTTACAATCATTACATCAAAATATGAAAGCGCAGGATAAGAATCACTTCGCCTTCTTTCCTTTTTTGACATCGCCCAATAGGCTTTGGTGCCAACAAAAATTGGGATCAACTCCTCATGTCTATGAACATGAATGTTAGTGTATCTTAAGAGCCACTTGGAATGCTCTTTGGCTAGATCTTTGATGGCAGTCAACCATTCCAACATTTCCTCTACAGCTATGTGTACACATCTGCCAAGCTTTTGGAGCTCCAACACTCTGTTCTGGTGATCATAAAGATTTCATTGTTAAGCTATCTAGATAATTGGAGAAATTATTTTGCATGACAGCAACTCCAACTATCCCTTTCCCTTCTCTACTAGCTTGGGAATTTGTATGTAGACCTCTTAGTAATTCATAGTCTCTGTCCTGATCCTTTTTAACATAAAGTTTTGTTTCCTTCAATCCTTCTTCTGCCACTAGGATCATTTCAGATTTGAATTGCATACTCTGTAGCCATTCAAATAAGGGCTCATCTCTCTTAGAAAAAATCTTTGCCTCTATTGCTTCTTTAGCCTTCATGTGGATAATCATTTTCAATAAGGAAACACAATCCTTGCTTTTGGCTTTCTCTGTTGATAGGGTAGCTCGGTTAGCTAAGATATTATCTTTCTCTATTTTGAGCCTCAATACTACATTACTGATGTGCTCTATGCTTGCAAGTCCCTCAGACATGATTTTTCCATTCCACTCCCTACCAATTTGCTTGAAGTGCTTGTCTTCTTGTAATTGGGAGATGATAGCTTGAATGTCAGTGGCTTTAGGATCACTGGTGGTTGACATTCCTGAGATGCTTGCCAGTAGGGTGACTAGTTGTCTGATGAAGCAATTAAGTTCATGAATCTTTGCCTTTATTCTGACTTTAGCTAGTTTAAGGCTTTCAAGTTGTCCTATCACATCATTTGTTGATTTTCATAGGCCCACCTTACTATCATGTCTAACTTCTCCGAGTTCCATAGAATGTAATGCAAAGTCCTCTACAAACATGTCTTTGATCCTCCCTGCCTTAGTGGGCTTAGCAATCTCCATAGTCAATTTCCCTGTATCAAGATCTTGTCCAAGATTAGACAGGGTCTTCTGCTTAGCTTTACTCAATGCCAATCTAGAATGGATAGCCAGAGATAAAGTTTCTTTTTTGGGGACTCCCAGTTCTTTCCTCTTCCTCTTTCTATCCAAGGTGTCTTCCAGCCATGATTTTGTGCCAATCACCTTAGATGCGGTCCCAAGCGTGTCTACACTGACCATTTTCCTTTTGACTGGGGTCAATTTCTTCGTAGTTGAAGAGAAGGGGTTCTTTGGGACCTGGGAAATAAGTTTTGAAGCTTTAGGACCTTTCTTTGCTTTTGCAGTCTTCTTTGTAGCTTCGTCGAACTTAGTAGACTCGCTCTCACTGCTTTCGCCATCTCTAAGGTCTACCATTTGTATTTGATGACTACTTGGTAGGAGTAATCCAAAATTTACAGATGGGATATGATTGCTATGGGTGAGAGAGCCACCATAATCTCACTATCCTTCAATTCCTCCCCCTTCTTCTTAGCCTTCATTTCAGTTTTGATCATTGGTACTGAAGCATTTTGACAAGTCTTTTCAGGTGGTATATTCTTGTCAGGAGGTTGGCCACCTCCATCAACCGGTTGAGCAGGCCCTTGAGTGATGGGCAAGATTGTGCTTGCAGTACCACTTTGAGAAGATGAGGCTACCACCACATTCAGAGATGCTTGGGTGGTCGTGCCTTTTGCTCCTGCTTCACCATGTAGTGGTCCACTCAACCCATTTTCCAGTTCTCTTGTAGAATTTGGCCATCATCATGTCTAGGTCTTCCACAACCTTTTCATAATGTTTTGAACTCATGGGAGTACATCTTCACTTGGTCAAGTAGGTATTGCTATACATGCTTTCACCTTCGTCTTCCACCCCTTCTAGATCAATGTTAACTTTATACATCTTCACTTGGTCGACTGTTAGTCTAGCATAGGCCCAATCACAATTCTTGAACTCATCTTTGCAATCAGCGCAATAGTCTTCAATGGTTGTGATGTGCTTTGCCATGATCCATATCTAAAAAACATCTTTGGTGTACCCATTTGGGTTGAACATGGGCCTCAGGACTTGATACATGTCCAGCTTATATTTCTTCTCAAATACCTTCATCATGTTTTTAGCATGAGACCAGGTGTGGCAGTTGAAAGCTCTGACTTTCATGGGGAATTCATATCCTTTCTTCTTCAAGCTCCTACTTAGTATAGTCACTTGTAAGACTTGTCGTATGATCTCAATCAACACAATCATATCACTTGGATACCTTGGTAGCATTAAGGGAAATCTTTCGAATGCTGCAAGATGCAAATAAGAAAACAATGAGAATTAAATGAAGTGACATCCAAATTGACTAATGGTGGCCATGGATTTTGGTTTGAATCTCCTTTCTAGGCATCCCTATAGCTCCATGCAAATCCTCATAGTAAATGCATCATTCACCGTAACATAATCTGCGTAACTATTTTTTAATTGTAGACATGGATAAAATTCTCTAATCTTGGGAGGTCAAGCCATAATTGCAATTATGCCAACATGTAAATCAAGAAGGAAGACATGTAGAATGTATTATAGAACTTGGCTGCCCAGAGAGCATTGGACAGAATTTCGCTTACCTCTTGACCCCAGTCAATGTATTGCATATCTAATCAAATTACTTGAACTGAAAAGAAATACTATTCAATGAAATTAAAAGCTTCTACCTCACCTTTCAACCTATGCAAGAGGACCAAAATATCAATGATTTCTGGCTTAAGGTTGGTGCCAAACAAGGTTTTGGGAACTTCACTCTTATCACTCCAAGGTTTTGGAACCATGTCCTCATGATTTCTTTCCTCCAAACCATCTTTGTAGCTGAGAATTTAGAGACGACTCTACCAATGTCTAAATCAAAGAACTCCCACTCTTGTAGACAAAGGCAGTTAACAACCATTTGCCTATCAATTGAGATCATCATTGTATCATCAAGTAGCACAATTTACCTATTTTTTGGGTTGTAATGATGGATGCATTCATAAATCAACTCAGGGGATTGGAACGCGACTAGGAAACCAAATGCTTCAACTAAACCACATCCTTGGAGCTTCTTAGTGATGGGATGAATTCATTCAAATCCCAACCTTTTATAGAAGTCTGCCATGTCAAAGAAGCGAAGAGTAGTATCTGTGAACTTTTTCAATGTGAACTTGATACCGATTAACCCATCAAAACCTGTGAACTTGGTTGCCATGTGTTCATGAACAAGATTTTGATTTGAGAAAGTGAATAAGACAATGAATGCAACAATCATAGGTTTTTCAAAAGCTAATTGTATTGATAGAGTGAAAAATCAAAGAAAAAGTAGTAGCCGATTCAACTGCTTATCCATCTTTATATTAGAGCCTCAATTCACCCATTGATCTTCAAAATTTATGCCACACAAATGAATTTAAAGAAATACCTATTGGATAGTAAATGTGAGAGTTTAACGGATATCTAGAGGTATTTTCACTGTTCCATTGGACTCAATGGTAACTTTCTATATTTCCACTACTTTTTCGTTTTCTTTTAAGTTTTGGAAAGTTACCATTGGGGTACCCTATCGAGGAAAGTCTGCTAAATAAGATTCTCCTATATTTCTTCTTCCTTAATGATTTGATCGATTCCAATATCGCTCTGACACACTCTAGATCTAGTATGGGAGTCAAACTTTAGCCATTAACTTGATTTTCATGAAAAATTGAAAAACTATCTTCATGGGTTGAAAACCCATTGAGGATAAGACTTTTTCCATTTTTCTACCTTTGCTTCCTTCCAACTCAAATCTTCGGTAACAACACTTCTCGAAGCTTGGAATTCTTGGTTAAGGTGTGAGGACTTAATTATTTGAGTTACAGTGAATCTGAATAATGTTTGCAGGCCTTAACTTGGATTCAAACATTAATTTATCTTAGAAACCTTCACCCTTTTCACGTTTTTACTCCATATGTGTCTTCAATTGGTTATTACAGGAAATCACCTTCATGGGTCCGAAACCCGCCGAGGAGAAGATGATTTTCAAATTTGCACCAACACTTGCTAATTAAAGAGTGGTATGCTGTGAGTGAATATGGGGCATGATTGATCATCAAATGAAGAAATTCAATCCCTATTGGACTAGGTACTAACTTAACCGGTTAGTACATGGTAAAAAGGCACACCCACCTGACAAAGGGGAAATAGAAGGTAAAAAGGGAAAATCCAATAGACTTAGACCTAGACTCAAACATCACCAAGGATTTAAATCACTTCTCTTACTAGAAAATACTCACTATTGCCAATTGGTTAGAAAAAAAAAAAAGTGGGGCAACAACTGGCTCTATTTGGTGACTTGGGCAATCCATGTCCAAGCAAGGAATCTAAGATCTCTAGTTTTGCAAAAATGAAAAGGTGGCTATACAACAAAATTAAAGCAGGAAAAAGCAAGGGAAACTAAACTAGGAAAAGCAGAAATAAGAACTAAAATTTAACTATGATACAATACAAGGGTTACCTATTTTCAATTTGGAACTTGATAGAGCTTTAAATCCTGACAGTTGTAGGTCAAGGGAAGTACTTCACCATTTGGATATGCCAGTATAAATGAGTTGTTTTCGAAAGCTTTATGAATGGTGAATGGTCCTTTCCATAGAGTATCAAACTTTCCATGCATGCCTTTTGGTGCCCTTAATTTATCCCATTGCAGTACAATATCTCCTATCATAAACTTTTGTAGTCTGGTCTTCTTATCAAACAAGTGTTTCACCCGCATTTGATGTTGTGTAATGTGATCCACAATTTCTTCTTTCTTCTTTGAACTTACTCAGATATAGGATCCTCTTCTCCAATCCATCTTTATAGATGTCATCTTCAATTATCGTCCTTAATTTTCTTGTAGCCAATTCCAGAGGTAAGGGAAGACCAGCCTCTATTCTGTAGGCTAGTTCAAAAGGGGAAATTCCAATCGCCCTCTTTGGGGTCACTCTGTCTGCCCAAAGTGCGTTCTGAATCTTCTTGTGCCAGGACCTCTAATTATCTGATACCAATTTTTTCATAATGTTCACCAAGTTCTTGTTGTTAGATTTGGCTTGACCATTCCCTTGCAAAAAATAGTCAGATGAGTGATTAATTGTTATGCCATGCTCAAAACAAAACTTAGTGATTTCAGTCGAGAAGAAATACGTAACATTATCCATTACTATTTTAATGGGTACACCAAACTTGACTAGTATATTTTCTTTTATGAATTCACAGACTACTTCGGAAGTGGTCCTCTTTGTGGCCTTCACTTCCACCCATTTTGTGAAGTAGTCGGTTGTAGTAATAATGTAGGTGTGGCTGACACTAGATGTTGGATTAATAGGGCCAATGAAGTCAAGACCCCATTGTTGGAAAGGACCTTCAATTACTGCAGATCTGAGAGGAAGTGTAGCTAAGTGGGTCCTACCTATGAATATTTTACATTTTTTGCATTTGGACACCTAGTAGTAGGTGTCTTTAAACATTCTCGGCCAATAATAGCACTATTGTAATATCTTAAAAGCAGTAACTGAGGATGAGAAATGCCTGTCACACACTTCATCATGAAATGTTTTCAACAATCTTCTTGTTGTTGTTTATCTACATATTTGAGGAAAGTTTCGTCTAAGGATCTTTTGAAAAGTTTATCATCCCAAATCATGTACTTAGCAGCTTTTAATTTGAGGTCTCTTCTTTTCTTTGTTGTCAATCCCTTAGGACATTCACCATATATTAGGAGGTATGTAATATTTTCAAACCAAGGGTCTTGTAGACCCACCACCAAAATCAATTGTTTCTTATCCTCTTCTTTGACGTTTCCATTCTTTGCTATAGCCTTGCATAAGGCATTGTCTATCACTAACTTTATAGGTTTAATTTCTATGTCATACTCCTATGTTTTAGCTACCCAAGTCCCTTTGGTACCCTACATCTTGTTGAGTCAACACACTTTTTACTACTACATCAGGCATAGGAATCATAGAATGGGAGTGTAGGATATAAAATCTGAATTTTTTTAATGTTTTGACCTCAACGAAAGCATGTTTTTCAATCTGAGAATATGTCAACTCTTGATTCTTCAAGGGTATACTCATGAAGGCAATAGGAGCTTGTATTCCTTCTTTGCTATCTTGCACAAGGATGGCCGACAAGGTGTGTTCAGAGGCATAACAGTAGATCATGAAGTCTAGTTTGTAGTTAGGATGACATAGGACTGGAGCATTAACAATGGTAGTCTTTATATCCTGGAAGACTTGTTTTCTGGCATCATTCCATTTAAAGCATGAATTCCCTTTCATCATATCTATAATGCGCTTAGTCATTTTGGCGAAATCGAGCATGAACCTTCTGAGAAAATTCACTTGTCCAAAAAATGACTTAACTCCTATCTTGCTTACAAGTAGACTTAATCTTTAGATGACCGCAATTCATTTAGGGTCAATTCTAATACCTTCTTGTGATACTATATGATCGAGTTATTTTCCTTCTGTCACACAAAAAAAAAACTTCTTAGTATTCAGAGAGATTCCGTGTTCTCAGCACCTTTGCAACACCTTCTTCAAATATTCTATGTGATTTTTCCTCTTCTTCAAGAATACAACAAGGTCATCAAGGTATATAATGATTGTAACAAACGAATTTTCATAACCAATTTAAAGGCACCTACAGATCTAATATCTTCTAACTTTATAAGTAACTAATTCCATTTCACATGACAATGACTTCTTTTAACGATAACAAAATATAACTATGATAAAAATGACTATTATTAATCCAACTGTATTTCATGTTCAGCAGATATAACAAGAAATATATACATTGTAAACAATTTAACCATTCCTAACTAAAAACATGTTTAGCTGAAAAGTAAAGCAACGACTATCTTTCTTAACTGAATTCATACCTAACTGAAAGTAGTCATATTCTATTCAATTTAGATGGCAATTAACTACTCTAATTGAAATAAAAAGACTATCTAATTATTCATGCTAAAAGATTAACAAGAAAAACAGTGGAAAAACATATAGTAATAACATAGGATCCTTTATCTGGTTGTGCAAGCTTTAGCATTGGTGAGAGGAGAAGCATTGACATAGGCTTAACCTCGCACCCTTGGACCATACTTATCCCTACACATCCTAACATATTAGAATGACCCACCCTACCTCAAGATCGGGCTTGGGATGTTCTTTAGTCTAGCAATCTGAGCTATTGGGTGGTTTGACTGCCCAATTAGTTATACCTATATAATTGATGTCTACGGACATCAAGTGATCTTAGAATTGGCACATATGCCTATAACTACCTTGGCCAAGGATTTCTAATGGGTGCATGGACTCGATCACCACCACTCAACTTGAAAATAGATTCCATTACAGGGACAAGCATGAGCTATTAGGTGTTTCATTACTTAGTATCTAATTTTCTTCTTAATTCTTGCAGGTTAACTCCACTTCTTCACCATTTCATGGCTTCTTTGTTGGTGAATCCTAGGTGGCTAAAAGATTACAATCATTCTATTTTATTTACACCTCTTCACCATTTCATGGCATCATTGCTGGTGAATCCTCAGTGTCTATGAGATTATGAATATTCTATTTTTATTTACACCTCTTCACCATTTCATGGCTTCATCGTTGGTGAATCCTAGGTGTTAGAAAATCTAAAAGCATTTTGCTCTTTGTTTCGAGAATTATGATAGCATGGATATTGATGATGATTCATATAATCATTTAAAGTTCCAATAGCTACCATTAAATTTCATAAATGATGTTTCAATCACAATGGTAATACTATGAAGATCTTCAATGAAACTCTATGAAATGCAAGAGACCAACAACAAGATATTGTGTATTAATCTCAGTCCTAACAATGTATAGCCGACTGTAGTTGGACTTAATACTTGGAAAAGAAAGGATTATGAAATATGAAGGTATATATTGATGACTTGAGATTACACTTAAAGTATTTTTTGGACGTGGCTCCTCCTGTCCTCAGTCAGAAATCTTGTTTGGCTATTTATTTTGCTTGCTTGATTTGAGACTTGATTTGCAGATTACAAATGTTGGTGGAATAAAGGAAGAACAAAATATTAATGGTTTGTGTAGACGAAAATAATGTTTCAACTGGGAATGAATACACTCAACTTGAATCGAAAACATAGTAGACAATGGAAAAAGAGAGATGCCATCTCGGTTGATTCACGGTTTCTCTTAAAGGCTAGCCATGGCTCCTCGGCTTATATTGATTTTTAAGAAGTTTATTCGAATTCCCAAACATTAATTCAATTTGAAAAAGAAGAAAAAAAAGAGGGAAAAGAAATAAAGAAAAGGAGTTGTAGAGTTATAATTTCATTTTATTATTATAATACATTCTCATATACATACACAAGTATATTGATGAGGTGACATCATTAGATTATGTTACTTTAATTTATTGGTGCCATTTCATTTTTTATATTTATGTGTTAGTATGTAAGTATTTATTATAATTATATGATAAGATTATTAAATCTCTTGAGGTATGTATTATATTTTAAATTAGATTATTTTATGTTTTTCCTATATTGCTTCCTTAAGAGCTCATGCGGGTCCCATAATGTAACCTGTGGACAAGTCATCATATCCCTTTCAAGGAAGTCTAAGGTCATACTTGCTGATATTGATGATTGAAGCAAATGTACATCCCATTCTGATGATCCCATTTAGCAATGCTTCTCCTCTCTTCAATCTTCTCTTGCAATCACCCATGAAAACACTTTTTCTATAATAATAATTCCATAGTAATACAAAATAAAACATATTAATCTCTAATTTAATTCAAACAATTGCTAACCATCTAATAATAGTTATAGGTTACCGACCATTTCATCAACAGTTAGTGCAACGTATATAAATAACTCATTTCACATGATCATGAAAATAATTTGTTACTGGCAATTTCATCAATAATTAGTACAACATATATAAATAACTAACTCATTTCACATGATTATGAAAAGAAATAATTTGTTAAACCAATAGTTATGATCAAATTAAAAATTAGGGCAAAATTTGGATGTAAAAATGATGATTCTATTCTTTAAGTCAGCAAAAGATTTATTCATACACCTCTGAAAAGTGGCACTGGCATTGATAAGACTGAATGGCATCCTATGGTATGCAAACATACCCCAAGGAGTGGTGAAAGATGTCTTATATTGATCTTTCTCTTTCCCTTCTATCTGATTGTATCCTAAGAAGCCATCAAACATGGACACCATTTCGGCTCCGACTACTATTTGTAGTAGATAATCCATGTTAGGAAGGGTGTAATTATCTTTCAAAGATGCCTAGTTTACATTTTTGAAATCCACGCAGATCCTTATCTCTCTATTCTTCTTTCTAATTGGTACTATATTTGCTATCCATGTAGAATGATGTATAGGGTAAATGATTCTGGCCTTTAGCATCTTGTTGAACTCCCGAAATATGGCATCGACTACCTTCGAGTTATAGTTTCTCTGCTTTTGTTGGAAAGGAGCTACATCAAGTTTCAAGGGGGTCTGATGTTTTGTTTTCCTGCCTTTGTAGCTTTTCAAATCCTCATAGCTTCAGGAAAATTGTAATGTCCTCTACTGGGAAATTCATTAAATCAATTCGATATATTCTTTTTGCAATGAAATTTTTATATATTCTTGTAATTCTTTCCATTTTATCCATTTCCCCATCTCTCCATCTTTTTCCCAAAATCTGAATGATACCTCTCAACATTATTTTATTCTATAAATATACTCTATATTTTAAAAGTCATATCTTTTCATAAATAAATACTATATTATATTAATAATTTGATTATATTAATTATATATATTATATTACTAAACTAATAATTTATAATAATAATATAAACTATATTTCTCATTAATATATTATTAATATTTATACTAATAATATTGCATAATACATTACTTTATATAATAATATTTAATTCTCATATTTATTATACAATGAAAATTTTAACATTGTTAATAGTTTTATTATTATATTGTATTTATTTATTATTTATATTTTTTCTTTGTATTTTCATAAGTATTTTTATTCATCATGAAATTATAATATGATTATATAGAGTCATTTACTCTAATAATTTAATTTATTTATTTATTTAAAATGATTCACCTATATAATTAGGGGACATGACAGTCCACCCTTCCTCAAATTGCTTGTCCTCAAGCAATGATCGTTTATACTAAACCTTTCCTGTGAAGTCAATGTACAAGTTATACATAGGATGAAAGAATACATAAGGTATGCATGTAGTTAATGTCATAATGCATGAAGTAAATATATGAGTACTTGTAGACATGAAGTATATACGAAGAAGACACATTAATGCATGAAGACATGAAGCATACATGATGAAGACACATAATACACATGTGAACCTACAGCCACAAAGTTAATAATACACATTCATATACCTGTGCCAAGGAATTCAACTTAGTACGTATAAATATATTTTCAAAAGAAGCTAATAGTTTAATTAGGAAAATTTTCTCTATTGTAATGTTCCTATTTGAAAGGGCTTATAATATTGTAAACGAATCAATTATTGCATATTTAATCAAAAATAATTCTTCGTTCTTGTCTTATCAATTATATTGTATGTATAGGCTAGGTCACCCTAGATTTGGACAAGGAAATCACATTAAAAGCTTGACAAGACCTTGGTCCTCACCTTTCCAATGGAGACCTTGGTCCTCCCAGTCTATTACATTGTACGTATAGGCTAGGTCATTCGGAGATTGGAATAGGACACTGCATTAAAGGCTTGATAAGACCTTGGTCTCTGCCTTTCAAATGTGACCCTTCCATTTCTAACCATGCTCAATTCTTTATATATGTATATTTTCCTTTCCCAGACTATTACATTGTACGTATAGGCTAGGTCATCCGGAGATTATACAAGGACACCACATTAAAGGCTTGGTAAGACCTTGGTCTCCACCTTTCAAATTTGTGCCTTCCATCTCTCACCATGCCTAGATGCTATACCATACCTCAGTCCTCAAACATTATGGTGGGGTCCCATAGCTCGATAAACCTAAACCCAAGAGAGGGCATTTTCCCCTCCTCTTGCCTTAGGACTCAACTCTACCCTTTTATCCACCTAGCTCTTGCTGAATGTAATTCATGGGATTGTTTCAAGTCATTATCATTTCTTAATCAATTATATTGATTAGATAATTATTTCTTATATAATTAAATTACCTTTTTAAAAAATTTAAAACATATTCATTTCTTGAATAACATAATTAATGTTTAACATTACTTCTTTATATCATTGTATGACTTCTTTAGTGTTTATTTCTTTAATAGCATAAACAATATTCAATGCATTAAATACATTATCTTTACCTTAGAACCTTTTTGTTGTAGGTATGAGGGTGATGTGGATTGTGCGGAGCGCTGTCTTTCTGCTGTGTTGGAGATACAAGTCATGAGCACTATTTCTCCTCGGCATTGGCAAGTGGGGAATCTTTGATAGTCCTTCCTTCTATGCTTCAATTATAATACTTGTCTCTCTTCTTTTTCTGCCACTCCCACATTCTTGTATGCTTGATGTTTATATTCTTTGAATATAATTTCTTTTTTCTCGACGTTGAATGTGTAACCATTCACCCTAAATTCTTCATGACATAAGAGTTATAATGCATGAGAAATGACCTTTATTTGACATGGGTGCTATGGTTTCAATTTATGCATCTTATTTGATTCCAGTGGTGTCTCATGGATTATCCTACAATCTTAATTGCAAGAAAAATGACTGGATGGCACTAGATTTCTTGTGTGAACCCAAACTCAACTCTTCCAGCTCAAAAAGCTCCATTTATTTCTTGTTCTTCATGAGGTTTCTAAAAATATCTTGCTCCTAACTATTGCCGAGTCCTATCTTTTTTATTGTTGTTGCTGACCAGATTCTATCATTCCTTCTATATCGGTATTTGTTTGAGCTAGTAGCTGCAATCTGATATTGTTCATTTCCTATTCAAATAGTCAACATAAAATGACAATCTTCATTTCATATGCTATCCATAACATTAATGGATTTCTCCCTTTTCTAACTCGTTGCCTATTTAATAGTTAATAGTATGATGATGGACTATGAAGCCGCCTGCATCAATCCATGCTCCAAGTAATGATGATCATGTCAAAGGTCTTTTTTTTTGCTTAATTTATTTTATTCTACTCCATATATCCTGTGTAATTTATAAGTGACTCCAATTATATTCATTCCTTATCTAATGTCTTTATTTCTCAATCTGGTATCATATGTCCTACTCCTTCAGTATTCTCTTCTTTGTATCGCATCAGTTGATACAACTTGGATGCCACCAATAGAAAAATCCTTTATTATTGAATACGCTATATCTTTGTCTCAGTCCTCAATGATTTATCTAAAATTTTACATGCTGATATGCATGTTGTGTAATGGGAACCTACTAGTTATAACTTCGTGAAACACTTTGTAATCAAGCTCTGATACCACTATAATGGACACCCAGGAATGCCCAAAAGCTGAACCAACTACTAAAATTATATTAATTCTAAAAATGCTGCAATCAAGTACAAAGAGATGTATTCCAAAGGCCAAACCCTAAGGGAATGACATCTAGAATGTTACAATAGAGAATGAACATCTCCTATTGCCAAAAAAGATTGTGATTCACACATCCAAGCTCTTATCAAATGCAAGTTATAATTATCCAATACAATAATCCCATTCTCAACAATGAGACTTTCAGCCCTATTTATCCTTTTCTTCATCCTTCTAGAAGGAACTAAAATATTAATTAATTGCAAGAGCTAGAAGCTTCCTCCTTCCAATAATTAATACATTCTCTAGAAATTCCTCCTGGCAATAATTAATTAAATCACCAGAGGCTTCTATCCTTCCAATAATTAATACATACCCTAGAAGCTACCCCCTTGTAAGAAATTAAATTAATTAAATACAAAGTCATCTTTTAATCTTTAATTGAATGACTTTATAAGAAATTAATTTAATTTCTTCTTATCCTCCACTTAGACTTTGGAGAACATGAGAGCTAAAAGATGGGATCATTACACATCTGCCCTCCTTGAAATTTCTTGTCCTCAAGCAATTAAGTAACATAATGAACTCCAACCTCCACTTGGATCCCAATTAAAGTAATATGTGATATCCATATGGACATTAAAAAAATTGCAAATGAACATCATTAAGACCAACCACATGTCCTGAAAGTTAGCTCCAAAAACTTGTGTTGATGATGTATAAGTCTAGATGTCACCAGAAGGCAGCTCCATAGAAGATCTATGAAACCTCTTCTTCCCAACTATTGCAACACAAAACTGAATCTTTGTAGATGGTGAAAATTGATCCCAACTCCACTCAGGCGAATGATCAGCCTCAAACATTAGATTGTCATAAGACAATGTTGTATCCATGTTGAACATAATACTATCCCAAGAGTGAACATTAACACTTTGTTGATCGATAGTATAATATGACTTTGTCACTATATTGCTCACCTCATTAGCAATAACAAGTGTACTATCATTAGAGAACACATCTACAACCACATGCTTACTGCCAAACTCCTCGTTGGATGGTTCAATTGACATAGAAGTGGTTGTTGATATGACAGTTCCCTTGCATTCTCCTAATTCCACTATTGCTACATCATCATCCCCTGACAAGGCTTCATATGTGGTCTCCTGACTTTGCACGCATGTCTCTACTGAATCTACCGAAATGCCCACATCACCAACATCATAACTGGCTGGTTCTATACGTGTCTCGATCCCATGTGAGAAATTGACTACCTTCTGCTCTAGAGCAACATACAAATCATCAATGTTGATGCCCATATGTCTAGCCATAAGCTGCAACATCATATCCATTCGCCTATTCTGCTCATGTTGCATCCTATTATGCTCTTGTTGCATACGTTGACCCTTCTCTAATGTAACGAATAACTGTCTGAGCATCACATATTGATCTGGACTAATATACATATTTATCTAGCTATCAATATGATCTCCATAGGATGGCAGGAATTATAGCTCTGATACCACTGTAATGGGCACCTATTGGTTATAACTTTGTGAAACACATTGTAATCAAGCTCAGATACCACTGTAATGGACACCCAGGAATGCCCAAAAGCTGAACCAACTACTAAAATTATATTAATTCTAAAAATGCTGCAATCAAGTACAAAGAGATGTATTCCAAAGGCCAAACCCTAAAGGAATGACGTCTAGAATGTTACAATAGAGAATAAACATCCCTTACTACAAAAAAAGAGTGTGATTCACACATCCAAGCTCTTATCAAATGCAAGTTATAATCATCTGATACAATAATCCGATGCTCAACAATGAGACTTTCAACCCTATTTATCCTTTTCTTCATCCTTCTGGAAGGAACTAAAATATTAATTAATTGCAAGAGCTAGAAGCTTCCTCCTTCCAATAATTAATGCATTCTCTAGAAATTCCTCCTGGTAATAATTAATTAAATCATGAGATGCTTCCAACCTTCCAATAATTAATACATACCCTAGAAGCTACTCCCTTGTAAGAAATTAAATTAATTAAATAAAAATTCACCTTTTAATCTTTAATTGAATGACTTTATAAGAAATTAATTTAATTTCTTCTTATCCTCCACTTAGACTTTGGAGAACATGAGAGCTAAAAGATGGGATCATTACAAATCTGCCCTCCTTGAAATTGCTTGTCCTCAAGCAATTAAGTAACATAATGAACTCTAGCCTCCACTTGGATCCCAATTGAAGTAATATGTGATATCCATATGGACATTAAACAAACTACAAATGAACATCATTAAGACCAACCACATGCCCTGCAAGTTAGCTCCCAAAACTTGTGTTGATGATGTATAAGTCTGGATGTCACCAGAAGGCAGCTCCATAGAAGATCTATGAAACCTCTTCCTCCCAACTGTTGCAACACAAAACTGAATCTTTGTAGATGGTGAAAACTAATCCCAACTCCACTCAGGTGAATGATCAGCCTCAAACATCAGATTGTCATAAGACAATGTTGTAGCCATGTTGAACATAGTACTATCCCAAGAGTGAACACTAACACTTTGTTGATTGATAGTATAATATGACTCTGTCACTATATTGCTCACCTCATTAGCAATAACAAGTGTATTATCATCAGAGCACACATCTACAACCGCATGCTTACTGCTAAACTCCTCGTTGGATGGTTCAACTGACATAGAAGTGGTTATTGATATGACAATTCCCGTGCATTCTCCTAATTCCACTATTGCTACATCATCATCCTCTGACAAGGCTTCATATGTGGAATCTTAACTTTGCATGCATGTCTCTATTGACTCTGTCGAAATGCCCACATCAGCAACATCATAGCTGGCTGGCTCTATACATGTCTCGATCCCACCTGAGGAATCAACTACCTTCTGCTCTAGAGCAACATACAAATCATCAATGTTGATGCCCATCTGTCTAGCCATAAGTTGCAACATCATATCCATTCACCTATTCTGCTCCTGTTGCATTCTATTCTACTCATATTGCATACATTGGCCCTTCTCTAATGTACCCAATAATTGTCTGAACATCACATCTTGATCTGGACTAATATACATTTTTTCAAACACTTTTCCCTTTATCTAGCTATCTATATGATCTCCATAGGATGGCAGGACTTATAGCTCTGATACCACTATAATGGGAACCTACTGGTTATAACTTTGTGAAACACTTTGTAATCAAGCTCTGATATGACTATAATGGACACCCAGAAATGTCCAAAAGCTGAACCAACTACTAAAATTATATTAATTCTAAAAATGCTGCAATCTAGTACAAATAGATGTATTCCAAAGGCCAAACCCTAAGGGAATGATGTCCAGAATGTTACAACAAAGAATGAACGTCCCCTATTGCCAAAAAAGAGTGTGATTCACACATCCAAGCTCTTATCAAATGCAAGTTATAATCATCCGATACAATAATCTGATGCTCAACAATGAGACTTTCAGCCCTATTTATCCTTCTCTTCATCCTTCTGGAAGGAACTAAAATATTAATTAATTGCAAGAGCTAGAAGCTTCCTCCTTCCAATAATTAATGCATTCTCTAGAAATTCCTCCTAGCAATAATTAATTAAATCATGAGAGGCTTCCGTCCTTCCAATAATTAATACATACCCTAGAAGCTACTCCCTTGTAAGAAATTAAATTAATTAAATACAAAGTCACCTTTTAATCTTTAATTGACTGACTTTATAAGAAATTAATTTAATTTCTTCTTATCCTCCACTTAGACTTTGGAGAACATGAGAGCTAAAAGATGGGATCATTACATGTTGCATTAGTTGTTTGACATGAAACTGGCTATGTAATGCATGTTTCAATTGATCATTGTGTGTAATAGGATTTCTAGTGTTACTTGATCAATGCAATATATTTTATTGTACTAGATCAACACTTCAAACTTCCTTAAGTTGGCTGGATGATAATTAAACATCTATTTCTCTCATTTTTTTCTTTTTTTTAGAGCTACTATTGGTTATTTGATTTCTTTGTATTCTTCCTTGGTATTTTCAATTTGCGGGAGCCTAGAATATTATTTCAAAATATTCGCTACTCATTTCCACAGGATGTCAAGATCATGCTCTGATACCACTGTAATGTCCCCTACTGGGACATTCATTAACTCGATTCTATATTTTCTTTTTGCAATGAAATTTTTATATATTCTTGTAATTCTTTCCATTTTATCCATTTTCCCATCTCTCCATCTTTTTTCCAAAATTTGAATGATGCCTCTCAATGTTATTTTATTCTATATATATACTCTATATTTTAGAAGTCATATCTTTTCATAAATAAATACTATATTATATTAATAATTTGATTATATTAATTATATATTATATTACTAACATAATAATTTATATTAATAATATAAATTATATCTCTCATTAATATATTATTAATATTTATACGAATAATATTGCATAATACATTACTTTATATAATAATATTTAATTCTCATATTTATTATATATTATGCAATGAAAATTTTACCATTGTTAATAGTTTTATTATTATATTTTATTTATTTATTATATAGTCATTACTCTAATAATTTAATATATTTATTTATTTAAAATGATTCACCTTAATAATTAGGGGACATGACACGAATACATCTTGATATTCTACAAAAAGTTGTTTGGCAGCTTCCTTTTCCTCAAGTGAGCGACATTTTTGGATGTTGAGAATTTTTGGACTTTGTGCGTCCCCAATATTTACCCTTCATATTCACCAGCAGTAGGCCCCTTTTCTATCCTCTTTTCATTAATGTAAGTATCATGCCAATTAGACAGCCTTTGTAATGACACAAAGTATGGGGGAATGATATTACCTTGTAGTTGTATTACATCAATCCCCTCCTCTTTTTTCTTTTTGCGAGGATCTTCTTGGTTGGTTTCATTAGGATGACTTTCTCAGATAGTTCTGGCATCTTCAAAGAATAACTATAGACTTTTGTTGTCTTCGAACACTTGCCAGGCTTCAACATTATCAAGGACGTAAGGTCTATACACAATCTCTACTTGATATGTCTTTTCTTGAATTTTGGATGAGGAAGCCTATGAATCTGCCTTAGAGTTCATCTCCCTTGGGACTGATTCAATTGAGAATGCATTGAGCCCTTCGATTTCATCCCAGACCCTATTTTTGTAATTTTTCAATTTATGATTCTTCATAGAGTATTGCCCCTTGATTTGTTAGACAACAAGCTCTGCATCACCCCAAGCTTTTAGTATTTTTATACATTTTTCCTTCCCAGCTATTAGCCTAGGTAATAGGGCTTCGTATTATGTTGTGTTGTTCATGTTCCCAAATTCTAGTTTGAATGCTATGGGTTTAGGTTCTCCTTTAGGCGATATCAATACCACCCTCACACTAGAACTGGATGAGGAACAACTTCCATCAAATTTTGGTGTCCATACTGATGATGATTCTTCTTATTCAGCAAGAATTTGATCTTTTTGTTCTTCGACTTTTTGGTTGCTTTAGACATCTTCAGTGAACAACATATAGTTGCCAAATTGTAATTATTTACCGAGATTTTGAGCTTGGGGTCATTTGATTTCAAAATTGTAAACTTGGCTTTCTCCTTAGGTTGTAACTTTACTTTCTTGCTTCCTATGGGTATAATCGCCTTAGACAAATCCAATTTAATTTCTCCTCCTAAGTCTCTACAAAAACTTTTTCTTAGAAACAATCTGTAGCTAGCTGGAATATCCGTGACTAGGATAGTTAGTAGCAATTTCTTTTTTGGGTGGGAGGCTAGTGCTACTTGAGCATCCTTGATTTGCCCAAGTATGGGGACCTTTTTGGCATCCATAGAATAACATCTACCATGCACCTTAGTAAGAATGAGGCCTAGATCTTTAGCTATAGGGTAAGGCATTATGTTGTGTGAGGCACTTGAATCGATTATACAATTGCTCAACTTGTACACATTAATATATAATGATATGTAGAATGGATTGGGTTTCTATCTAGGGAAAGTTGCTAAGACTGTAGATTCTTCTTGATCGAAAAGGTTAGATGTTAATGATTCATCTTCCTTTCAGTGGTAAAAATGTGGTTCAATGTCAAACTATCTTCCTTGCAATGATCTACCAATCTTTTGAACCTGGAAGGATGAGATTTCAAATAGTCTTTTGGGGAAATCTGAATTCTGGAGTCTTTACAAAATTGGATGAAATCAAAAGGATTTTTGTGCTTACCTGATTGAGAGGTAGTGGCTTCTTGATCAATATGACTAGTACCTAAAGCAGAGGCACTATCACTTCCTGGGCTGTGACTGGAAAATTGATTTTTGTGCTTTTGGCTGCTAGTCAATACTGTGCATGAGGTTCCATCAATTTTTGTGTAACATTTGCCTTGTCTTTTTGAGTCTAGCTCATACTCTAAAAATAAATTTCTAGAGTCGCCAATTTAGTACAAATTTGACTCAAAACTAGAAGTTGTGACATTCAACTCATTAGTGGCTAACAATTGCATCATATGGGCCATTTTGAGATAATTTTAGTTATTGTGATCCATTGTTAAGTGGAAAACACACATGTTTCCTTTCTTAGGTGCAGCTTCTATAGCCAACCTCTATGGTGGACCAGTTAGTTGTGGAAATTTTCCATCGGTATTCCTTCCTAGCTAACTTTGGTAATTCCATTGGTAAGCATTGTTGAATTTGGGAAGTTGCCACTTCATAGAAACAAGTTCATTTAAAGTTTATAGATTGAGTCTCAAACTTTGTAAATTTGTATTATTTAATAAAGATGTTTAAAGTGTAAACTCTTTTGCCATATGTGTGACTATGACTCATGGGCATACCCTATGCTCAGTATTAAAAGGAGACAATCTTTTATATTGAAATGTTAATTCTAATAATATAAGGGGACAACTTTAAATTATTAGATTACTATTATGATGAATATCATTTGACTTGATATTCTTGGAAAATCATGACAGTTAAAAGAGCATGTTGATGGATATCATGTGTCTTTATATCTATTGAAGATCAATATGTTTAAACTCATGGTGGATATTATGTGACTTAATATTTATGGATATGCCATGATCTTTTATGGTGAATATCACGAGACTTGATATTTGTGTAGACACCATAATTGAAAGAATATCACGAGACTTGATTTTCTTAAAATATCTAAAGGATATTACTTCTCATAATGAGAAGAATTCATATGCACTTTGTCTTCCTTAACTAAGAGGGAGTGTTAAAACATGTAGCTTCGGGTAAGACAATATCTCTGATCGTATGAGAATATATTCCTGTATATATATATACATCAATATGATTTTCATTTTGATATGTATATATGCGCAAATATAATCTACATTAATCATGATGATCATTATATATAGAACTGACTATGCATGTATATTTTGTTTATATCTGAGATCGGATCTTAGTAATGATTGCATTCTATTCTGATCATTATCGATTTGCATCAGGCTCTGTTAAGTCTTTGAAACAATGGATTAATTTTTTTATAACTAACATCGGGTGTGATTAAACCACCGATTAGGTTATATCAGTGAATGGTCATGTCTCCATTTGGAGACATGCCTATTCACCCATATACTTGACCATCTTGTATATATGTTGTTACTACCCCATATTGCAAGCATTGAAATCAATTAATGCAAGCAGATTGGAGGTAATATAAATATTGAAGTTTGATGAAGCTTTTCACCAATATCTTTGCTTTGTCATTACACATATTGTAGAGAAAATCAGGTCCTTTATCAGTAGAGATTGAACCTAAAA